>ONZH01002464.1:0-25804 GCA_900303285.1 Rhinella marina
TACAAGATGACACATCACCACATACCTCTCACATCCAGTGACGTCTCCCTGATGTAGATCTTCTCTTTTTTCATCTTCTCTATTTGGCCCACACCGCCATGACGAGTTCTTTCAGCCCCATCAGATTACCCACTTTTCTGTTATCCTGCTGCTGCCCAAAATACTGTGCCCGCTGTGCTCTCCAAATACTATACTGTAGATATAACAGTGCCATATAGGTAGGACCCCATATAGTTACAGTGCTCCCCAAAGTCCCACTGATAGTAATAATTCTCTCCCAGAGTGCCCTCATTAGTAATAGTGCCCCAATAGTGATAATGCTCCACGAGTAGCCCTTTTAGCAGTAGTGGCCTCCATATTGTACTAATGATAGTAACACCCCCAATAGTACCACTGGAAGTAGTAATAATTCTCCATAATAGAAACCATTTTTCCCATAGTGCCTCCAGTAGTGCTCCCAGAAATAATAAGGACCCGCTGTAATGGTCCCCAAATCAGCCCATTGTGCCCCCATCAGACCTCAGATCAGCTTATTGTGCCCCCATCAGACCTCAGATCAGCTTATTGTGCCCCCATCAGACCTCAGATCAGCCCATTGTGCCCCCATCATACCTCAGATCAGCCCACTGTGCCCCATCAGACCTCAGATCAGCCCACTGTGCCCCCATCAGACCTCAGATCAGCCCACTGTGCCCCATCAGACCTCAGATCAGCCCACTGTACCCCCATCAGACCTCAGTTAAGACCTCTGTGCCCCATCAGACCTCAGATCAGCCCACTGTGCCCCCATCAGACCTCAGATCAGCCCATTATGCCCCCATCAGACCTCAGATCAGCCCATTGTGGCCCCATCAGACCTCAGATCAGCCCATTGTGCCCCCATCAGACCTCAGATCAGCCCATTGTGCCCCCATCAGACTTCAGATCAGCCCATTGTGCCCCCATCAGACCTCAGATCAGCCCACTGTGCCCCCATCAGACCTCAGATCAGCCCACTGTGCCCCCATCAGGCCTCAGATCAGCCCATTGTGTCCCTATCAGATCTCAGATCAGCCCACTGTGCCCCCATCAGACCTCAGATCAGCCCACTGTGCCCCCATCAGACCTCAGATCAGCTTATTGTGCCCCATCAGACCTCAGATCAGCCCATTGTGCCCCATCAGACCTCAGATCAGCCCACAGTGCTCCCATCAGACCTCAGAACAGCCCACCCTGCCCCAGAATAAAATAAAAAACTTACCTCTCCTGCGTTGCAGTTCCGCTCCAGCGCTCCTCTGTCTTCTATGCCCCCGGCTGCACTGTCACCTGACTGCATGCAGCGTCAGGTCAGAGTGCGCGCACTACGTCCTGACGCTGTACGAGCCAGGCTAGTGCAGCGCTGGCAGAGAAGGAGAAGCAGACAAGCAGATAACAGATAAAGGAGGAGGTGTGAGGAGTTAGTTAAGAGGAACCAAGTATGGTGCAGGAGGAAGAAAAGTGGAGAACCTTTCCTAAAGGAAAAGGCTGTCATTACCCCTGACACTGGCCATGTCAGGACAGCAAGTGACAATTAACAGCTAAACTACTAGAACCCTGAACATATTCTTGGACTGTCAAGCCTGACAGAGGTAATCGACCGTCCCAGGTCTTCGTGGACTCTGCCAGCACCCATGTGGTCAAGAGAAGCTTCTGGCATCTGACTACAGTCTCAGCAACCAGGTACAAGTTGTTTATTGGTCTACACTTTGGATCCCTCTGGGAGGTGCAGCCATCTTTATATATATTTCAGGAACCTGCTGGTGCAGACGTGTCATTCCTGCCCCACAGAGTATCCTAGTTATAGAAAATCCCACTAGGAGTGAAAGTAACAGGATTTAAAGAGACAGTGCCTAACTAACTACCTATTATAACCACCTACCAGCCAAAGAGGACATCTTATCCATAACCAATTGTAACATCAGTTATTGTGACTATATGAACTCAAGGCAAAAGTAAAGATACCTCTTGTTTGATTAACAACTGCCTCCTCATCATTGCAAAGGGTGTGTCTACCTTTAAAAAGACACTGGCGTCACGAAACACCAGGGCCCAGCCGTCCGACACGGTCAAAATTAACATCCAGGGCACCTCAACTGACCACCCTGGAGCCCTGCATATGGAGCGTGCCCCGAGGGAAGTCGTGTCCACTCTCCACACAACTGCACACTGCCCAGGGAAGATTCAACCAACCGTGAGTAGAACCACCGGCTACACCGTGTACACTGTGACAACCTATCTACCATCTCACTCACATATCCCTGCGGCTGGTGTCTGCAGAAAATTGGCGTCACGAACAGGATGTGAATAAGCCCCATGCCATAATCGAACAGGATTACAAACTTGTACGCTATATGCGAATATTATGCGAATGAGCCCCACTTTGATGTGAAGGAACTGTGTTATTTGGAAAAGTAGACGCCTGAACGTTTATTGCAAGTAATTTGAATTGTCATCCAAAATGGCACCTGAACGCCATCATTAGTGATTTTTGCTGCGACATCAACCCCCAGAAGCGGGAAAGTCAAGTTAACACCCCCTTGAGAAGCGGGAAAGTTATTAAAACTGCGTCACCGTAGACTTGCATTGAGTGTCTGCGCCGTCCCCCTTATGCAAAGGAACCTAGGGGGTGGACCTTTGAGAGAGCGTCTGTCTGGACTTGCCTGCCAGCAGTAAGAGAGAGACTACGCCCTGCCTGCACCAAGCCAAGACCCAGCGCAATATGGCTGATTTACCGCGCCCTGAGGCCCCTGAGGGAGAAGAGGATTCCTCCCCTGAGGCAACTATGTTGGCCCGCGAGGTGGCCCTGTTAGAAGCCTGCTTAAGAGAAGTGCGGGACTGCCGCTACATTGGACGGGGAATGGACCCGACGGTCACAAGGCCAGAAACCGGTGATGGTGGTTACAGCAACCCAAGCGGCTGAACAAGTCGAGACAGAAAGACCGGCTCCACAGTCCTATCCAAGGAGAAAACTACCGGCACCGTCCGAAAAAGCAATGGCGGCAGCCCAGGTCAGTGAGCGCCCTTCGTTCCCTCCCCCTCAGTCCTTATGGCCCCAGTTGACGGAGGAAATTAAGACTGCTAGACTGCAGCGAACGCACTAATGTAAGTGCTTCAATGAACAGCTGACTAAAAAAATGATGGAATGCCCAAGTGAGTCCTTACCAGCGTTAGTCAGAAGAAAAGGAGTTGTTCAATACTTCTGTAAGGAGAAAGGTTTCGGCTTCATCAGAGACATTGACACTGGTCGTTAACCGGAGAGCCATGAAACACAGAGACATGCCCAGCTACCTCCACAGCTTATACGTGGACGAAGTAGTTGAATTTACGCCAGCGGAGGGCACCCGTGGTCCATACGCTACGGGAGTCACTAGGCCCAAACCAACCCCAGAGGTCTGGGAGAGTTCCAGCACCACGACCTCTGATGAGGAGGAACCCAGCCTGCATCGAAACCACCGGATGCCAAGTATTACCAGTCTGCAACTGGATTTGCTGGTACCAACATCATTTGGCAACCTGCCATTGCTACCAAGGACCCTGAGGTGCGTCCCAAGAAGAAGAAGAAAAAACGTCCTTTGCCCCCAGCAACACTCCCTGCGCCAAAAGTGCAAGGACCGGAATGGGTGCAACGCCTGGCTCGTTTAACCGTGCAACCACGTCAAGAGCCCCCTGGATTACAATTAATGGAGAAGATGTCCTCCATCTTTGAAAAACCCTCTGGTGGGCTGGAGCCCGCTGCTTCTGCTTGTTTGATTCCAGGAGTACCTGAACTGTCATCTGATGAGTGGGAATCCAGAAGCCCGCTCCCAACAGATGTGCCACCTGAAGAGGACCCCTACCTGTAAGTAGGCTGGATAGCCACTACAGAAAATGACTATGTGGAGCTAAAGACTCCTGTATTATGTGGGACTCCCCCATTGTTTTGCATTGTGGTAGTTCCTCATGCCACCTAGGAGCCCATATTTTGTTCTGCTTCATGTTCTTTTAAAAAGACACCTATTACAGGCTGGTAAAAGCCAAAAGACATATATATCCAAGTTGCACCCTTTTTTGCGCCATTTTATCCCCATTTTACCCCCTTTTCAGGTTATTCAAAGGAACTATCAATAACCATATTTATGCAACGTTCAAGTAACGTACCCAGAAGGACTTTTTCTGTGTGTTATGCAACCATTATGCCAGTTCCCCTTTTTGCTTTAAAAGATTTTGCTACTTTGACATGGACTATGTGATTTACCCCTATGATTACTACGCCCAATTTTGTCACTGTCAAGCACAGAAGTTACGATGCCCCTTGTCACTAGTTGCGTCATGAGTCTCAAGAATATATAAAGAAATATATTTATTACTAATATATTGATATTTATAATGCTGTCTAATAATGCATATTTATTACATTATTTTATACTACTGAAAATGTATTTGAATGCAAATGTATACGGTGCACTTTTTCTACCCTCTTTCAGGAGATACATCTTTGTGTCAAGTATAAGCCAAGGGTGGCTTATGTTAAAGTAGTGGGGAATGTAGTGTCCCACTAAAGTGTGTACAAGGGGACACTCCAAAATGTTAAATAGCCATGTCATATCTTATATATTATGCTTTTTTATTGTTATGTATTTGTGAATTAATGTGAATGTGCTGTGAAACCTCTATGGCTGAGTACTGCAATGTTAATTTCCACCACTAGATGGTGGCATTCTGCCTTTTATATAAGGCCCAGTAACAGGAAGTTAGAGTGGGAGAAGGAGAAGCAGACAAGCAGATAACAGATAAGAGAGGAGGTGTAAGGAGTTAGTTAAGAGGAACCAAGTATGGTGCAGGAGGAAGAAAAGTGGAGAACCTTTCCTAAAGGAAAAGGCTGTCATTACCCCTGACACTGGCCATGTCAGGACAGCAAGTGACAATTAACAGCTAAACTACTAGAACCCTGAACATATTCTTGGACTGTCAAGCCTGACAGAGGTAATCGACTGTCCCAGGTCTTCGTGGACTCTGCCAGCATCCATGTGGTCAACAGAAGCTTCTGGCATCTGACTACAGTCTCAGCAACCAGGCACAAGTTGTTTATTGGTCTACACTTTGGATCCCTCCGGGAGGTGCAGCCATCTTTATATATATATTTCGGGAACCTGCTGGTGCAGACGTGTCATTCCTGCCCCACAGAGTATCCTTCTAAATGAAAGGTTTTATGAAAGTGACCTTAATATACGTAATATTGTCCAGAACCAGGGCTAGTTATAGAAAATCCCACTAGGAGTGAAAGTAACAGGATTTCAAGAGACAGTGCCTAACTAACTACCTATTATAACCACCTACCAGCCAAAGAGGACATCTTATCCATAACCAATTGTAACATCAGTTATTGTGACTATATGAACTCAAGGCAAAAGTAAAGATACCTCTTATTTATTAACAACTGCCTCCTCATCATTACAAAGGGTGTGTCTACCTTTAAAAAGACACTGGCGTCACGAAACACCAGGGCCCAGCCGTCCGACACGGTCAAACTCAACATCCAGGGCACCTCAACTGACCACCCTGGAGCCCTGCATATGGAGCGTGCCCCGAGGGAAGTCGTGTCCACCCTCCACACAACTGCACACTGCCCAGGGAAGATTCAACCAACCGTGAGTAGAACCACCGGCTACACCGTGTACACTGTGACAACATATCTACCATATCACTCACATATCCCTGCGGCTGGTGGCTGCACATGTCCATCTGGGTAAGAGTCAAACGGGGGCAACACAAACTAAACAAAAACAAGTGCCAACTAGCTCTCACCCTTCAGATGCAGTCCATGGTGTGGCTCCCATAGGTCATCCTGCAGTGTCCTTGACAGCAGCCAGTAGTTGGGTTCCTCAGATGAGGGACCTGAAATCCTCCTCGCTCGAGCTGCTGCTAAAAGTCATAAGAGGACGCTCCTGCCTCTTGTAGGCCAAGCTCGATGCAGTGGTGGAGCTCCAGTGCCCTCTTGTTCCGGAATTTGGACTTGACCGGGTCCGGGTGGTGGTCACGCTGGTGAGTGCTGCAGCCACTTGAGCTTTTCCGGATGCACCTGCCGGGACAGCTGTGGTAAGAAGAACTTCCGGCTGCAGCGGTGGAGGTTGTATCCAGGGAAGAAGACCTGCTTTCCACGGCAGCTGGTACTGGTGGATGACTGTAGATTGGAAGGTGAACAATAACGTGGTCAGCTGACCACACCTGTAAGGACTGTGGTTGTGGTTCTGGCAGTCCTGGAATCAGAGGCTCCGGCTGAGGCTGTGGCTTTTCCCTGAACCGGAGGACACCATCTGGGAACTCCTGCAGGCAGCACAAGTGTCCTAGACCTGGTGGTTCATCTGGCCACACTTCGGGTTCTCTTGTAGGCACCAGAGGCTTGGAAAGGAGGGTAACCCCGGTCGTAAATGGGCCTTTCAGGAACACCATGGGGGTGTACTCCACCTGATCCCCCACGTACAGGCTATGCCGATGTTGTGGCAAGTACGGCCGTTTCACCGACCGGCGGCCCAGTGAAGGATCTCCCGGCCTAGGGTGGTCAAGAACTTGTATGACCCAGTCCTCCACTGCAGTTTTATACTCCCAGAGGGTCTGTGAGTCATAGGACAGGCTTCTCCAGTCTCTGCCCGGACAGAAGAAGGGTTTGATGCTGAGGAAAGGCCTGAGCTAGCTGTCCCTCTCGTTTTCAGAAGACTGGTACCCTAAAAAAAGGCTGGTGGCCCAGTGTCTGTGGCCGAGTATCCCTGTCTCAGCATCTTCTTCTGGTCACTCAGTAGACTGGCAGATTCTGCCCCTCCAAGCACTGGTCCCTAACTGCAGAACACTAGGGGCTCTGACTGCTCTCCTTATATACAGTTTCTGGCTGAACTAGAACCTTGTAGTGGGAGGGGTGGAGTGGAGAAACTCAGCACAAACAGATACAATGTTATACTTTCCGTCTCTCATAGACTTACATTAGAGCTTCAATGACACAGATAAAGGTAGGTTTTCAGACATAATAACATAGCAGCACCTGGTATTCAAAAGGTCAGTCTGTCTGGTTTTGGTGGTAAACAGGTCTGTTTTTTTCCCTTCCAAAACCATCTCTTCTTCAACCCTTTCAAGATCAGCTGATTTTCCTTTTTTTTTGTTCACATAGTTGTA
Source organism: Rhinella marina (assembly GCA_900303285.1). Lineage (NCBI taxonomy): Eukaryota > Metazoa > Chordata > Amphibia > Anura > Bufonidae > Rhinella > Rhinella marina. The sequence continues at coordinate 7,162 of ONZH01002464.1, forward strand.
TGATGGCTTTTTTTGCGGGATTTACCTTCTATAGCCATTTTTTGGGTTGAGATACACCTCCTTTGCACCCATGACACAGAAATACAGTTGTTCGTCTGTCCGTCAATTTGTGGGTGACCATGAAAAAATGAGGAGAGCATCAAATAAGGGACATGACCATGGACGTTGTGCTGGTGGTGTTGGAGCTCCTGCTGCAGGGAGAGGATGTTGTCGATCTGTGGCAGCTACACGCCTAAATGAAACCCCTTCCTCTGGTACACGAAGGCGACAGGACGTTCTGCCTCATTTTATAGGCCCAAATACTGCTCTAAGAATGGTGAGGCCAGAACAAGTAGAAGCGGTAGTAGATTGGATGGCTGACAGTGCCTCCATTTCCTTCACATTGTCTTCCACCCAGTCCACTGCTGAAAGCGCAGAGTTGGCACCGGCGGCCCACGGGCATCTGTCTTCCAACTCAACCCTTTGCACATCAGCCAAGCAATCTGATCCCCAAGTCATGCAGCAGACTCTGCTGGCGGGGTTTCTGTGGGCCATCCACCTAGCCCTGCCCCAGAAGTGGAAGAGATTGAGTGCACTGATGCCCATCCACTTATGTTTGAGGATGAGGATTTGGGAGAACCACCGCAGCACATCTCTGATGATGAAACACAGGAGTCAACTACTGCGGCTTTCTTCAGTGTTCAGATTGGCCAGGAGGGTAGCAGTGAGGAGTGGGTGGAAGATGATGTGGAGGATGATGAGGTCCTAGACCTTACATGGTGTGTGCAGTTCAGGGGAAGCGATGATGGTTATGCAACGCCAGCTGCATAGCAAAAGAGGGAGCAGGGTGCAAAACCACAGCGACCGACCCTTGGCCAGTACACCTGCTACTGCCCACCGTGCCAAGGGAAAGGGCACATCAAAGCCAGCTCAAAGGAGTTCCCTGGTGTGACAGTTCTTCAGGCAGTGTGCTGATGACAGGACATGGGTGATTTGCACGCTGTGCATTCAGAGACTGAATCGAAGCATAAATGTTCTAAACCTGAGCACTACCTGCATGATCCAGCATCTAACAGCAAAGTACGAGCTGCAGTGGAGTAGACAACTGAAGAACCACAAAAGATCTGAGGTTCCTCCTGCTCCCTCTTCTGCTGCAGTCTTGGCCTCTTCCTCCCCCTCTGGAGCAACAGGGCCACCTGCCACCCTATAAACATGCCACACCACCACCGTCACCATCACCAAGCATCTCCACACTGTCCCATGAAAGTGTTAACCTATCCATCCCCCAAACACTGGATAGAAAGAGGAAGTATCCCCCTACCCATCCATGAGCCCTGGCTCTGAATGTCAGCATTTCATAATTTCTGGCATTTCAAATTCTGCCATTCCATCTTATGGAGACAGACAGTGTTAAAAACTTGATGACGGCAGCTGTCCCATGGTACCTGGTACCCAGCCGCCACTAATTTTCCAGGTGGGCCATCCCTGCCCTGCAAGAACAAGTGGCAGAAAAAATCAGGTGTGTGCTGTGCAACACCATCAGTGGCAAGGTCCACATAGCCATTGATACGTGGACCAGTAACGGTGAGGGACGTTATATCTCCCTAACTGGCGACTAGGTAAATGTAGGTGGTTCTGAGGGGTCTGAGGCGGAAAGCGGTTTGGCGCATGTCCTACAGCAACTGAGGATTGCTGGGCGTTTCTTGGTGCCTCATGTTTCCTCCTCCTCCGCTTCCTCCTCTACCATCTCTTTATCCTCCTATACCGCCTCCTTATCTGGTCAGCGTTACACCTGCACCACCAACTTCAGCAAAAGTGGGAAAGACAGCAGCCCGGCCGGGTGGTGTGCGATAACAGGCAAAATCTCATAGCAGCTCTGGGCCTAACCGGTTTGACGCACATCCCTTGCATGGTGCATGTGCTAAGTTGCAGAGGTTCCTGAAGAATTCCCCCGAGATGTCGGAGCTGCTGCAGAAAGTGAGGCCCGTCTGTGCGTGCTTTCGGCGTTCTCAGCCTGCAGCTGCTCACCTGTCTGCACTGCAGCATAACTTCTGCCTTCCTGCTCACTGCCTCATATGCGACGTACCCACAAGGTGGAACTCCACCTTATACATGTTGGAGAGACTGTGCGAGCAGCAGCAGGCGATAGTGGAGTTTCAGCTGCAGCACGCACAGGTGAGTCACTCTACGGAACAGCACCACTTTACCCCGAGTGGGCCTCCAAGCAAGACATGTGTGCCGTGTTGCGCTATTTTGAGTACTCCACCAACATGGCCAGTGCCGATGACACCGTCCTCAGTGTTACTATCCCACTTCTATGTCTCCTTGAAAAAACGCTCCGGGCGATAATGGATGAAGATGTGGCACAGGAGGAAGAGGAGGAGGAAAAGAGATCAGGCCAGTCCACAGGTGGCTCAGAAGGTGGGTTCCTGCACCAACAGCAGCCACGTACCCAAATGTCCAGCCAGGGCACAGTTTTGGAGGATGAGGAGGAGGATCCATGTTCACAACAGGGTGACACCCAAATCAGCTCACGGGCATCACTGGAGTGTGGCTGAGGGGATACCCTCCCCACTCGTCTGGGCCAGATGGTTTTCTATCTTCTGGCTTCTTTTCTGGTGACCCTCTACTACACAAAACAGAAAGACAGCAAGAGTCAGCCGGCAGGTTCTGTCTTGTAAAAATGGGACGAGTGACCCGTTTTCATTGACTTGAATGGATCCTCAGAAGGTGGATTGTGAAAGGCTGGCAGTGCACAATACAGTGATATCAGTAGGCATGTTTCCTCTCTCATGATCTTTCACAGAGCCAGAAGGCCACTCCAGAAGCCAGGAAATTTAAGTTGTCAAGGGTCATAGGGAGATTTTTACACGCTAACTCATCCTTAGTGTGATCAGGCTTACCAGAAAATGCGGCCAAAAGACTGGAGATTTCTCATCTTCCATTAGTCTTAGGATGCTCAGTGGGAAACTCTGGATCATGGGTGCACCAAGCTTACCAGACAATGCGTCCAGAAGACTAGAGATTTCTCATAGGACTATACTACCTTCTATTGGCAGGCACCTTGATAGGCCACTTGTTCAGCCAGCTCATTGGCGCCAGCTAAACTGATGTGAGTCCCTAGTAAGGACTAGGACTTAATACTTAAGCCTCTATACAGGGATCTGAACTTCTTTTCAGTGAGTTCCAAGCACAATCCCTAAAGTAGTCTCAGACCAGGCTGGAAACACAAAGGCAATATCATAAACAGAGCTGGCAATAATCAGGACTAGAAGAACGTGACAGTGCGAAGTGAGCAATCTGAGGAACAAGACAGAGGCAAGGTCAGGAACAATAGTCCACCATTTGTAAATGCCATCTTTACAAACTGAGGCAATGGGCTCATAAAACAGGAGAGTTGCAACCTGAAACTGAAGATTTGCTACCCAGCACTGTAGAGGCCAAGAACGAAGGAGAATCAAGTTGCGCACCCACGTGATGTGATAGGTGACCAGAACTGTGACTGCCAGCTTTGGCATGGAGCAGGGAACAGTGACCGACAGGAGGGAGCTATTGTTAAGGTCCTCAATTCCTGTTGCTTAATTCTGTAAGAATTTGGAAGCTTGAGGATGATTTGCCCTCCAGAACTTGTAGACGGTGTTCCAGGTCATCTAGTCTGGTGCCATGTTGCGATATTTCAGATTGTATGTGATCTACAGTATGAAGGCAAATATCTTGATGACAGAGGTGTCCTAATTGTCTTCTGACTACCTTCACTGGCAGCTGTACTTCTGAGGGGATCCATTTAGCATAGGAGACTTCAGTGTCCATCTTCTGAGGTCTGATGTTTGGAGTGCCTATTTGTGGGTTGGGGGTCAAGCGACGTGTGCTTTGTTCTATGGTTTTCTCGCCCATATGGCAGATATAGCAGTCCATTCAATATATGGTATGAAACCTTTGGTTAGGTGAGTCCTCAGTGCAGGTGGATATGCGGTGGCTTTTCAGGGTCAGAAAGTTGTTTTTGGGTCGGTGGTTATGGTAAAGCTAGTAGATCAAATGTCTCTTCTGGTCGGTTCTGGAAACAGAGGTCTATTACTGCATATTAAGAACACTGTATAGAATTGATATTGATTGTGACTTTAGTCAGTGGTCAGACAAGTTACGATAATTGTATGATGGCATAGGTGCCAGTAGTAGTCAGACCACACATGAAATATTGTGAGCAGTTTTGAGTCAGATCTAACAGAGGTTGTTTAATCTTCTTCTGGATAAACACTGAGGCATTATAGGTTGAATTTACTGAGCGTAGAGCTTACTTTTTAGCCTTACTTATAGCTTCTCTTTTAGCCTTTTTAGCACTATTCTTTCATTACTTCCGATACGTTCCCATTTCAGTTGAAAACATTATAGATGGATCTGTTCTGATACTTGGACTTGTGAACTGGACCTTGATTCCATCTAATGTGTCTTCATGCAGCTCTTCTAGGTCTATAACGGACAGTTTATTGTACTTCACTGCAAATCGCTGATAAACATCTTCATCTCTGTTTTCCATAGCGTCAGCGTATTCCCTGCCTCATTTACTGTTATCCTTTACTTGTTCATCTTGAGGATTTGCCTCCCCTGTGATTTCAGTCTTGCTCATCTCCACTATAGACACTGAGTATAAATATTCAGAGACCGAGTGTGATTCTGATCTGCTGAGATCCCTGGATACGAGGTACGGCGAGGAAGTATCAGATGCTTCTATGTATATGCTGTTATTAGTTACAGTAGAGCCTTGTCTTCCTTACCTTATACATTATGGTCTTGAGAAGAACAGGTAGAATCCTAAATGTTATTACTGGAGGATTTTCTTGAGACTGGAAGGGATCCTCTCAAGACAATTCTTCTCTGTTTGCAATTTCATCTCCACAACTTGAGGCAACTTTATTCTGTAGCAAGTGTAACTGGATCATAACTGAGACCAGAGATCAGATGTAGGCCAGTATTCTCCAGTGGACCCAGGTTCTGGCATGATATTGAAATCAGTAGAAGACAACCCCATCTGGTGCAAAGAAGGTACAACCATGATTTCAAAATTTGCAAATGTGTTTCAGGGTCAAAATGAAGCCATTGCCAGGAACTTCAGTTATGACAAATGGGTCAGTCTGACCCAGAAAAACGTTAGCATTTTTCAAAAGAACTACTTTTCTAAGCTTAAAATCGTGTTTGCACATTACCACATTATTGTTTGATGTCACCCTGATTTCCTCACCTTTCTCTGAATGCTACTACTTACCCATGACATGACTGATGTCTGCAATAATAACAGCAGAGCTTACCATGTGAGAGTTCCCTCAAGGCTCTTATTCCAACACCTACAGTGGGGAAAAAAAAGTATTTAGTCAGGCACCAATTGTGCAAATTCTCTGACTTATAAAGATGAGGTCGGCCTGTAATTGACATCATAGGTAGACCTCAACTATGAGAGACAAAATGAGAAAACAATTCCAGAAAATCACATTGTCTGATTTTTAAAGAATTTATTTGCAAATTATGGTGGAAAATAAGTATTTGGTCAATAACAAAAGTTCATCTAAATACTTTGTTCTATATCCTTTTTTAGTAATGACAGAGGTCAGACGTTTTCTGTAAGTCTTCACAAGGTTGGCACACACTGTTGCTGGTATGTTGGCCCATTCCTCCATGCAGATCTCCTCTAGAGCAGTGATGTTTGGGGGCTGTCACTGGGTAACACGGACTTTCAACTCCCTCCAAAGGTTTTCTATGGGGTTGAGATCTGGAGACTGGCTAGGCCACTCCAGGACCTTGAAATGCTTCTTATGAAGCCACTCCTTCGTTGCCCTGGCGGTGTGCTTGGGATCATGGTCATGCTGAAAGACCCAGCCACGTTTCATCTTCAATGTCCTTGCTGATGGAAGGAGGTTTGCACTCAAAATCTCACGATATATTGCCCCATTCATTCTTTCATGTACACGGATCAGTCGTCCTGGTTGCTTTGCAGAGAAACAGCCCCAAAGCATGATGTAGCCATGCTTCACAGTAGGTATGGTGTTCTTTGGATGCAACTCAGCATTCACTCTCCTCCAAACACGACGAGTTGCGTTTCTACCCAACAATTCTACTTTGGTTTCACCTGACCATATGACATTCTCCCAATACTCTTCTGGAACATCCAAATGCTCTCTAGCAAACTTCAGACGGGCCCAGATATGTACTGGCTTAAGCAGGGGGACACGTCTGGCACTGCAGGATCTGAGTCCCTGGCGGCATAGTGTGTTACTGACGGTAGCCTTTGTTATGTTGGTCCCAGCTTTCTGCAGGTCATTCACTAGGTCCCCCGTGTGGTTCTGGGATTTTTGCTCACAGTTCTTGTGATCATTTTGACCCCACAGGGTGAGATCTTGTGTGGAGCCCCTGATGGAGGGAGATTATCAGTGGTCTTGTATGTCTTCCATTTTCTAATTATTGCTCCCACAGTTGATTTCTTCACACCAAGCTGCTTGCCTATTGCAGATTCAGTTTTCCCAGCCTGGTGCAGGTCTACAATTTTGTTTTCGGTGTCCTTCAACAGCTCTTTGGTCTTCACCATAGTGGAGTTTGGAGTGTGACTGTTTGAGGTTGTGGACAGGTGTCTTTTATACTGATAACAAACAGGAGCCATTACTACAGGTAATGAGTGGAGGACAGAGGAGCCTCTTACAGAAGAAGTTACAGGTCTGTGAGAGACAGGAATCTTCCTTGTTTGTAGGTGACCAAATACTTATTTTCCACCATCATTTGCAAATAAATTCTTTAAAAATCAGACAATGTGATTTTCTGGATTTGTTTTCTCATTTTGTCTCTCATAGTTGAGGTCTACCTATGATGTCAATTACAGGCCGACCTCATCTTTTTAAGTGGGAGAACTTGCACAATTGGCGGCTGACTAAATACTTTTTTTCCCCACTGTATCTCTTCTACATCTACACAATTGTAGGTTGTCCCATCACTGAGGCAACTTCTCAAATAATTTATTGGTTTATGTCTATTCAACAAATTCTATGATTGACCATATGTCTTATTCTTTTGTTCAGGATCATCGATGGTTTAGAAAGAAGCAACATGGAAAATGCCTTCAACATCAGCAAAAATCTGGTCCTCCTGGGACTTGTGGAGATGGAAGGACTTAAATATCTGTACTGTGTCCTGTCTATTGTGCTATATTCATTCATTCTGCTCTTGAGTTCTGTTATTGTCTTTGTCGTAGTCACAGATACAAGGTTACATGAACCCATGTACATCCTCATATGTAATCTGCTCCTCAATGGCATTTTTGGCAGCTCATCATTTTTCCCAAAGCTGATAGCTGACCTCCTCACCTCATCCACGACCATCACTCATGGTAACTGCACTGTTCAAGCTCTGTGTGCAGCTTTATTTGCTATGTATGAAATGAACACTTTCACCCTAATGGCGGTTGACCGATATTTGGCCGTCTGTCACCCTCTACGCTATGGTACAATGATAACTAATGAGAAGGTCATCAACCTCATCATTGGATCATTTGTAGTGGCCTTCATTCTTGTTCTCACAGCCGTGCTCCTCACATGGAAGCTTCCTCTGTGTGGGAACAGAATAAACAATATATTTTGTGACAACATGTCCATGGTTGTCCTCTCCTGTGTGGACTCTTCCATCAGTCAACTCTACTCCGCTTCTGGGGTCGTCATCTACTTGTGCGTCACCATCTTCGTCACCACTTTCTCCAATCTGCATATATTTTTGGTCTGCTTAAAAGTCTCAGGAGAATCCCGCCAGAAAGCCATCCACACCCTGGTCACCCATCTACTCAACTTTTCCATCTTTTTGATTGGCTTATTATTTGTTTTCATCAGGTACCGGCTGGGCAGTGTTAAGCTCCCGATTACTATCCACGTTCTTCTCTCTGCAACTGCTCTCATCATTCCCCCATTGTTCAACCCCTTGATCTATGGAGTCCGGACACATGCCCTGAGGACCAGGATTGCTCAGTACGTACGTTTGCTGAAACGGGTGAAACCACATATGCATTCTAGACCTACATCTGTCATAAGTCACATTCAGAGGCAACAATGAAGCAATAAAGGTCAATTCATTCACGATATATTTGTGTCTGTATTTGCTTCTGATATTTGTGGTTCCAATGTGATTTAGAAATCCTTGCTGGGGGATATTGTGAGTTGCTCTATGAAAAAGTGGAAGCTGTAGAAAGGGAGAAAAATAAACAAAAACACTATTTCCTTAAGATTTAAGATTTTAACCCATAAAAAGAATAAAAGCAGATAAAGATATTTCACTAGAAAGATCTGTGTCCCACTGCGTAGCTAAAAGTTATGTCTGCGCAAGAAGTTCTGTGTCCTCCCCGTACAGGACAAATTACTATTGAATGGCCAAGGTCAGAGGGAAAAAGCTTAACAATTCCTATCTGATCATGGCTGCTCAGGTAAGTGGTGGGACACAGAGAGAACCTGCGCTGTTCATGGCGTCGCACTCCACTATTTGGACCTTTGGTGGTTTGACTTTCTTAAAGTACAACACAGTTTTATGTACAGGTCGGTACCACTATCAACCCTGGTAGGTCTTATTTAAATATGTCAACTTGTTGCTATCTGGATGCTCTGTGCACTATTTATCTGAACTTTGAGTTCTGTTTTTCTGGATACGGTATGTACTATTTATCTGGACACTTATGACACTATCTGGATGCCGTATACTCATTATCTGGATGCTTTTTTTTTACCTTAACTGTTTACTGTAAGCACTGTTTTTCTGAATACTGTATGTACTATTTATCTGGATGTTTATAAGACTATCTGGATATCATATCCTCTATTTATCTGGATGCTGATGACTCTGTCTGTATACTGGTTGAATAGTATTAATCTGAAGCTGATAACCCTATCTGGATACTGTATGAACTATGTTGCATTTTGCATGTACTGTACTATATTTCTAGATACTTATCTGGAGGCTTATCACTATCTGTTTTACCGTATTCTTTATTTTTCTGTATTTTGCATGAACTGATTTTGTGGCTAGTTATCTGGAAGCTTATTGCACAATTTTGCATACTTTATGCACTGTTTATCTGGTTGTTTATGACCCTCTCTGGATACTATATGCTTTATTTTTCTATATTCTGTATGCACTGTTGTTCTGGATACTAGTCAGGATTGTCAGGATGTTCCATACACTATTTTTCTGCATACATTATGCACTGTTTATCCAGTTGTGTCTATCTGGATGCTGTACACACCATACTCCTGGATACTATAGACTCTATTTATCTGGATGCTTATAACACTATCTGGATACTGTATGCTCTATTTTTCTGCATTTTCCATGCACTATTTTTCTGGATGCCGTAGGCATTATTTATTTAGAAAAAGATGTAAGCCCGGTGTGGTGGTATTGTCTTAGCAGACAGACTGATTACTACTGTGCATCATCCACCAGACAAGAGAGACTAGCCGGAGGAGACGTGGGTTGTGTTGATGTGCTCGGGTCTGTCCGGTTGGCACTGTGATAATACATACGTCAATAATATGTTCTTGTACTTTACAAGTTCTTGCCGACAGATATTTTGGCTATTTCCTGAACTCATTAACTAACGTATGTACTGTCGCTAAAATATAACTTTTATTGGAATGCTAAGTAAAAAATGATCGTTCCATCAAAGGTAAAATAAACTTGTACTCTGCCCAAAAATGGGCTTATAGGGGGTGGAAGAGCGAAAACACAGTTTCTGAATCTCAGACCTCCCATAGGATTATGGTAGAAGTCAGTCGTAAGTCGTTGGCTGAACGGAGAGCACGGGTGGTTTGGTAGAGATAAGGGAAGAGATGTAGGGGGTGCTGCACTGTGGAGAGCTTTGTGGGTGAGGACAGGCAGTTTAAATTGGATTCTATACTGTATGGGCAACCAGTGCAGTGACTGGCACAGGACGGAGGCATCAGAGTAACAGTTAGACAGATAGGCGACCCTGGCTGCTGCATTAAGAATAGATTGGAGAGGGAAAACTCAGGTGAGGGGAGGACAATTAATAGTGAGTTGCAGTAATCAAGACGGGAATGGATCAGGGCAGCAGTGAGAGTTTTTGTTGTTTCCATAGTGAGAAAAGGGCAGATTCTAGAAATATTTCTGAGGTGCAGGTGACATAACAAAGCGAGAGATTGTATATAGGGGGTGAAGGAAAGATCACGGTCAAACACAACACCAAGACAGCGGGCGTGCTGCCTAGGCATTATGGTAGTGCCACACAGAGAGGGAGATATCAGGTTTAGGTAGGTTAGCAGACGGAGAGAACACAAGAAGTCCAATTTTTAAAAAAATTCCGTTTCAGAGAGTGAGGAAATGATGTTAGAGACGGCAGAGAGACAGTCAATGGTGTTCTGTAATGTAGCAGGGGTGATGCTGGGGGGGTGAATTGTATAGTTGTGTGTCATCAGCATAGAGACGGTACTGGAAACCAAATCTGATGATGGTTTGTCCAATTGGGGCTGTGTACAGAGAGAGAGGAGGAGAGCACCAAGGACTGAACTCTGAGGAACCCCAACAGCAAGAGGGAAAGGTGAAGAAGTGGAGCCAGAGAATGATACCCTGCAAGAGTGGTCAGAGAGATATAAAGAAAACCAGGAGAAGGTGGTGTCCTTCAGGCCAATGGATTGGAGCATGGTGAGTAGGAGATGGTCAAGAAGAATGAGCAGAGAGTAGTCCCCATTGCATTTTGCTGTCAGAAAGTCATTTGTCACTTTGGTGAGGGCAGTTTCTGAAGAATATAGGGTGCGGAAACCAGATTGTAGTGGATCAAGGAGAGAGTGATCAGAGAGATAACGGATGAGGCGAGAGTAGACCAGATGCTCCAGGAGTTTAGAGATGAAGGGAATATTGGAGACTGGTCTGTAGTTAGTTGAGCAGGATGAGTCAAGAGAAGGTTTTTCTTAATAATGGAGTAATGATTGAGTGTTTGAAAGAGGAGGGGAAGATACCAGAAGAGAGAAAGAGGTTGAAGATTTTTGTTAGGTGAGCGGTGACAGCCAGAGAGAGAGTCTGAAGAAGGTGTGAAGGAATGGGGTCCGAAGTGCATGTAGTAGGACAAGAATAAGAGGAGCCTGGAGACTTCTTCTACTGTGACTGGGTCAAACGTGGACAGTGAGACAGAAGTAATGCGGGTGGGGAAGGGGATCAATGACACTTAGGAGCTGGGAACTAATTTCATGATGGATGTTTTCTATTTTCTCTGTGAAGTAGGTGGCCAGATCTTCAGCACAGAGGTCTGTGATAGGTGCCTGCACTTTAGGACTGAGGAGGGAGTGAACAGTGTCAAGGAGTTTTTTTGGGTTGTTGGAATGTGAGGAGATTAGGGTAGTGAAGTAGGTCTGTTTGGCGAGATGAAGGGCAGAGTTATAGGTTTGTAGAGAGAAATTACAATTTTCTGGTGTATAAGGTTTTTTCCTTAGGCATTCGGCACTCCTGGAGCAATGTTGGAGAAAGCAAGTTTGCGGCGTAAGCCAGAGCTGCTTTGGTCTTCGTTTGGTGGTTCTGAGAGTAGGGGGAGCTATTTCATCCAGGGTGCTTCTAAGGGTGTCATTATAGTGATTTACAGCCAGACCAGGACAGGAGAGGGAAAAGATTCAAGACAATGATAAGTTTAGAGTGTCAGTGAGTGTATGAGGGTCTATGCCCTCTATATTTCTGAATGTGTAATACAGGTAAGAGTGTGCTGGGATGGATAAGAATTTGTGAGAGTGAAGGAGAGGATGTTGTGGTCAGAGAGCGAGAGAGATGAGTTATTAAAGTTGGAGATTAAACAAAGTCAGAAGATGACCAGGGCAGGTGGTTAAGAGTTAAAAAGTTATGCAATGCCAAAAGAGGAGGTTAGAGATAGAAGCTGGAGGCAGATGAGGTTGTTTATGGGGATATTGAAGTCTCCCAAGATAAGGGCCGCTGTGCTAAGCCACACCCCATATGTGGTGGGTGCCGGCAGTATAATACAGCAGGCACCAAGCTGCAATGACCGGGATTGGCGACGGCCGAAACTGTTCACTTAACCCTTCAGATGCCATGTTCCAAAATGATTGTAGCATCTTTGAGGTTAGGCAACAGAATGCGTTCCTTCTGCCTGCTGATCAGAGCCACCGTAGAAAAATTATGTGGCTCTGATTGGTTACCATGACAGCATGGGGCCTGCTGAAGCTTCCCAGGCCTGTCATGGTAATCTGCCTGCCTGCACAAGGCACAGCTCAGCAAGCAAAACAGGAGAAACCATTCACCATAATAGATCTCTATTATGGTGAATGGTACAAAGGATCAAAAGATTCTAGGTCCTAGCCCCCTCAGAAGACTAAAAAAAAAAAAAAAGTTTTATAAAAATATTGAACATTCAGATCACCTTTTTCCAATTTTAAATGTAAACAATAAAAAAAATTCTGCATCCAAAAATAATATATAAAGCTGAGTGTATGTATGTATGTATATATGTATGTATGTATGTCCGCTGAAGGAATCCGCACCTTCGCAGCTACAATCACGAAATTTGGCACACAGGTACATCAGGTGCCCGGGAAGCTTTTAGATTGCGTCTCAGCTCTCCAGGACGTACTGTTCCTGAGATATTCCCAAAAAATTCATTAGCCAATAGAAGCCTGGTCACATGACCCTTATCAGCCAATAGAAGCTCGCAGGCCACACACACTGTTTCATACCAGGTTTCCATAACAACCCAGCCATTTTCCTTCGCTGCTGTAGGTCTGCTGTAAAGGGAATTATTAATTTTTGGGTAATAAAGTTATTAATTGCCCCCCAGTATTCTTTTAATTCTATATGGAACCAGAACATATGTATATAATCAGCCCCCGATAAATTACATTGTGGACAATTAGAAGCGTCTCTTAAACCACATTTATTAAGACATAGCGGAGTAACATACACTCTACGCAAAATATTAAATTGTACTAATATGTGATTAAAATTATGAGATGCTAGTCTTACATTTGAAAATATAATTTCCTAGTTATATAATTGAATAGTGGGGCAATCAGCTTACCAAGCCTTTTGTCCCAGAGAGCGTGGCTTAGTAAAGAGTGTCTTAAAGGGGTTATCCCATGAATAATGTAAAAAATGAAAATCAGACATCATATAGTACATGACAACCTCTTTCTAACAAAGCTAGAACCAGCCCTGTACCTCACATGGATCCAGAGATCTCCACTTTCATTGCTCTGCTAGATTTATATCAAGCTGACAGCTCAAGGGGAGTGTCTTATCTGCTGCAGCTTAGGGGGCGTGTCCATGATCTACCTATCACAGCTCAGAAGGCAGTTGAAGGATGAAACTGAGCATGTGCGGCCTTCTCATTGAGCAGGTCTAAGAAATAAGAAATTAAGTGGCACTATACGGATAGATTTTACTGAATAACCCAGTGGCTACACAAAATTTTTAATTACATGCAATTACAAAAGTACTCAGACCCAGGTGCTGGTTTGAAAACTGTAGAATATTTTTCGTGGGACAACCCCTTTAAGTAATAATTTATAGAGTTAGGCAATCTTGACCTTCTGGCCCGGATTCCCCATCAAATCATTCATACTTAAACCAATATAAATTAAAGGGGTATTCCCATCTTGGACAATGGGGGCCTATCGCTAGGATATGCCCCCATTGTCCTATAGGTGCGCGTCCCACCGCTGGGACCCGCACCTATATCGAGAACGGGGCCCCGAAAGTGAAGGAGGGCCGGTGCTCGGCTATTTTTCGGCGACCCCATACAAATGAATGGAGTGCGGCCGCGCAATGCGCGGTGCACCCTCCTTCACTTTCAGGGCTCCGTTCTCAATATAGGTGCGGGTCCCACCGCGCTATAGGACAATGGGGGCATATCCTGGCGATAGGCCCCCATTGTCCAAGATGGGAATACCCCTTTAACTATATTCTCCTTTTGTGTTAACACAGTAAAAGAGAGTACCTCTCCATTAGTCACCACCTGTGGCAGATACCTAATATTACTTCTTTGCCAATATTGGTTTCCAATTAAATTACCGTATTTTTCGCTTTATAAGATGCACTTTTATCCCCCAAAAGTAGGGGGGAAATTGCCGTGCGTCTCATAAAGCGTATACTAGTGAGCACTTCCATTCCTCTGTCTTCTCTGGCGGGCGCTCCACTGTCCTGACCACGTACAGCGTCAGGACGTAGTGCACACACTATGACCTGATGCTGCATGCAGTCAGGTGACAGTGCAGCACCAGCAGGGAAGACAGAGGAGCGCTGGACCCGGAGCAGAGCCGCGGCGCAGGAGAGGTGAGAGAGTTTTTTATTTTATCCTTATGGGGCACAGTGGGCTGATCTGAGGTCTGATGGGGGCACAGTGGGCTGATCTGAGGTCTGATGGGGGCAGAGTGGGCTGATCTGAGGTCTGATGGGGGCACAGTGGGCTGATCTGAGGTCTGATGGGGGCACAGTGGGCTGATCTGAGGTCTGATGGGGGCAGAGTGGGCTGATCTGAGGTCTGAAGGGGGCACAGTAGGCTGATCTGAGGTCTGATGGGGGCAGAGTGGGCTGATCTGAGGTCTGATGGGGGCACAGTGGGCTGATCTGAGGTCTGATGGGGGCAGAGTGGGCTAGTCTGAGGTCTGATGGAGGCACAGTGGGCTGATATGGGGGCAGATGGGCTGATCTGTGGTCTGATGGGGGCACAGTGAGCTGATATGGGGACTGATGGGCTGATGTGAGGTCAGATGGGGGCACAGTGGGCTGATGTGGGGGCACAGTGGGCTAATCTGAGGTCTGATGGGGCAGAGTGGGCTGATATGGGGACTGATCTGAGGTCTGATGGGGGCACAATGGGCTAATATGGGGGATGATGGGCTGATCTGGGGTCTGATGGGGTTCTGACATGGAGAGCTGATCTGGGGTCTGATGGGGTTCTGACATGGAGAGCTGATATGGGGGTCTGATGTTATGTCCTGAAATTTATGGGGGGTTTGATATGAGGTCTGATGAAAAATAATTTTTTCTTATTTTCCTACTCTAAAATCTTCGCAAAATCGGTTACGGTAGAGCTAGTAGATCGAATGTCTCTGCTGGAATCAGAGGTCTATTACTGCACATTAAGAACACTGTACAGCAGGGATGGGGAACCTTTTTGCTGCTGAGGGCCATTTCGATATTTGTAACATAGCTCGGGGGTCACAAAAAATTCTCAACTTAAATATTTGACGGCTATATTTGGTCAAACATATAACTGACTTAGCGGTAAGTTACTGAAATTGCGCTTCAATTAAAAAAAAGTCTAGAGCGCTGTATTTGTGCAGCACAAAATGGAGCCTGCACTAAATATATTTCAAATAGTACAGGTGCCATTTTGACCACATATAGCTGTCTCATATTTAAAGGGGTTGTCCGGGTTCAGAGCTGAACCCTGACATACCCTTACTTTCACCCAGGCAGCCTGCCTGACTAGGGCATCGGAGCATCTCATGCTCTGATGCCCTCCTTTGCCCTGCACTAATTAGCGCAGGGCAAAGGCATTCAGCCCGGTTCCGGTGACGAACCGGGCTCTGCTGGGTGGAGGCTTCCGCCCAGCAGTGAGCCCGGTGACGTCACCGGCGCTGATGGGCGGGCTTTAGTGCTGCCCTAGCCATTTATCTTCGCTTTTGGGCGTATTATTTTCATTCTGTAAAAGTGGCGTAATACTCGGACAACATTGTTAACAGCAGCGACTTTGGAGTCCAAGATGCATCCAGACATCCTCCCCATGCTGTTCCTGAACCATTTCAGTGGTGTTTCCACCATTTTCTCACCTTTACCTATGAACCAGACACCCTCCCCTCTTCAGAGCAGGGGGTGCCTGGTTTAGTGCTCGGGTTCTCCAATTGACTTCTATTGCGCTCGGGTACTCGGTAGAGCACTCCAGCATCACCTAGTGTTCAACCCGAGCACCGGAGCACTTTGGTGCTCGATCAACACTACTTCAGATTAATACCATTGAACATCCAGTATACAGTCAGTGTCATCAGCATCCAGATAAATAGAGGATATGATATCCAGATAGTCTTATAAGCATCCAGATTGTCCTGTACAGGGAGGACACAGAACTCCTTGCACACACACAACTTTGAGCTACTCAGTGGGACACAGATCTTTCTAGTGAAATTTCTTTATATGCTTGTATTCTTTTTATGGGCTGAAATCATAAATCTTAAGGAAATATTATTTTTGCTTATTTTTATTCATTTCTACATCTTCCACCTTTTCATGGAGCAATATCACAATATCCCCGATTTCAGTGATTTCAAATGTCGGAAGCAAATACAGACACAAATACATAGTGAATTAATTGACCTTTATTGCTTCATTGTTGCCTCTAAATGTAACTTATGACAGATGTAGGTCTAGAATGCATATCAGTTTTCATCCGTTTCAGCAAATGTACTGAGCAATCCTGGTCCTCAGGGCATGTGTCCGGACTCCATAGATCAAGGCATTGAACATTGGTGGAATGATAAGAGCAGTGACAGAGAGAAGAACGTGGATAGTAATCGGGAGCCTAACACTGCCCAGCCGGTACCTGATGAAAACAAATAATAAGCCAATCAAAAAGATGGAAAAGTTGAGCAGATGGGTGACCAGGGTGTGGACGGCTTTCTGGCGGGATTCTCCAGAGAGTTTCAAGCAGACCAGAAGTATCTGCAGATTGGAGAAAATGGTGACAAAGATGGTAACGCACAAGTAGATGATGACCACAGAAGCGGAGTAGAGTTGACTAATGGAAGAGTCCACACAGGAGAGGACAACCATGGACATGTTGTCACAAAATACATTGTTTATTCTGATCCCACACAGAGGAAGCTTCCATGTGAGTAGCATGGATGTGAATACAAGAGTGAAGGCCACTACAAATGATCCAATGACGAGGTTGATGACCTTCTCATTAGTTATCATTGTACCATAGTGCAGAGGGCGACAAACGGCCAAATATCGGTCAAGCGCCATTAGGGTGAAAGTGCTCATTTCATAGAGGGCAAAGTAAGACATACACAGAGATTGAACTGTGCAGTTACCATGAGTGATGGTCGTGGTCGAGGTGATGAGGTCAAGTATCAGCTTTGGGAAAAATGATGAGCTGCCAAAAATGCCATTGAGGACCAGATTACATATGAGGATGTACATGGGTTCATGTAACCTTGTATCTGTGACTACGACAAAGACAATAACAGAACTCAGGAACAGAATGAATGAATACAGGACAATAGACAGGGCACAGTACAGATATTTAAGTCCTTCCATCTCCACGAGTCCCAGGAGGACCAGATTTTTGCTGATGTTGAAGGCATTTTCCATGTTGCTTCTTTCTAAACCATCGATGATCCTGAACAAAAGAATAAGACAAATGGTCAATCATAGAATTTGTTGAATAGACGGTAAGAAAATATCATTATTGAAGGATTATCGAGGAAAGACGTGGATTGTAGGTCAAGTCAAAAGAAACCTTAAAGGGTTTCTGTCACCAGTTTTTTCGGTATGAATCAGGCTGACATTAGAGATGTGCTAATGTCACCTGATTCCAAATACATATCTGTTTTATTTACTGGTGCCCCCATTTTTATATAAAATGAACTTTTATTCTATGCTAATAAGGCTTCTAGGTGCAAGGGGCGTTACCTCTGCTCCTAGAGTCTCTGTTGATGGACAGGACCAGGCAGAGAAGAAACACTCCATTCACCATAGCTTTCAAAGACCTTCAATGATGTCATGACCATGTGATCAGTCACATGGTTAGGATCACACAAATAGCCTGTCTCCTCCTAAACCATGTGACTGATCACATGGTCATGACATCATTGAAGGTCCTTGAAAGCTATGGTGAATGGAGTGTTTCTTCTCTGCCTGGTCCTGTCAATCAACAGAGCCTCTAGGAGCAGAGGTAACGCCCCTTGCACCTAGAAGCCTTATTAGCATAGAATAAAAGTTCATTTTATATAAAAAAGGGGGGGCACCAGTAAATAAAACACATATATATATATTTGGAATCAGGTGACATTAGCACATCTCTAATGTCAGCCTGATTCATACCGAAAAAACTGGTGACAGAAACCCTTTAAAATGAAATCATCATCATCATCATCATCATCAGGGTGAGCAAATATCTTCGTTAAAGACACATTATGAGAAGATCTAACAATAGAGAAGACAAACCTGCTAAGAAGACATGCAGGAGAAAGAGAAAGCCATTGACCAACAAAGAGATGAACGAAGACAACCAGAAAATAATTGCGTCAAAAGCCTGAAAGTCTAAGGCAAAAACAGAATAGACTAGACAAACATTATTCATGTGGTCAAAATGGACCTCAACTGAAACTAATGACATGTTACAAAAATACCTAAATACATCGAGAAGGCAATTCTGCCAAGAAGATGTTAAGGAGAAAGAGACGGACAATGACCAACAATGAGATGAATGTAGAAAACCATAAACACCATTAAGATCCCATCCTATAGACAAATGAAGAAGTCAAGAAGTTCTGGATATGAAATGTAATGGAAAAGAGAAAAACAATGGTCAACAAAGAGATCCAGACATCCACAAAAATGGGAACAGGTCATTAAGTAGCCCGAAGACCCAAGAAGACTGGAAGGTCTATAAACAAACAATATTCATCGG
>ONZH01002465.1:0-29535 GCA_900303285.1 Rhinella marina
TCTGTCTGTCTGTTCTCTATGCGCGACCAAACTACTGACCGATTTTCACCAAATTCGGCACATAGGTACATCAGGTGTCCGGAAGGTTTTAGACACGTCTCATCTCTCTATGACATACCGTTCCTGAGATATTCCCAAAATATGATCTCCATTAGCCAACATTACAACTGGGAACTTTGGTTTTAAATTCCAACTGCCATTCTCTGCAACAGACCACACAGGGAGGGGCAGGTTTCCATAACAACCAGGTAATTATCAGCAGCTGAGGATCTCATCCATTTCTATTCACTGACACTGTTTAAAGGTATTCTGGTTACCATAAATATAACTTATGTTTTAGACTAATTTTAGACTAAGACAGTTCAGTAGTAATAAAAGATGTTTTCTCCACTGCTGCCATTGCGTGGCCTCATAAATAAGCATGGTATCGACCTTTAATTCAGGCCACCCTAAAAGAAGTACTTAAAACCCCTGCCCCAGGTCTTACTAAGCCACACCCCGACTCTGTCAGGCCACACCCCCTTTCAATCCGCAGCCAACAGAGATTGAAAAATATAAGGTAAAAATCAACTTCTGTCAGCTGCAGGGATGGGTGGGAGGTTGACTTTCTTTCTCCAACAACACACACAAACATTAAAATAAAATAGATTAAATCCGCCCATAGCGAAATCGTCTTGCTCAATCCCACGCCCCCGACTCTGTCAGGTCACATCCCCTCCCTCTCCGCAGCCAATGGGGAATGAAAAAATGAAGGTAAAAATAAACTTCTGTTTGCTGCAGGGGTGGGAGGGTGAATTTCTCTCTGCAACGATGATTTTAGATGAAATAGACCAATTATAGACTACAACCGTTCGAAGCGTCTTGCTAAGCCACGCCCCAACTCTGTCAAGCCATGCCCCTCTCACCTCCGCAGCCATTTTGCAACGACAACGACCGAAACATTCAATGAAATAGATTAAATGCACCTATGCGAAGCGCTTTGCTAAGCCACGCCCCCAAACTCTGTAAGGCCACGCCCTCCATGCCGCAGCCAACAGGAATTGAAAAAATAAAGGTAAAAATCAACTTCCGTCAGCTGCAGGGATGGGTGGGAGGTTGACTTTCTTTCTGCAACACACAGAGAAACATTAAATGAAATAGATTAAATACACCCATGTGAAGCGTCTTGCTAATCCATGCCCCCGACTCTGTCAGGTCATGCCCCCTCCCACTCCGCAGCCAACGGGGATTAAAAAAATAAAGGTAAAAATAAACTTCTGTTTGCTGCAGGGATAGGTGGGAGGTTGACTTTCTTTCTGCAACGACACACAGAAACATTAATGAAATAGATTAAATACACCCATGTGAAGTGTCTTGCTAATCCACGCCCCCGACTCTGTCAGGCCACGCCCCCTCTCACTCCGCAGCCATTCTGCAACGACACACAGAAACATTAAATGAAATAGATTAAATCACCTATGCGAAGCGCTTTGCTAAGCCACACCCCCAACTCTATCAAGGCATGCCCCGTCCCACTCCGCAGCCAACGGGGATTGAAAAAATGAAGGGAAAAATAAACTTCTGTTTGCTGCAGGGGTGGGAGGGTGAATTTCTCTCTGCAACGACACACAAAATTTTAGATGAAATAGATTAATTTCAGACTACAACCGTTCGAAGCATCTTGGTAAGCAACGCCCCCAACACTGTCAGGCCCACGCCCCCTCCCACTCCACAGGCAACGGTGATTGAAAAAAATCAGTTGCAGGGGTGGGAGGGTGAATTTCTCTCTGCAACGACACACAAAAATTGTAGATGAAATAGACTAATTTTAGACTACGACCGTTCAGTACTAATAAAATATGTTTTTTTCCACTGCTACCCATTGCGGGTCCTCATAAATTACCATGTCATCGACCTGTAATTCACGCCACCCAGCTACCAGCAACCCCCCAGGTCTTGCTACGTCACGCCCCTGACTCGGTCAGGCCACGACCCTTCCCTCTCCGCAGCCAATGGAGATTGAACAATTGAAGGTAAAAATCAACATCTGTCAGCTGCAGGGATGGGAGGGAGGATGACTCTCTCTCTGCAACGACACACAGAAAAATTAAATAAAATAGATTAAATATACCCACGCAAAGCAATGTTTTCTTCCACTGCTACCCATTGTGTTTCCTCAAATTACCATGGCATTAACCTATAATTCAGGCCACCCTGAAAAGAAGGACTTAAACCCTGCCCCCGTGTCCCATTAAACCACGCCACCTTCCACTCCGCAGCCAATGGGGATTGAAAAAATGAAGGTAAAAATAAATTTCTGTCAGCTGCAGGGATGGGAGGAAGGATGACTTTCTCTCTGCAACGACACACAGAAACATTAAATGAAATAGATAAAATATACCCAGGCGAAGCCGGGTCTTTCTGCTAGTATATTATATAATATATATTATTATATTATTGGGAAATTATGTAAGGGGGCAATAAAATCAGCTAAAATACACAATGAAATACAGGTGGCCAAAGAAAGTAAGAACAACCCCAAAACATTCTTCAAATATATAAATGCAAAAAAAACAAGGTCAGAACATGTGGGACCCCTAAATGATGGTAACGGGGTGTTGGTCACTGGGGATCGAGAGAAGGCAGAGCTCCTAAATGGGTTTTTAGCTCTGTATATACAAAAGAAAAGGGTGAGGTACATGAGGGTGGTACCAATGGTGGAAATACCTCAAATAACATACTTAGGCTATTTTCACACCAGCGTTTTTGCTGGATCCGTCATGGATCATCAAAAACGCTTCCGTCGTGAGAATACAACTGTCTGCATCCGTTCTGAGTGGATCCAGTTGTATTATCTTTTAAATAGCCAAACTGATCCAAACTGATCTGTCATGAACTCCATTGAAAGTCAATGGGGAACGGATCCGTTTTCTATTGTGTCTGAGAAAACGGATCCGTCCCCATTGACTTACATTGTGAGTCATGACTGATCAGTTTGGATCAGTTTCTTCATGCGGACACCAAAGCGCAGCAAGCAGTGTTTTAGTGTCCGCCTCCAAAACAGAATGCTAACTGAATTGAAGCAAACTGAAGCAAAACTGATGCATTCTGAACGGATCCTTTTCCATTCAGAATGCATTAGGACAAAACTGATCAGTTTTGGACCAGTTATGAGAGCCTGTGACGGATCTCACGAACTGATCCTTACAACGCAAGTGTGAAAGTAGCCTTACCTGGCTGACTGTAGATATGGTCCTGAATATGCTAAAAAAATTAAAGGTGAACAAGGCCTCAGGTCCAGATGGATTACACCCTAGAGTTCTAAAGGAGCTTAGTTCAGTTATTGCTTTGCCTCTGTTTATAATATTTACACATTCTTTAATGACAGGCATTGTACCAAGAGACTGGCGCAAGGCGAATGTGGTGCCCATTTTCAAAAAAGGTGCTAGGTCTTCACCAGAAAATTATAGACCAGTAAGCTTAACATCGATAGTGGGAAAAATGTTTCAGGGCCTTCTACGGGACTACATACAGGATTATGTAACTGTCAATAATATAATAAGTGACAGCCAACATGATTTTACTAAGAACAGAAGCTGTCAAACTAACCTGATTTGTTTTTATGAGGAGGTGAGTAGAAGCCTGGACAGTGGAAAGGCTGTCGACATTGTGTTTTTGGACTTTGCAAAGGCGTTTGATACAGTCCCTCATGGACGCCTAATGGGTAAATTGAGGTCTATTGGTTTAGAAAATATAATTTGTAATTGGATTGAAAACTGGCTTCATGATCGTATTCAAAGAGTTGTGCTCAATGATTCCTACTCTGAATGGTCCCCGGTTATAAGTGGTGTTCCCCAAGGTTCTGTGCTGGGTCCGCTATTATTTAACTTATTCATTAATGACATAGAGGATGGGATTAATAGTGCTGTTTCTATTTTTGCAGATGACATCAAACTTTGTAATACTGTACAGTCTATGGAAGATGTTAATAAGTTACAAGCTGACTTGGACAAACTTACTGTTTGGGCGTCCACTTGGCAAATGAGGTTCAATATAGATTAATATAAAGTTATGCACTTGGGGGCGAATAATCTGCATGCAGCATATGTCCTAGTGGGAGTAACACCGGGAGAGTCACTTGTTGAGAAGGATCTGGGTGTATTAGTAGATCATAGACAAAATAACAGCATGCAGTGCCAGTCAGCTGCCTCTAAGGCCAACAGGATTCTGTCTTTTATTAAAAGAGGTATGGATTAGCGAGACAGGGATGTAATATTGCCACTATACAAAGCCTTGGTGCGGCCTCAACTGGAATACGCAGTTCAGTTCTGGGCACCAGTCCATAAAAAGGATGCCCTGGAGTTAGAAAAGGTACAGAGGAGAGCAACTAAACTGATAAAGGGCCTGGAAGATCTTAGTTATGAGCAAAGATTAAATGAACTGAACTTATTTAGCCTTGAAAAAAGACATCTAAGGGGGGACATGATTAACCTGTACAAATATATAAACGGACCATACAAAAAATATCAAGGGAAGCTATTCTGTGTTAAACCCCCTCAAAAAATAAGAGGCCAGTCCCTACGACTGGCGAAAAAAAGATTCAGTCATAAGAGGCGACAAGCATTCTTTACAGTAAGGTCTGTGAATCTCTGGAATAGCCTGCCGCAGGAACTGGTCACAGCAAATACAATAGATGGCTTCAAAAAGGGCTTAGATTACTTTTTAATTCAACATAAAATTGAGGCTTATGACAATGTATAGAAATCTTGTTCTACACACCCTTTCCCTTGGCCCAACCCCTTTTTAAAATGAAGATCAATGTCCATCCAGGAATGGATATAGCAGGATTACAGGTTGGACTTGATGGACTTGTGTCTTTTTCCAACCTTAACAACTATGTAACTCTTCTGGAACATTCAAATGCTCTCTAGCAAACTTCAGACAGGCCCGCATATGTAGTGGCTTAAGCAAGTGGACACATCTGGCACTGCAGGATCTGAGTCCCTGGTGGCGTAGTGTGTTACTGACGGTAGCCTTTGTTACGTTGGTCCCAGCTATCTGCAGTTCATTCACTAGGTCCACCCGTGTTGTTCTGGGATTTTTGCTCACAGTTTTTGTGATCATTTTGACCCCACAGGGTGAGATCTTGCTTAGAGCCCCTGATCGAGAGAGATTATCATTGGTCTTGTATGTCTTCCATTTTCTAATTATTGCTCCCACAGTTGATTTCTTCACACCAAGCTGCTTGCCTATTGCAGATTCAGTCTTTCCAGCCTGGTGCAGGTCTACAATTTTGTTTCTGGTGTCCTTCGACAGCTCTTTGGTCTTCACCATAGTGGAGTTTGGAGTGTGACTGTTTGAGGTTGTGGACAGGTGTCTTTTATACTGATAACAGGTGCCATTACTACAGGTAATGAGTGGAGGACAGAGGAGCCTCTTAAAGAAGAAGGTACAGGTCTGTGAGAGCCAGAAATCTTGCTTGTTTGTAGGTGACCAAATACTTATTTTCCACCATAATTTGCAAATAAATTCTTCAAAAATCAGACAATGTGATTTTCTGGATTTGTTTTCTCATTTTATCTCTCATAGTTGAGGTCTACCTATGATGTCAATTACAGGCCTCTCTCATCTTTTTAAGTGGGAGAACTTGCACAATTGGTGGCTGACTAAATACTTTTTTTCCCCACTGTCTGCCAAATGTAAAGCTCAGACATAGCATGCATAATAAGTCATTAATATGCATAAATCCCCCAAAATTAGTACAGAAACACACAACAGAGCACTGAAGAGTTAAAGGTTTTAATATATAATCATTTTTTAAGTGAAATGTCAAAGTTCCATAATATTCTCCATTCTCATCTCTATGTATTAACTCATCCAAACAAATATATGCAAGACAAAGTCCAAATAACCTTTGTGATCTTCGAATACCAGCACCTAATGTTGTTTGCATTTTTACTGCTGATATTTAAACTTCTGCTTGTAATAAGGCATAAAATTTCTAGTTATATAATGTATGAACTATCTCAAGGATACACAGATGGGGCAGCAGATTTATAAAAGTCCAGTAAGCAGATTAATCTAAAGACGAATTATGAAATTTAGGGCAGTATATGATGAAAGGCTTGTGTCTGTAATCTGCTGTCATTTACCAATGTAGATTCAGCTGCCTTCTGCCAATCAGATACTGGTGACCTTTCCTTAAGGATAAAAGTTCTGGAAAACCCATTTAAAGGGCTTCTCCAACAATTAAAGGGGTATTCTGGTAATTTGAAGGTATCCCTTATCCACAGAAAAGAGGATAACTATTAGATTGCTGGGGGTCTCAAGAATGGAGGCACTGTACCCCACAGGGCTCCTGAAAATACTGCTCCATTCATCTGTATGAGACTGCTGGGCTTTGCTACTTCTGGCAGGTTCCATATAGCTAAATTTAGAAGCACACTGCATGCTTGCCTGCCACTCTATTAATTTATTTAACTCAGAAAGCCCCAAATTACTGCAATACCCCCATAAATACTACATTTCTCTGTACACGTATGCCCAGTTGATTAGATCTACTACTTGGATCCTCTTGGACAGGAGGCATGAGTGAGTTTCTGCTATTGTACAAGCCAGCAATGAAGTGGCACACTAGAAGCTGCTGGTCAACTGCACAAGGTGCCTTCACACGTGGCGGATTTTGTTGCAGAATTTTCCGCAACTCAAATTCAGTTCCATTCACCTGTATGAGGCTTTCAGAAATTAACCCCTTTCAATTAAATGGAACTGATTTTCAGTCATGGAAAAATCAAAATCAGCAGCGTGTAAAGGTACCCTTAGGCCACCTGCACACGGGTGCTGGTGAAAGCACATAAGATCTGTACAAAATTCCACCAAATTCCACAATAGCAGTTTTTGGTGTGGATTTGATGCAGTTTTGTTTCAGATCTCACTTTTCCACTGGGTGATATCCGCAGTTAAAACCGTAAACATAATTGAAATGCATTACATTTGAAAACCACAATGCAGGTTAATTTATGCACAAAAGAAATCTGCAAAGTGTACATGAGATTTGTTTAATCTCATACACTGTAATATGCAGCGTTTTTTTCACACAGGAATCCGCATGGAAAAACGCACATATTCTGCAACATGTGCAGATGGCCTTAGCTAGGCACCAGGAGACACCATAACAAGTGTGTACAGTAGCAGCAATACTGTACTTACAAGATGAACTTCTTGTATAAAACATGTTGTAAAATAGTAGGAATCATCTCAGGATGGAGCTCATAAATTCCCAACTAATTTCGCTTCCCAAGGCTTCTTCAGGGGTTCCTATTCTGAGCTCCAATTCACATTTTTAACTCCAAAAGTGCAAACACTTCCATGTCAAAAGTCACTTCACTTACAAACATCACTTAAGAACATCATAAGGGTGCATTCACACAGTGCAGCTCCATGGCCCCTAGCTACAGTTGCAACCCGCGAGTATGCAATAAGCACCCAGAAAACTCATCAAATGAAATCCCAGACCTAACATTAGAACCTAGGGGACAGTACCTGCATTGTAGGTGAGGAGATCGCTCCTTTTGAGTAAAGCAGGTGTTTTGACATTGACTGCACTGCTGACAATTACTACTAACGCAGAGACCTTTTTTAAATTTATACTATTGTGTGCTGGGATCTTTAGGTTTACCTATTGCGCTCTCACAGAATAAGAGGACTATGAAAAGCTAGACAGCTCACTCACCGATCACAGGTATTTTATGAGATCTGGCCAATCAGTAAGGAGGTGTGCGGGGGTTCATGTGCAGCTGTGTCCCCTGGCTGCAAACTGTAAGATGTTAACAAGGTTGTCTTACAGTCCAAAACATATTGCACTTACCAGTCAAAAGTTTGGACCACAACTGTTTTTAATTCTATATTGATTCATATTAAAGACATGAAAACAATGAAGGAATGGATATGGAATTAAGTACTAAACAAAAACTGTTTAAGAAACCAGAATATGTTTTATATTGTAGATTCTTCAAAGTAACCTCCTTTTGCTTTGAGTAGCTTGCACTCTCTTGGCATTCTTTCAATCAGCTTGATGAGGTAATTGCTTGGAATGGTTTTTAATTAGCCTACTTTCATATCTGTGTTGTGCTGTCTGGTTTTGAGATCCGGCACAGGCTCTCAAAACCGCAGCACAAACCGGAACAGAGTGCACCAGAATGCATTCCATTCTGGCTTGTTGCGTTCCTATGCCAGACACAAAACCACTGCAAGCAACGTTTTTGTGTGTGGCATGGGAAACTGAAGAAACCAGATCCAGCACTAAAAACCATGTAAGTCAATGGTGCCTGATCCTTTTTTTTTGTTTCTCCATTTTCAATGTGGTTTCTACATGTGTAGCTCCTACCGTTAAGCATGGAGGAGCAGGTGTGATGCTGTGGGGGTGCTTTGCAGATGACACTTGGTGACTTATTCAAAATTTAAGGCACTCTTAACCAGTTTGGCTACTACAGCATTCTTCAGCAACATACCATCCCATCTGGTTTACGCTTAGTGGTACTATCATTTGTTTTTCAAAACGACATGGTATGTAAGGGCTATCTGACCGAGTAGGAGAATGATAATGCTATGTCAGATGACATATGTAGTACCTCAGAGTGGGCACTACCATTCCTACAACCTGCCACTGTCTTAAATGCCTAACCAATGTGTGGGACCACCATGCTTTCTGTTTCTAGGTCTGTTCATTAGATGCTATGTAACTATTATGTATTATATTTGGTGGCAGTGTACCGGGCAGAGATCTTTAGTTAGAATGGAACTTACCATTCCATTCTCCCCCCTTATGGGCAGAAGTGGGCTAGTACTGCTTCCTACCAAGGGAGGAGTTGCAGGAAGCTGTAGTGGAGTTGAATGTGGAGTTGAGAGTTGGAGTGAGAGAGTAAAGTGGCATTGCTGCAGGAACTTTGGGAAAGTAATTCAGAGAGCAGCCCACTCCTGATATATAAAAGGACTTAGTCCCTCTGAGAAGGAAAACAGAGCCAAAGACAACCTACTCAGCAAAACAGGTCACAAGATACCTCACTCTTATAAGAAACAGTAACTGAAGCTGATAGGAACCAGACTGAATCCAGACTTTAGCACAGCAGCAGAAAGAGAGTTCAAGTTTACCTACCAGTTTACCCTTAGCCTGCTGGGGCCAAGAAAAAGATCAAGTATCATTTGGATGATGCAAGTTTAATTCAAGTAAAACCGTTAAACTTCACCAAGTTTGGACTCAACCCAGCCTAACCCTGGGGAGTGAAAATATCCAGGTAAGAGCCCCGTGACACAAACTATTAAGGCCATATCACCACTCTGCATTCCTAAACACCGGGACTTGATTGGCCCTTTGGGGCAGCCAATTGCACATAGCCTCCACAATCACTTGGCCTTAACCCAACCAAGATGGAATAAGCTAGACTTCTGAGTGAAGGAAAATCAGCCAACAAGTACTTGGTACCTCTGGAAACTCATTGAAGACTACTGGAAAACCATTCCAATCAATTTCCTCATGAAGCTGATTTTGAGAGTGTGCAAACCTGTTATCAAAGCAAAAGAGGGCTATGTTGAAGAATGTAAAATATAAAACATATTCATTTTTTTTGTTTAGTACTTAACTACATATGTGTTCATCGTTTTCATGTTTTCAATATGAATCAACACTGTTGAAAAATAAAACAAGAAAACAACATGGAATGAAACAGGTGTCAAAACTTTTTATATGTCCTGTATAAGTTTATGTATGTATGTATGTATGTATGTATATATATATATATATATATATATATATATATATATATATACTGTATATGTACTAGCAGAAAGACCCGGCTTTGCCTGGGTATATTTCATCTATTTATTTAATGTTTCTGTGTGTCGTTGCAGAGAGAAAGTCAATGCAGCTGATAGAAATTGATTTTTACCTTCATTTTTTCAATCCCTATTGGCTGCGGAGTGGGAGGGGGCGTGGTTTAATGGGACACGGGGGGGGTTAAGTCCTTCATTTCAGGGTGGCCTGAATTATAGGTTAATGCCATGGTAATTTGAGGAAACACAATGGGTAGCAGTGGAAGAAAACATTGCTTTGCTCGGGTATATTTAATCTATTTCATTTAATGTTTCTGTGTGTCGTTGCAGAGAGAAAGTCATCCTCCCTCCCATCCCTGCAGCTGACAGATGTTGATTTTTACCTTCAATTGTTCAATCTCCATTGGCTGCGGAGTGGGAGGGGTCATTGCCTGACTGAGTCGGGGGCGTGACGTAGCAAGACCTGGGGCAGGGTTTTAAGTCCTTCTTTTGATGGTGGCCAGAATTACAGGTCGATGCCATGGTAATTTATGAGGACACGCCATGGGTAACAGTGGAAGAAAACATTGCTTTGCACAGGTATATTTAATCTATTTCATTTAATGTTTCTGTATGTTGTTGCAGAAAGAAATCCAACTTCCCTCCCATCCCTGCAGCTGACAGAAGTTGATTTTTACCTTCATTTTTTCAATCCCCGTTGGCTGCGGAGTGGGAGGGGGGGTGGCCTGACAGAGTCGGAGCGTGGTTTCGCGAGATCTGGGGCGGGGGTCAGAGTGGCATGAATTACAGGTCGATGACATGGTAATTTATGGGGACTCGCAATGGGTAGCAGTGGAAAAAAACATCTTTTGATAGTACTGAATGGTCGTAGTCTAAAATTAGTCAATTTCATCTACGATTTTTGTGTGTCGTTGCAGAGAGAAATTCACCCTCCCACCCCTGCAGCTGATTTTTTTCAATCCCCATTGCCTGCGGAGTGGGAGGGGGCGTGGCCTGGCAGAGTTGAGGTTGTGGATTATCAAGATGCTTCGAACGGTTGTAGTCTGAAATTAGTCTATTTCATCTAAAATTTTGTGTGTCATTGCAGAGAGAAATTCACCCTCCCACCCCTGCAGCTGACAGAAGTTTATTTTTCCCTTCATTCTTTCAATCCCTGTTGGCTGCGGAGTGGGAGGGGGCATGACCTGACAGAGTT
The DNA here is from genome assembly GCA_900303285.1 of Rhinella marina. NCBI lineage: Eukaryota > Metazoa > Chordata > Amphibia > Anura > Bufonidae > Rhinella > Rhinella marina. The sequence goes on from ONZH01002465.1 coordinate 11,003, forward strand.
GGGGGTGTGGCTTAGCAAAGCGCTTCGCATAGGTGATTTAATCTATTTCATTTAATGTTTCTGTGTGTCGTTGCAGAATGGCTGCAGATTGGGAGGGGGCGTGGTCTGACAGAGTTGGGGGCGTGTCGTTGCAGAGAGAAATTCACCCTCCCACCCCTGCAGCAAACAGAAGTTTATTTTTACCTTTATTTTTTCAATCCTCGTTGGCTGCGGAGTGGGAGGGGGCGTGGATTAGCAAGACGCTTCACATGGGTGTATTTAATCTATTTCATTTAATGTTTCTGTGTGTCGTTGCAGAAAGAAAGTCAACCTCCCACCCATCCCTGCAGCTGACAGAAGTTGATTTTTACCTTTATTTTTTCAATCTCTGTTGGCTGCGGAGTGAAAGGGGGTGTGGCTTAGTGAGACCTTGGACGGGGGTTTTAAGTACTTCTTTTAGGGTGGCCTGAATTAAAGGTCAATACCATGCTTATTTATGAGCCCACGCAATAGGCAGCAGTGGAGGAAAACATCTTTTATTACTACTGAACTGTCTTAGTCTAAAATTAGTCTAAAACATAAGTTATATTTATGGTAACCGGAATACCTTTAACAGTGTCAGTAAATAGAAATGGATGAGATCCTCAGCTGCTGATAATTACCTGGTTGTTATGGAAACCTGCCCTCCCTGTGTTTGCCTTTGCAGAGAATGGCAGTTGGAGTTTAAAACCAAAGTTCCCAGTTGTAATGTTGGCTAATGGAGATCATATTTTGGGAATATCTCAGGAACGGTATGTCCTAGAGAGATGAGACCTGGTCTAAAACCTTCCCGGACACCTGATGTACATGTGTGCCGAATTTGGTGAAAATCGGTCCAGTAGTTTGGTCGCGCATAGAGAACAGACAGACAGACAGACAGAAACTCATTTTTATATTATTAAGATATATATATATATATATATATATATATATATATATATATATATATATATAATGTTGTCTGCATTCAATGAATCAATTCTAAACTAATCAAATCCGTAAGGTTCCAAAAACTTCTACTTCCAAAAGTTTTGGCAATTTAATTTGGACAAATTTAGCAAAACTGTACCTGGCTTTGTACATTTCAAATTCTGTACACTAGTGAGAAAAACAGGGCATGGAAGATGGAGACCAAGCATCAAATAACCCTTGCCAGGCTGGTGGGCTTGCCCATATGGTCTGCATTTATCCTCACAGCCTATCAAGAAGTATGATATTGGCTTGTCTGTTAGATTCTGTGTATGGTCCCAAGTAGAGATTGGGAAGATTTATGTAGTCAGGTATTGTAGATTCAATTAATTAAATTAATTACTCTTTCCCCAACAGAACATATCTTGCTGCAGAAGTTGTGCAATTGCTTGTTTTTCCCCCTGAAAAATCTGTTGCAAAGCTTCAACCACTGTGTATAGTAAACGCATTACACTTCAAGGGGTTGTCCAGGATTAGAAAAATATGGCTATTTTCTTCCAAAAACAGCACCAACTCAATGGGTTGGGTTGTATCTGGTATTGTAGCTCAGCTTGACAGGGGTGGCAGTGTTTTAGAAAAAAAATTAAAAATCAGCTGTGTTTTTCTAGTCCTGTACAACCACTTTCATCACCAGCAACATCACCAGCAGAGTATATTTTGGTTGTGCAATGACACCATTTTGTTTCCCCAAATCCTGTTACAAAGCTTCTACAGTTACATTAAGTGTATGATAAGCATATTCTCCAGCATCACAGTCTATATTTTTGCCACAGACTATGTACAATTGCAACTTTTTTTGTAAACTTTGAAAATATTATTACAAAAAACTTTGAAAATTTTATTACAAAAATTCCATTTGGTAAAGCTTTTTCCAGTACTCTCATGTGTATAAACACAGGCAGGCATCTGGCATAGTCTTTGGACCGTTTGTTCTGAACAAGCCTCTATTTTTTCTTATACTACCATGTGTATATAAACACTGGCAGGTATATGACCCATATAACTTTGTTGTAGTTATGTGAGTGGAGCTATATGAGGGCTACTTTTTTGCGGGGCAATCTGTACTTTGCCTTGATACCAATCTGGGGTGTATACAACTTTTTGATCATTTTTTATTTAATATTATTGTGGGAGGAGAAGCGACCAAAAAATGACAAATCGGCCATTTTGATTCTTTTTTTCGTTTTGTCTTTTTCCCTATAGGATTAATACTTTTACTTTTTGATAGTATGGGTGTTTTTGCATGCAGCGATACCCATGATGTGTATTTTTTACATTTATTATTCTCATTTAAGGGAAAAGGGTTTGATTTGAATTTTTATATTTTTTTATTTGTAAAAGCTTTATTATTTTCTTTTTACACTTTTTTTGTAGTTCCAATAGGGAACTATAACAATCAATAATTAGATTGCTATTGTCATAGACTCCAATGTACTAGCATTAGAGTCTATTATGATTTTACTAGTTTCCTATGAAGCCCTATTACAGGCAAGGGGTCCATAGGAAACACTGTGCAGCAGCCTCCTGTCATTTACTATGACAGGAGCTGCTGCACACAAGCTCTGGCTCCTCTGATCGTCACATGGGAGAGCCGGAGCAACACCGGAAGCGATCGCTTTTTGGTAAATAACGTGCTCAGATTTTGTGGTCAGGTTTGACATCTGAGAAGTTAAATGTCATAATTGGCATAACCGCTGAATGTGGACATTAACATATGTATGAAACAGCAGGCACCCGGTTGCTATGGCACCTCCTCTAGACAGGTCATCAGTATCTGTTTGGTGGGGGCTGGTTCTCATGTGAGTGCTGCGGCCTTCCCAGAGCCTAGGCCACATGACCAATGAACATGTCGTTACTTGGCTAAGGAAAACTGTGAAAAGGCCACAGCGCTAGTGCGAGTGTCAGTGCCTTCTTAAACAGTTGATCTTTGTATCAGACCACACCGATCAGATACTGATGACCTATCCAGAGGATAGGTCATCAGTAGTAAAATCTCGGAAAACCCCTTTAATTTAAGCCTTTTAATATGACAAAGTTCCTGCTACACATTCTAGCGTGTCTTCTGTTGGTATGACGTATTTTATGTACATCACCTCGTTACATAGTAATATAGTTTATATCCAGAGGAAGGCAAAAAAACCCTGTGAGGTAGGAGCCAATTTTTCCTACTTTAAGAGAAAAAAATTCCTTCCCGACTCCAATCAGGCAATCGGAATTACTCCCTGGATCAACGACCCATCTCTAGTTGCTATAAGGCCTTGTTCACATTTCAGTTTTTTGATCAGTTATTTTCATCAGATATTGTGAGCCAAAACCAGGTGAGAGTCAAAAACACAAATCTTTTCATTATACCTTATGTCTGTGGAGCCTCCACTCCTGGTTTTGGCTCACAATAACTGATGGAAATAACTGATCAGATAACTGACGTGTGAACAAGCCCTAACCTGTATATATTCTAAGCTTTGTTAAATTACTGGATTGTTGTCCTGCCCCATCGCCTCCTAACAAAGCAGTGCAAAACGTAGGTAGAAGTGTGAGGAATGGTTGAACATTATAGCTTTACACCCTATTTATTAGTCTACTAATGAGTACCTCCATTGAGATAGTTTATTGGTTATGAGAGGGTTTTTTTAAGCCTTATCCGTTTGAGTATACTTTAGCCAGTCCTTGCCTTATTGCTATTTCAACCATATTTGCCTTTTATGGTGCAACTTTCGGTGCTTTTTGAATGTATAAACACCATTATTTTCTATAGGGGCTGATAGTAGTGATTTATGGTATGAGCTCTATGCTGTAAAATATTGAATTACAAATACATTTTTGAATTAAGTAGCGCCCCATAAAGTATGACATTGCATACACAGTAAACATAAAATGCAAGAGCACTTTGCAGACACTAAATATATATAGATTATTAATTTTACTCATGCTATATTCACTATAAAAAAATAACTTGAGGTAATACTTAGGATATATATTTTGATCCAAATCAATAGTGCACATCCTCCACATCAACATGACCTCATATTCATTTATGCAGTGAATATAGCATAAGTACAATTTATAATCCATTTATACATGTTTGCAGAATGCTGTTGCATTATTGGGTTGCTTTTGTATTTTGTGCTACAGCGACATGCAACCTAATTTTTTTTATTTTATTTTGCATACTTCAAGCATAGCAATTGCATAAAGGAAGATTCCTACTTTAAAGGGGGTTTCCAAAATTCAGATATTGAAGACCTATCATGAGTATAGGTCATTAATATGATGTCAGCGGCCCTTTCCATCTAGTGACGTCACATTAATTGGTCACGCGGCCTAGGTGGTGCTCAGATACCAATCACAGCCACTATCCAATGGATGGTGCTATGCTTGGTAAACTGCTTGGTAAGCTGTGAGGAGGCAGTGGTTCTTATTGTGCCTTGGCCTCCTCAAACAGGTGATCGGTACATGATGTCAGACCTCTGCAATGTCTATGACCTATCATGGATAGGATATCAATATCTGAATCTTGGGAAACCATTATTGGCCACTTTTTAATACTAGGTGAATAGTTGCTGGGAACAGTACATACATGCAACTAGTAGCAGGCATTGTTAAAGCATTAGCTTTGATGTATGATAGTTTAATATGCCTAATTTATGTTTACTTGCAGTTCCATTTACCTGCTTCCTAATGCTGCACTCCCAAAATGGCTGCTGATGGAGGATCATGTGACCAGTTTCATCCATCAGCAAACTTTTTTCACTTACAGTGGGGACAGACTGTGCATTCGTTAGTTCCCCTGTTTGTGCCTAGTGTAAGTGAATGGAGGTTGCTGATTGACGGGGCCAGTGGTCATTTTAGGAGCACAGTGTCGGGAATGGGTAAGCTGACTTGAAAGTAAACTTACTATTTTACCATTAAACCATGTGACATTGGTTTAATAATGCCTATAACTAGCTGAAGGTATTAGCTGTCCCCAACATACAGTATGTGCATCTAGTAATACAAAGGGGCCAGCCCCTTTAAGCAGTGATTACATATCCAAGGAATATGCAATAGCTGCAGGCAGGCACACTTGTGGTACTCTTACCTATAGAAGTTATTGAAAGAGCTAAGTAAGCAAATAAAATTGTGATCAAGTTGTGACCCCCTAAAACCACTGAAACATTTCTCTTAATATTTTGTAAGAAATATAATATGTCTACCTTATAAAAAAGAGAGATTTAGAGCAATAGTTGACAGTTTTAAGTGTTTTTTTACGGAGAGAGGGAAGGGTTTGCCATTGTGTAAAGTCCTGTCTAAAGCCCACACTCAGGGAAGATATAAGTGAGGGACATGAACATGTGGAGTCACTGTGGGTAGAAATACATGGAGGCAAAAACAATAATAAAATACTAATAGGAGTTATTAGTATTATTATTTAATTATAAACTACCTAATATACCAGAGTCCACAGAAAATCTACGTCTAAATGAAATAGACGAGGCGGCAAATATAATGAGGTCGTTATTATGGGGAACTTCAACTACCCAGATATAGACTGGGAAACTGAAACCTGTATATCTCATAAAGGAAACAGATTCTTGGAAATAACCAAAGACAATTACTTTTCCCAACTGGTTCAGGACCCGACTAGAGGGACAGCCATACTGGACTTAGTATTAACCAATAGACCTGACAGAACAACAGATGTGCAGGTTGGGGGACACCCGGGAAAAAAGCTAAATTTAGCCAACTAAGAGAGGCCATAGGCCTAACTAACTGGGACAAAGTCCTCAAAAATAAAAATACAGCCACAAAATGGGATATTTTTAAAAGCATCCTAATATCTAATTGTGAGAGGTACATACCTTATGGGAATAAAAGGTTAAGGAGCAAGAATAAACCAATGTGGATAAATAGGACTGTAAAGAAAGCAATAAATGACAGAAAGAAAGCATTTAAATCACTAAAGCAGGAGAGAAGAGAGGAAGCATTTAAAAACTATAAGGAATAAAATAGAATATGTAAAAGACAAATAAAAGCAGCCAAACTAGAGACCGAGAGATTAATTGCCAAAGATAGTAAAAATAACCCTAAAATGTTCTTCAATTATATAAATAGTAAAAAGTATAAACCTGAAGGTGTTGGCCCCTTACAGAGTAATGAGAGGGGGGGGGGGTTAGAGAGCAATGAGGAGAAAGCAAAGCTATTAAATATTTTTTTCTCCACTGTATTCACTGAGAAAAATAAACTGTCAGATGAAATGCAGAATATAAAAGTAAATTCCCCATTAAAAGTGCCCTGTCTGAGCCAGGAAGAAGTACAGACGCGCTTTAAAAAGACTAAAATAGACAAATCGCCAGGACCAGAGGGCATACACACCCATATCCTAAGAGAATTAAGTAATGTCATAGCCAGACCTTTATTTCTGATATTTAAGGACTCTATACTGACAGGGAGTGTTCCACAGGATTGGTGCATAGCAAATGTGGTGCCAATATTCAAAAAGGGTCCAAAAACAGAGCCTGGAAACTATAGGCCGGTGAACTGTTTGAAGGTTTTCTAAGATGCTATCTTGGAGTACCTCAATGAAAATAAGAAAAACACTCCATATCAGCATGGCTTCAAGAGGGATCGGTCATGTCAAACTAATTTAGTCAGTTTCTATGAGGAGGTAAGTTCTAGACTTGACCGCTGTGAATCAATGGATCTCGTATATCTGGGCTTCTCCAAAGCATTTGACACTGCACCACATAAAATGTTAGTATATAAAATGAGAATGCTTGGACTGGGGGAAAATGTCTGTATGTGGGTAAGTAACTGTCTCAGTGATAGAAAACAGAGGGTGGTTATTAGCGGTACACACTCAGATTGGGTCACTGTCACTAGTGGGGTACCACAGGGTCAGTATTGGGACCTATTCTCTTCAATATATTTATTAATGGTCTTGTAGAAGGCTTGCACAGTAAAATATAATTTTTTTCAGATGATACTAAACTGTGTAAAGTAATTAACACAGAAGAGGACAGTACACTGCTACAGATGGATCTGGATAGATTGGAGGCTTTGGCAGAGAATTGGCAGATGAGGTTTAACACTGAAAAATGTAAGGTTATGCACATAGGAAGGAATAATGCAAGTCACCAGTACATACTAAATTGTAAAACACTGGGTAACACTGACATGGAAAAGGACTTAGGAATTTTAGTGAAAAGCAAACTAAGCAGTAGATACCAGTGTCAGACAGCTGCTACCAAGGCCCATAAGATAATGAGTTACATCAAAAGAGGCATAGATGCCCGTGATGAGAACATAGTCCTGCCACTTTACAAATCACTAGTCAGACCACACATGGAGTACTGTGAACAGTTCTGGGCTCCTGTGAACAAGGCAGACATAGCAGAGCTGGAAAGGGTTCAGAAGAGGGCAACTAAAGTAATAACTGGAAAGGGTGGACTACAGTACCCACAAAGTTGATCAAAATTCACTTTATAAAAAAGACAACTGAAGCGAGATCTAATAACTATGTATAAATATATCAGAGATCTCTCCCATGATCTATTTATCCCCAGGACTGTGACTGTGACGAGGGGACATCCTCTGTGCCTGGCGGAGAGAAGGTTTGTACAAAAACATAGAAGAGAATTCTTTACAGTAAGAGCAGTGAGATTATGGAACTCTCTGCCTGAGGAGGTGGTGATGGTAAGTTCACTAAAAGAGTTCAAGAGGGGCGTGGATGTATTTCTGGAGTGTAATAACATTACAGGTTATAGTTACTACAGAGGGGTCGTTGATCTAGGGAGTAATTCTGATTGCCTGATTGGAGTCGGGAAGGAATTTTTTTCCTCTCAAGTAGGGAAAATTGGCTTCGGCCTTATAAATTTAAAAACTATGTAATTACCAGGCCACTTTAGTGTCACCATTAAAGAGGCTCTGTCACCTAGTGCAAGCATACCCTACTTGGCATATAGCCAGGTAGGGCTGATAACGCTTTTTCTTCTATTAGGTCCAGTTTAGCAGGAAAATCAGCTTTTAAAAATATGCTAATGAGCAAAAGGAGCGCTCGGAGGCCTCCGAGCACTGCTTCTGCGATGCCCATGTAATAATCCCGCCCCCAATCCTTTTAACTGACAGCACTACACCCACTGGTCTAGCGCTGAGATCCCGCGCCTATGACAGCTCATGCGCACTGGACTTTTCCCGTTCCTCTTGGCTAGTGTATATCTCTAGTGCTCACGCACCATCATAGGTGTGAGTGCGCAGGCGCGGGATCTCAGAGCTAGACCAATGGGCCCTTTAACAGTGACCTCCACAGCAGCTGCCCCTTTAATAGTGGACCCTGCCCCTTAACAGTGCCTTGCCCCTGTAAGGCTAGGGCTACAAGACGACATTTTGTCGCGCAACAATTTTTATAATGATAGGCTATGGTGTTGCACTGTGACTTACTGCGACATGCTGCGACTGTGACATGACAATATCAAAAAATCCATCCAAGATGGATTTTTCTGCGAATGTCACATCGCAGTTGCAGCATGTCGCAGTGCAACACCATTGTCGCGCAACACTTGTAGCAGTGCATTTGTGCCCTATGTGTCGTGTGACTTATTGCAGCATGACACATGTCATTGTGCAGCCCTTGCCTAAAGCTGACCTACAGAACTGAATTGTGTTTCGGGGAGCTATTTACCTGAGCTCCTCAGCTGGCTGCTAATTACCTCTCATTACCAGCCTGGTTACTACACAGAGCAAAAACCTATTTCCCAAGTCTTTCTTGTTCTTTCTTCCTCTGCCCTGTTTCTTTGAAGCTGATCTACAGCAGTGAAAAAATGGCTGGGTTGTCATGGAAACCTGTAGTAAAACTGTGTGCATGTAGAGAGTAAGGGCCTGTGAGCTTCTATTGGCTATTAAGTAACCGTGTGTATGGCAGTTGGGATATGAAGAGAAAGACTTCCAGTCTACTATTGGCTAATGCAGGTCATTTTTTGGGAATATCTCAGGAACGGTATATCCTAGAGAGCTGACACATTTAAAACCTTCCTGGACACCTGATGTACCTGTGTGCCAAATTTGGTGCAGATCGGTCAAGGCGTTTGGTCGCGCATAAAGGACAGACAGACATAAACTAATTTTTAGATATATAACAGACAAGCAGAAGGTCCCGGCTTCACACGGGTATATTTTAACTATTTCATTTAATGTTTGTGTATGTCGTTAAAAGATATCAACAGTATCCTCTACAGCACCTCTACAGCACCCCGTCCTTTTAACAGTGAACTCCCCAGCCCCCCACCCCTTAACACTGATCCCCCCAAGTGCCCCACCGCCTTAAAATGGCACCTCCACAACAGCCCATCCCTTTAACTATGACCTTTACAGCAGCTCACCCCTTTAACAATGAGTTTTACAGCACCCCACTCCCTTGACAGTGACAACATAAGTGGCCCGCCCCTTAACAGTGACCTCTACAGCACCCCACCTGGTAACATTGACCTCCATAGGGGACGTCCCCTTATCTGTGACTTCCACTGTTCACTGCCCCCTTAAAAGAGACCTCCACAGCACCCATCCCTTTATCAGTGACCACCACAGTACCCTGCTCCCTTAACAGTGACCTACACAGTAGCTGCCCCTTTAATAGTCGCCACCTCCCCCTTAACAGTGACCTCTACAGTGCCTTCCCCCTTAACAGTGACCTCCACAGTGGCCTGCATCCTTAACAGTAACATCCAGAGTGAACGCCCTTTAACAGTGACCTCCATAGTGACTGCCCCTTTAACAGTGACCTCTACAGCAGAAGCCACTTTTAAAGTGGTCTCTGCCTCATTAACAGTAATCTCCACAGCAGCCTCCCCCTTTAACAGTGACCTCTATAGCAACCTGCCCCTTAACACTGGCTTCCATAGGGGACCGTCCCCTTATCTGTGACCGCCACTGTTCCCTGCCCCCTTAATTGAGACCTTCAAAGCACCCATCCCTTTAACAGTGACTTCCACAGTATCCCTTTCCTTTAACAGTGACCTCCACAGTACCCTGCTCTCTTAAAAGTGACCTCCACAGCAGCTACCCCTTTAATAGTGGCTCCTGCCCCCCTAACAGTAACATCCACAGAGAAAGCCCTTTAACAGAGACCTCCACAGTGCCAGTCCCTTTAACAGTGATCTCCATAGCAGCTGCCCCTTTAATAGTGGCCCCTGCCCCCTTAAATGTGACCTCCACATTGCCCTGCCCCTTAAAGGCTAGGGCTACATGATGACATTTGTTGCACCAATGTCGCGCAACAATTTTTATAATGAGAGGCTATGGTGTCGCACTGCTACATGCTGTGACACAACAGTCGCAAAAATCCGTCGAAGATGGAATTTTCAGCGACTGTCGCAGTCGCATGTCGCAGTGCAACACCATAAACTATCATTATAAAAATTGCTGCGCAACATTGGAGCGACATCAATGTTGTGCGACACATGTGGCAGTGTAGTTGTACCCGATGTGGCATGTGACTTATTGTCGCGTAGCCCTAGCCTAAAGCTGACCTACAGCAGTGAAGAAAATGGCTGGGTTGTTATGGAAACCTGGAGTAAAACTGTGCGCATGTGACAGTGTGTAAGAAGCAGGCTGCGCCAAGGCCTGTGGGAGGTAAGCACTGAATTGTGTTTCGGGGAGCTATGTACATGAGCTCCTCAGCTGGCTGCTACGTAATTACCTCTCATTACCAGCCTGGTTAGTACACAGAGCAAAAACCTATTTCCCAAGTCTTTCTTTTTCTCACCCAGCTTCCTCTGCCCTGCCCCTTTAAAGCTGACCTACAGCAGTGAAAAAAAATGGCTGGGAAGAGAGTAAGGGCCTGCGAGCTTCTATTGACTGATAAGGGACATGTGACCGTGTGTATGACAGTTGGGATATGAAGAGAAAGACTTCCAGGCTAATTTTGGCTAATGCAGGTCATTTTTTGGGAATATCTCAGGAACGGTACGTCCTAGAGAACTGAGAGCCGGTTTAAAACCTTCCAGGACACCTGATGTACCTGTGCCAAATTTGGTGCAGATCGGTCAACAGACAGACAGAAACTAATTTTTATATATTTAAGAGATAAGAGACTAGCAGAAGGACCCGGCTTCACATGGGTATATTTCATTTATTTCATTTAATGTTTGTGTGTGTCAGTAAAAGAAATCGACAGTATCCCCAATAACAGCAGCCCGCCCCCTTAACAGTGAACTTCACAGCCCCCTATAACAGTGACCTTTACAGTACCTCGCCCCTTAACAGTGAACTCCATAGCCCCCCACCCCTTAACATTGACCCCCCCACAGTGCCCTGCCTCCTTAAAATAAGACCTCCACAGCAGCCCATCCTTTTAACTTTGACCTTCACAGCAGCCCACCCCTTTAACAGTGAGTTTCACAGCACCCTACTCTCTTGACAGTGACCTCCTCAGGGGACCGCCCCTTAACACTGACCTCGATAGTGGACCATCTCCTTATTTTTTACCCCCATTGTTCCTTGCCCCCTTAACAGAGACCTCCATGGCACTCGTCCCTTATATAGTGACTGCCACAGTACCCCGTTCCCTTAACAGTGACCTCTAAAGTACTCCGCTCCATTAACAGTGACCTCACAGTACCCTGCTGCCTCAACAGTGACCACCACAGCAGCTGTCCCTTTAATAGTGGCCTCTGTCCCCTTAACAGTGACCTCCACAGTGCCCGCCACTTTAACAGTGACCTCCACAGCAGACTGCCCCTTAACAGTAACATCCACAGTGAATGCCCCTTTAACAGTGACCTCCACAGTGCCCACCCCGACCTCCACAACAGCTGCCCCTTTAATAGTGTCATGAATGTGAAGACTGAAGAAGTGAAGCCATTACAAGATGGTGTCGGTTCTGGGACCACTCCTGCTCTTAACTATAGTTTACATTCTTTAGCTAGACTAGATGCGCAGAAGTGAAACTTTATTTTGCATTACTAACCAATAAAATATATCCTAACCCTCAGGAGAGGATTCACCCTTCCCTGGGGTATATAACCCTTGTATCCTCCTCTAATAAACAAGAACCTCTTTGACCCTACCAGGTCAGTTTTGTTTCTTCCATGCATGTAAAATCCTAGGATTACTTTAATTTGGAGCAGAGAAACAAACTTTGTGGCTCCCTTTGAGAGCCATCCTTATCAGTTGGTGTCCCTTGGGTGGGCTCGAGGGAATGTAACTTCTGTAGCCGAAGGTGCAGATTGCCAGAGTGCGGTGCATGGTCGCTTGAGGGAGGGGACTGCAGCCCCAAGGAGAAGGTAAGAAAATTGATTATCTTACCTACCTATTGTCGAGATTGCACTGCATTATGGTAATTAGTTCTGCTAGATAAGTTACCAGCAGCTTCGGCTGTAAGTTGAAACCTTGAGTCCTAAAGAACCCGAAAGAAGAGTTTGTTTCTACTGTGGTTTGTGTTTCCATGTTGTTTGTGTACTGAAAGGGGAGAGGAAAACCGAGTGAGAAAATTGACCAAGTATCGGACAGGAGGATCGCATAATTCCTGTTCAAGCTTCTCGAGAGACAGCTTGACACGGGGGGGGGGGGGGGGGTTGCCTTGGTGCAGCGTGACCAGCCACGGGGGGTTTCCTGTGCTGGGTCGTCTAGAACAGCGTGACCAGCCACGGAGGGGATTTTCCCATGCTTGGTTGTCTAGAGCAACGTGACCAGCCAGAAGTGATTTCCTGTGCTGGGCTGCCCTAAGTAGCGTGACCAGTGGCAGATGTGATAGAACCTCAAAGCTAGTAGACCAGACGTGGAGAACTAGCCAGTGCATAGTCCATGCGGTCAGAAGACTAAGTATGATTGAGACTAACCCCTCCCCTGTCAGGCGTACTGATATGTCTGTGTGGACCAGAAATCTGACCTTGTGTGTTGCCAGAGAACCTACTAGTAGATGAAGGTCACACAGCCAAGTTTACTGTGAGCGAAATCTGCTCTAGTGATGTGATGATGAGGCCAAATTAAGGGTTAAGTTGAGCACTCACAGGGAAGTGTTTGCTCTGGCATTAGGCCAAAAAGGAGTGAACACTGGACATTTGGCCTTGAATTTACAACATTATATTCTAGATGTGATGAAAAAACAAATGATTACTTTTACATGCCGTCAGCACAGCCCCTAAGATGGTACAGGAGGACCCTACTGCGCTCCTGCAGACACATGCCCCACCATATCACTAGCCCCCTCAGTCTGCCTCTTCAGAGGGGTGGACCTGTGAAGTACATCAGTGCCAAAACCACGCCCGTGGCTCACCTCTTTGTATCCAGTTATCACACAAGACGGCACGCCCTATGTCCCAATGTCCATCTTGGCAGCCATCTTAACTTAGGGAACTTCCCATCCTGGTGGCCATCTTAACTGAGGGAACGTCAGTCCCCGCCCAGCGGCCATCTTAGTTACTGGTATTCTCATTGACATGGCTACAAATAGGAAACAATGCACATAGATGCGAGTAGAACCACAAAGAGTACTCAACTTAATAAATGAAGGATATACATATACCTATAATTAGTTATTATTGTTTAATTAAATGAAATGACTTAACCTCTATGTTTTTTCTGTTACTAGGATTAAGTCAGCACTTGGAGGCAAATTCATCTCGATTCCTAACAGGTTGTTGTGATGATGCAAGTGTTCAGGACTCCAGGTCAAGGGGAACCGGGTGAAGATGTTAGGTTAGGTCCTGCATTTGATACAAAGTCAAGTGAAGTACTTGGTCCTGGGCATCCTGCCCATGCTAGAATCACAAAAGGAAGGGATTGTGACAGAAATGGTCTCACCTGTGGTAAACTGTAGCTTGACATAAGATGCCGCTCAAGTAGTAAGGGAGAAAGAATGTAGACAGGCAGTGAAGAACATCAGCAAGCTAATGGAAGCCGTAGAGATGCACCCCGATGGTAAACTGAATCCAGAGTAGTGAGAAAGAAAAAAAAAACATTTAGGGAAAATAAAGGGTGCCTGAAAGATAACAAGCTCACAGGAGTCCAATTGTGAGTATCTTATGGAAAGTGTATAGAGGAGGTGTAGAGAGACAGAGAAAGTGTCAAGTGTTATTATGAATGTTATCACGGTAATGTTAAACCACCTCCCAAACGGAGAAAGGAAAAAGTAGGTCTTCCACCTTATAATGGTCCTGGGGAATGGACCTGCAGCATCTGCAGGACCCGGAACCCAGATTGGAGAGAGTTATGCTATATGTGGGACTCCTCGACCACACCACATGGATTCTATTCTGTGTTACCTGAGCCCAGATCACTGTCCCCACAAACACCCATGTTCTTAAGGACAACACAAAGACAGATGGAAAGAAAAAAAAAGTTAGACCAGGATTAGGAAACGGGCAATCCAGTATTGGCTGTGCCCTCAAACATTTTAGCAGATTAAAGTCCAGCTCCAATGATATCCCTCACTCTGGGTGATAAAGAAGTAGTCCTGTTTTTAATTGATACTGGAGCAGCCAAGACAGTTGTGCACAGCAAACATGTCCTCCCCTGACTTAATCTCCACGGACACCAGTCCTTGAATAGGAGTGGATGGGAAAGTAGTACACGCCCCTTTAACAGAACCCATCCGTGCTAGATTTGCCCTTAACCAAGAAGTGCTTGTCCGGTTGCTGGTCAGTGATACTGTCCCCTGTTGCCTCCTGGGTAGAGACTTGCTTGCAAAAGTATGTGCCAGCATCTCATACCAGGGGAATGGCACTGTGAAACTAATAGGTGCCCTTAATGACCAAGAACTTTGTTAGCCGTTAGTGATAAAATTCCCTGGTCCATGTTTGTGTCAGTACTCCCAGAAGAGGAGAAGGAAGCCCTGCTTGCAGTATCCCTCACATGCCATATCTCATACAGTCCGAGACTTTATGAAAAAAGGGGGGTTATCAAGGAGATTGTATCCCCTTCTAACACTCTTTTGTACCCTGGGAAAAAGGAAAGTAAGAAGGGCAAAACCAACCCAGTACCAGGTGGTACATGACCTACGTGCTGTCAATGAAGCCACAGTTTTTAACACCCCCATTGTGTCCAATCCACACACCTTGTTGACTCAGGTTCCCACTACCTCTATCCACTACACAGTAATTAATTTGGCTGATGTTTTCTTTTCACTACCACTACATCCAGACAGTTGGCATTTGTTTGCCTTCACACATGAGGGTAAACAGTATACCTTGGTGGTGCTGCTCCAGGGAGCCCAGAACTCACCAAGTATGCATACTGCAGCCATGTCACAAGGTTCGCCAGATTGGAACGTACCACATCCGGAGGTTGTGCTCCTGCAATATGTTGATGACTTATTGCTCTGCTGTCCCTCCAGGGACATCGGTGTACAGGTTTCCCTGTCACTCTTGTACTTTTTGGCTGATCATGGCTGCAAGGTGTCAAAAAAAACAAAACTTCAGTTTTGCTGCATTACTGTTACCTTCCTGGGATGAAACATCTCACCCCTGAATAAAAGAAGTCTGTGGAGGACACCTCTTTGCCGAGAAACGTGAATGCACTAAGGACATTTTTGGGCCTCGTTTCTTATTGCAGACCTTGGACATGCAAGTTTAATGCAGCCTCTTTATGATTGTTTGTCCTCTAGCCCCTTCCACTTTACAGATTAAGTAGTAGATGCTTTTTTATTCCCTAAAGCTGGTAATTTTGTGCTCCCCCACAAAAGTGGCACTGGGCCAGATTATCACATTTAGATTGTAATATATAGAAGTGAATGGCCCTGCCTCAGCTGTCCTCACTTTAACTGTATGGCCAGCAACAACGCTCATTGGCATATTATTCAGCCCAAATTATTCAGCCCTGTGGCCAGAGGTGCCCCTTTCTGCATCAGAGCTGTAGCAGTTGTACAAGCCATGCTTGATAAAAGCTCTGAGATAGTTCTGAACCACAAAGTGACAGTGCCTGCTCCTCATGACATTACATTTATCCTCACACAGGTACTGTATAACTCAAAAATCTTTTTGATGCCCGCCTTTTGAGAATGCAGTGTTCCATTTTGTTGCCTGACAATGTTAGTATCCAAAGGTGTAATACTTTGAATCCAGCCACCCTGTTGCCTCTGGAGCAAGGGGAGGGAAGAGTTAGGGCACCTCATGACTGTTTGCAGATGATGTCACAAGAGACAGTGGGATATGGTAAGTCAGCCATTAGATAAGTCAGATCATGTGCTCTTTGTGGATGGATCGAGGTATGGCCAGGACGGCTGGTGCTACGCAGGTTAGGCAGTGGTGAGTAAACATGACACTCTAAAATGCAGAGTCCTTACCACCACACATGTCATCCCAAGAAGAGAGGCCAGAGACTCTGGAGATGGTTTGCAGATATGCAGAGGGAAAAACAGACAACATTTACACTGATTCCAAGTATGCCTTTGAGCCCATGACTATGGGCCCATTTGGAAAGCCAGAGACTTCATGACCCCTTCACGTAAATCCATCAAAAATTGGGAAGCTGTGAGGTCTCTGATGGAAGCCCTCATGTTGCCAACTTGAGTGGCAGTGATAAGAACAAAAGGCCACTGTGAAACAGACACAGAGGAGGCGAAGGGAAAAGTCAAGGCAGATCAGGTGGCAAAAATGGCTGCCAAATTGCCTAGGCAGACCCCTGCCTAAGTGGCCACAGCTCAGGTCCCTGAAATAACTCCTGTCTCCCTGGAAGTTCTTAACACCTTACAGAACCAGGCGGGGAAGGAGGAAAGGGACCAGTGGGTGTCAAAAGGGGGGCCTGCAAAGGAGGGACTAATATAGTTTCAAGGAAAACTCTGCTTTCCCAGGTCCCTCTAACCCACAATGGCACAGGCAACCCATGGAGTGACACAACAGTCAAAAACTGCTGTGTGATTTAGTACATAGTGCATGGTACACCCCAGGGTTCAGCACTGTAGCAGCCAGATATTACTAAAGGATGTATGATTTGTGCCCCGAACAAACGTGGGTCAGATGGTTACGGTACCTCAGAAACACACACTTCGCCTCTTGTATCCGTTTCAACGCTTGCAGACTACGTTCAAATATCCAAGGTGGATATGAATAAGTATGCATGGATGTGTGATGACTTGTTTTCAGGATGGCCAGAAGTATACCCGGTACCTAAGGTCACAGCCTAGACCACAGCAAAGAAGATTATGGCCGAAGTTGTATGCAGGTACGAGGTACCAGAGACCATTGAAGGTGACACAGGTGTTCACTTTACAGGTGAAGTGATGCAAGAGGCGATTAAGATTTCCAGTGTAGAACAAGCCTTAAGTGCTTCGTACCATCCACAAAGCAGCAATAGAGTAGGAAAGAACTGAACGGGACACTAAAGTTAAAGTTTCAAAAAACCATGGCACAGACTGATAAGCCATGGACAGAGTGCCTGCTGTTAGCCCTCTTTTCAGTAAGATATACCCTTAACTGTAAGACAGGCCTTAGTCCCTTTGAGGTCCTTTTTGGGGCCAGCCCCTAGGACAGGATTGTATTTCTCACAGCAGCTCCAGATGCAACATGGTTGTCTGATAGATTATGTGATCAGTTTGCACAAGCATTTGACTAAAACACATTCTCGAATTTTTGCTTCACTTCTGGATCGGATCCTGATAAGGTACCAGGGACCCACCCACCTGTGTCTGGAGATTGGGTGGTAAAAAGACATGGTAAAACAGTCCTCAAACCCTGGTTTGATGGTCCATTACAAGTGATGTTAACCCCAAGCACATCAGTCAAGCTCAAAGAAAAGCCAGCTGAGAGCTTGGACACACATGTATTTATAGATGCCATAGGAGTCCCAAGGGGGGTGCCCAATGAGTTCAAAGCAAGAGATCAGGTGGTAGCGGGATTTGAGTCGCTTATTCCCACTATCACCATCAACAAAAATGTAGATTGGATTAATTACATCTATTATAATGAGCAGAGATTTGTGAACTACTGCAGAGATGCCCTGAAAGGGATTGTGGAACAGTTGGGTCCCACGAGTATCATGGCATTCCAGAACAGAATGGTATTGGATATTCTCCTGGCAGAGAAAGGTGGAGTATGTAAGATGATAGGAGATACCTGTTGTACTCTTATTCCAGATAACCTGGGACCAGATGGCGAAGTGATGAATACCCTGAAGGGACTCACATTTTTATCTGAGGAGTTGAAAAGGATCTCAGGCATTAGTGATCCATGGGATGCCTGGTTTGACTGGCTGAAAGACTGGAGAAAATCTCTGGCCCAGTTAGGAGTTGTCATTTTGATAAGCCTGAAATAATACTTGCTCTGTTTGTTGTGTAATCCCTTGTGCTAGGAAACTGTTGACAAAGTGGAGAATTCCATCCCAGAGATGATCATGACTGAACCATATGATGACATCGGGAAGGAGATTCATGTGCTCCTTGGATCAGCCACCCCTCAATTACAGTGCTATGAGGCGGGAGTAAAGATTCCTTGGGACTCTGTGTTTTAATGGTTGATAAGCTCGACAACTAACCTTAAAATGAAGTGATGTATAGCTTTAACATATATATCCACATATTCACAATCTTCGCTTAGCTTAAACACATATTCACATAATCCTTCACATAATCCTTGCTTAAA
>ONZH01002466.1:0-56159 GCA_900303285.1 Rhinella marina
GTTTGTAGGCCCAAGAGGTGAGACCTCTTAAAAATTATGTGGAGGCCAAGAGGTGAGACCTCTTAAAAATTATGTGGAGGCCCAAAGAGGTGAGACCTCTAAAATTGTGGAGGCAAAGAGGTGAGACCTCTAAATTGTAGGCCCAAGAGGTGAGCCATGAGAAAAATTGTTTGTAGGCCCAAGAGGTGAGACCTCTAAAAATTATGTGGAGGCCCAAGAGGTGAGAACCTCTTAAAAATTATGTGGAGGCCAAAGAGGTGAGACCTCTTAAAAATTATGTGGAGGCCCAAAGAGGTGAGACCTCTTAAAAAATTGTTTGTAGGCCCAAGAGGTGAGACCTCTTAAAAATTGTTTGTAGGCCCAAGAGGTGAGCCATAAATATTTAATTTTTTTTTTTTTACGGAGCAATTCTACGGCGGTTTGAGGAGGAGGTGGAGGAGGAAATGGCACTTCATACAGATGGCACTTCACTTTTGGCTGCTTTCCACTGTTGGAGAAGCAAAGTCCGGGTCAATCCACTTGCTGTTCATTTTGATTAGCGTCAGCCTGTCGCACTGTCGTTGACAGGCGGCTGCGCTTATCGGTTTATAATGCCCCCGGCTGCGCTGAACACCCCTTTCTGATAGCACGCTGGCGCAGGGCAGGCCAAGCACCTCCAAGGCGTACAGGGACAGTTCCAGCCACGTGTCAACTTGGAGACCCAGTAAGTGTAGGACGCCGAGGGATCGGGGAGGAAGGGTACGTCTGCAGGTACTCCCGCAACATCCGCCGATACTTGTCCCTCCTGCTGATAGCGGGCCCCGCAATGATGGAAGTTGCCACGAGGGGTGCCATGAAACGTGTCCCACAACCTTGGAGAGTGTTCCCCTGGTGGCTGTGGGCCTGATCAATGTTGTGGGACTCTGAGAGACCCTCTCCTCTCTGCCGCCAGTCGATGGTGGGTGGGAAAATCTCCATCATGTTCTTGCACGAGTTCCCTCTGGTATTTCCAGCAATCGATTCGTCCTCTCCTCTACCGGAATAAAAGAGGAGACGTTATCTTTATACCGGGGTCCAGGGAGTGCGAAGACCCAGTACAGTTTGTTCTCCACTATCCGGACAACACGTGTGTCCCGGGAAAGCAGCCCAGCATGAAGTCAGCCATGTGTGCCAGACTCTGAATAGGCATGACGTCCACTGCCCCACCAGAAGGATCACTTGCCATTTCCTCCTCTTCCTCTTCCGCCTCCTCTCCGCCCCATCCGCGCTGAACAAATGGGACGCACACAGCCTGACTGCTACCCTCGCCGCCAGCATCCTCCTCCTCTTCCCAGCCACCTCCACGTTGTCCTCCTCCTCATCCTCTCCTCCTGCAACTGCCACCGTGAAGCAGACAAAAAGTGTGGTCTGACTGTGTAGCTCCGTTGCGTCTCCTCCTACCCCTGTCTCCTCTGCGTTGCAATGCGTTCTCCCTTATTGCGATGAGCGATTCTTTAAGGACGCATAGAAGCGGGATGGTTACGCTCACTATAGCGTCCTTGCTGCTGACCTTCTTGGTGGACTCCTCAAAGATACGCAGTACATTGCATATGTCTGCCATCCATGGCCACTCGTGGTTGGCAAACTGAGGGAAGCTGAGTTGGAGGCACGCGTGGATTCATAATCTGGTACTCCATCAATGCTCTCTGCTGCTCACACACCTGGCCAACATGGAATAGGTGGAATTCCAGCGAGTCGGCAGGTCGCACAACAGCCGATGTTCAGGCAAATGGAGGCGTTGCTGGAGTTTTTAAGCTAGCAGCAGCTACAGTTGACTTCCGAAAGTGAGCGCACAAGCGCCGCACTTTCACCAGTAGCTCTGCAGGTTGGGGGTAAGTCTTTAGAAATTTTTGGACTACCAGATTAAAAACGTGGGCCAGGCATGGTACGTGATTGAGTTCGGCAAGCTCCAGAGCAACCACCAGGTTACGGCCGTTATCGCACACGACCATGCCTGGTCCTAGCTGCAGCGGCGACAGCCACATCTCCGTCTGCTGCAAATATGGCGTCCCTCACCTCTGGGGCGCGCTGTGCTTCCTGTCCTGTGAGCGCCCAAGCTGATGAGCTAAGCACCGCCTGCTGACGTCTCCCCAGCGCCAGTGCTGCAACGCTTCCAACTAGCGGCTGAGGGTGATGTTAAGGCAGAGGAAGGAGGAGGAGGAAGAGGAGGGAGGTTTATCAGAACCCGTGCTGGCAATCTTGGGCGGGGGTGGTAGGTAGGCCGTCTCTGTTTGCGACCCCGTCCCCGCTTCCACAACATTCACCCAGTGTGCCGTCAAAGAGATGTATCATCCCTGGCCGCAAGCGCTTGTCCACGAGTCGGTGGTCAAGTGGACCTTTGCGCTGACTGCGTACCTCAGGGCCCACCTAAAGTTACGCGACACGTGCTGGTGCAGGGCGGGGACGGCACTCCGGGAAAAGTAGTGGCGGCTGGGGACGGAATAGTGAGGTGCGGCAGCCGCCATCAGGTCGTGGAAGGCCTGCGTCTCCACAAAGCCTAAACGGCAACATCTCCAGGGCCAGCAGTTTGGAGATGTGGCAGTTTAAGGCTTGGGCTTGGGGGTGACTCGAGGCGTACTTCCGCCTGCGGTCGAACGCCTGCGAGATGGACAGTTGATGGGACGAGGAGTGTGAAGGTGCAGGCGAAGATGCGGGGGAAGGGGAGGCTGAAGAAGAAGGCCCCAAAGTAGCCGAGGCAAAGGCAGATGTGGAGGTGTCCTGGCTGGAGGTCTGGACCGGCAGTGGCAGCAACACAATAAAGGGGAAGAGCAGTGGCCAGGAAGACCTTGCGCAGGTTGTATTGCGTTTGCTCTCTCCCACTCAGCCCAGTGCTTGACTTTCAAGTGACGCCGCATGCCTGAGGTGGTCAGATTGCTCTTCTCAGAGCCCCTACTCAGTTTTGAGTGGCAGAGTGTGCAAACCGCGCTCAGTTTGTCATCCGCACAAACATTAAAAAATCTCCACACCACAGAAGTACGAGGCCTCGATGGGGGAGCTTCGCGCGACTGCCCGCTGCCGGGAACAGCTTCGGCCCTGCTGGCTGTGGCCTCACTTCTCTGTCTGGACTGTCCTCTGCCTGTGGACATCCCTCTGCCTGTGGACATCCCTCTGCCTCTGGACATCCCTCTGCGTCTGGACATCCCTCTGCCTCTTGCTGCCTTTTTCGGTGCTGCGCAGACCACCACCTCTCCACTGCTTTCCCCCGCTGGACATCACCCCTGGCCAAGTGGGGTCGGTCATTTCGTCATCCACCACCTCCTCTTCCACTTCCTCACTCTGCTCCTCCTCCTGCCCACTGGACATTCAACAGCCTCCCTTGATGGCAACTGCGTCTCATCATCATCATCGCTCATGATAACAGATGCTGGTTCAGGGTCCACATCAGCAGGAGATGGCGAATACTCAAGTGTTTGGGCATCACTACAAACAAATTCCTCTGCTAGCTCCTGGGATTCTTC
This sequence comes from Rhinella marina, assembly GCA_900303285.1. Taxonomy (NCBI): domain Eukaryota; kingdom Metazoa; phylum Chordata; class Amphibia; order Anura; family Bufonidae; genus Rhinella; species Rhinella marina. Next base: position 3,477 of record ONZH01002466.1, read on the forward strand.
TGGCACATCTGAAAAAGGACCCGAAAAGAGCTCCTGGGAGGGGTCAATGGTGGGATGACTCTGTTGGCCAGGTGTGGAGGAAGGAGGGGTCAGAGTGAGACTGTGTGGATGACTGGCTGGTGGACAACTGTGTGAAAGCGCTATCGGCTATCCATTGCACCACCTGTTCAACCTGCTCAGGCCTCAACAGCGGTGTAACCCGCCCCCTGCTTAACTGTCCCATAAAGGCAGGGATTCTGGATGAGTGGGATCCTGGCTGACCTCACCAGCACGCATTGTATCCCCACTGGCTTCAACAAGGCCACCAACAGCATTTCCGCGCCCCCGTCCTCGCCCACGTCCGATTCCGCTAGCCCCCCTCCGCATTTTTTTTTTTTTGGTTACAATATTTTGCCTTCACAGCCGTGTACTAACAGTTCAGACGGTGTGTATTAACACCACGTATATACAATTATTTTGCAAGAGAACGCACAGTACAGGTGCCAATGAAAAGGCCTATTTTTTTTATATTTCTAGGTACACAGCCGTGTACTAACAAATCAGACGGTGGGTATTAACACCACGTATATAAAATTATTTTGCAAGAGAACGCACAGTACAGGTGCCAATGAAAAGTTTTTGTTTTTTTTATATTTCTAGGTACACAGCCGTGTACTAACAGTTCAGACGGTGGGTATTAACACCACGTATATAAAATTATTTTGCAAGAGAACGCACAGTACAGGTGCCAATGAAAAGGCCTATTTTTTTTATATTTCTAGGTACACAGCCGTGTACTAACAGATCAGACGGTGTGTATGAACACCACGTATATAAAATTATTTTGCAAGAGAACGCACAGTACAGGTGCCAATGAAAAGGCCTATTTTTTTATATTTCTAGGTACACAGCCGTGTACTAACAGATCAGACGGTGTGTATTAACACCACGTATATAAAATTATTTTGCAAGAGAACGCACAGTACAGGTGCCAATGAAAAGGCCTATTTTTTTATATTTCTAGGTACACAGCCGTGTACTAACAGTTCAGACGGTGGGTATTAACACCACGTATATAAAATTATTTGCAAGAGAACGCACAGTACAGGTGCCAATGAAAAGGCCTATTTTTTTTATATTTCTAGGTACACAGCCGTGTACTAACAGATCAGACGGTGTGTATGAACACCACGTATATAAAATTATTTTGCAGAGAACGCACAGTACAGGTGCCAATGAAAAGGCCTATTTTTTATATTTCTAGGTACACAGCCGTGTACTAACAGTTCAGACGGTGTGTATTAACACCACGTATATAAAATTATTTTGCAAGAGAACGCACAGTACAGGTGCCAATGAAAAGGCCTATTTTTTTAATATTTCTAGGTACACAGTCGTGTACTAACAGATCAGACGGTGTGTATGAACACCACGTATATAAAATTATTTTCCAAGAGAACGCACAGTACAGGTGCCAATGAAAAGGCCTATTTTTTTATATTTCTAGGTACACAGCCGTGTACTAACAGATCAGACGGTGTGTATGAACACCATGTATATAAAATTATTTTGCAAGAGAACGCACAGTACAGGTGCCAATGAAAAGGCCTATTTTTTTAATATTTCTAGGTACACAGCCGTGTACTAACAGATCAGACGGTGGGTATTAACACCACGTATATAAAATTATTTTGCAAGAGAACGCACAGTACAGGTGCCAATGAAAAGTCTTTTTTTTTTTTTATATTTCTAGGTACACAGCCGTGTACTAACAGTTCAGACGGTGTGTATTAACACCACGTATATAAAATTATTTTGCAAGAGAACGCACAGTACAGGTGCCAATGAAAAGGCCTATTTTTTTTATGTTTCTAGGTACACAGCCGTGTACTAACAGATCAGACGGTGGGTATTAACACCACGTATATAAAATTATTTTGCAAGAGAACGCACAGTACAGGTGCCAATGAAAAGGCCTATTTTTTTATATTTCTAGGTACACAGCCGTGTACTAACAGATCAGACGGTGGGTATTAACACCACATATATAAAATTATTTTGCAAGAGAACGCACAGTACAGGTGCCAAAGAAAAGGCCTTTTTTTTATTTCTAGGTACACAGCTGTGTACTAACAGGTCAGACGGTGGGTATTTACACCTGCTATACAAAAAGGGTATTGCAGGCACACAGAACCCAGAACACTAGAGCCAAATAAACTGTATTTAAAAAAATAAAATAAAATTCACAGCCGTATACTGCCAGATCAGATGGTGCATATACACACTAGGTATATAACAGGGTTTTGCAGCCAAAAAGAACGCAGAACAGTAGTGCCAAATATAGTTTGGTATGTAGCAGAGCACCTAATACACCACTAATGCCGCTCTCTGTACTCCAGCAGCTATCCCTGAATACAGCAGCCGTTCTCTGCAGAGTGTATATTGTAGTAAAGCTATCACTGTACTGCACTATAGTAGCCCTGATAAGGGCTTTTAATCACGCTCCTGCCTGTCCAACAGCTAAAACCTATCTCTCCCTTCTCCAGCCTCTGTCCCTGACTAAGTTCACGCAGCATATGCGAACGAGCAGGAAGAGCTGAGTTTTTAATATTCGAGGTCACATGGTTTTTCCAGCCAATCCATGTAGACGCCGTTTTCGCGCTGCCAGCGTGCTCCGCGGGCCTGTCATACCCCCCCTGCATGGTGATTGGTGGAAAAAGAGCGCCAGGGAAGGTGGGAGGGGAAACGAATTCTAAGTGCGCCATCGCCGTTATACTCGATTGAAATCGAGTATGCCGAATAGCGTAGTATTCGATCGAATACCGGCTCGATCGAACACTACTCGCTCATCTCTAATAACTATGTATAAATATATCAGGGGTCAGTACAGAGATCTCTCCCATGAACTATTTATACCCAGGACTGTGACTGAGATGAGGGGACATCCTCTGCGTCTGGAGGAAAGAAGGTTTGTACGCAAACATAGAAGAGGATTCTTTACCGTAAGAGCAGTAGGACTTTGGAACTCTCTGCCTGATGAGGTGGTGATGGTAAGTTCACTAAAAGAGTTCAAGAGGGGCCTGGTTGGCACTGTCTGACTCTGTACTATTAAAATAGTTTCAGAATGTGCAAGGACACACTTGCTTCCCCAACTAGTAATGCTCTTCTATTTTTTTTTAATGTTTTTATTTATTATATACTGTGAGATTGTGAAGGGGTTAACTGTTGACGGGCGATATATTTCCCCTAGGTACAGCCGTTACTTATATTAAAACAGGTTTGAAGTGTGGTCGCCCATTCCACCTTCATCCACTACTGGTTTTGTGACTTGTGCTGCAGTCACTCAGGTGCTAGGAGCCACTGATTAGGGGGCCTATAAAGCGGCAGAGCTAGCAGACAGAGAAGAGGCTGAGTGCAGCTAAGACTGCTGGAAGGTTGTGGGCCTCAAATGATCTGCACTACCTGAAAGGTAAAAACTTGGACTGTTCATTTCTGTGTTTCTACGGCTAGCAGCTAGTCGTAGGTATAGAGAGGGACTGCTATATGTTTAGTTAGTGCTCTGACGAGCAGGTTTTGTTTTGCTGCCTGAAGTTAAAGGCTGTTTGTTTTTTCCTGCTATCATTGGACTTGTTAATAAACGCAGGCTAAACGCTTGTTTTTGGACTAAAGCTTCCGTGTCAATGTCTCTGACTGCTGTTGCACCATTATTCCGACCTCTAGTGGGCTAGTCCTCCCACAATACACTTACGTATTTTATAGACATTAGCATCAAGCTGTTCCCAATGGGGCTTACAATCTAAGGTCACTATCAATATGTCTTTGGAGTGTGGGAGGAAACCGGAGTACCTGGAGGAAACCCACGCAAACACAAAGAGAACATACAGTACAAACTCCATGGGGTTGTGACCTTGGTTTGGATTCAAGTGCACTAGTGCAGGGGCGTAGCTATAGGGGAAGCAGGAGAAGTGGCTGCTTTGGGGCCCTAACTCAGAAAATGCCCACCCAGGATGAGGACTAAAAGCCTCTCAACAGTATTATACTATTACATTATATACAGTAACACTGAAGGGAATGGATGGAGCAGCTGCTGGGTCTCGTCTGAGGGACTAATCATGACTAGCTGCAGGAGTGGGTGCCGCAAAAAAGTTTTGGGGGATGGGAGACCCATTCAAAAATGTTCAAAAAATTTGCTGTGGGGCACAGTCATTTCTAGTTACGCCACTGTACTAGTGCTAACCTCTTCTGGACCTTCATTGCAAACTGCTAGTAATTTATTCATATCTTTAAGCAGAAATAGCACAGTCATAAGAATAGATGCTCCATGATTGTTATTGCAAAAGGGATGCACATATCTGCTAATACAGACATGTCAGGAGTGGTTAGTGAACCATCCAGTTCAAGAAAAAAAAATCATATTAACTGGGTTAAACAGTTTCCTTGTGACTTCCTTTTCCTCTTTTCAATTGCAGATTTGCCAATTTTCAGGCTTTTCCTCTGCCATCCAAAATGGCCACACCACTTCTCAGGCCACCTGATGAATGCTGTCCTTTTGGTAGTCCAAGACACTTTCTGTCTCTATGCAGGGGTTTGGGAGTCCTGTATTAAAAAAAGAGAGCACCAACCATATAACATAAAAATGTTAAAGAACACTCAATTGTTGACTTAGCTATCATGATAGTATAAGGCAGAAATTTACTTTCATATTAGAGCTTTCTGAGTTTTCAATTTGGATTTTGAAGCTTAAAGGGAACCTGTCATCTCCGAAACACCCCCTGAACTATAGTAAGCGGTGTATAGTGTAAGTGATGCTGAATCCGAATATGTAAGTTTTATCTTCATACTCACTTCCATTCCGACGCTGCGCTCCCACAAACCAGCAGTAAAATACATTGAGAGGACTCTTCTTTGAGTCCTCTCCATTATGTGAGTGTGCACTGGAGTCCAGTGAGTGCATTTTACTCCAGGTTTGTGGGAGCACAACATCAGAATGGAAGTGAGTATGAAGATAAAAATTACATAACCAGACTCAACGTCACTTACACTATACACTGCTAACTCTAGTTCAGGGGGTAACATAGTAACATAGTTTATAAGGCCGAAAAAAGACATCTGTCTATCCAGTTCGACCTGTTTTCCTACAAGTTGATCCAGAGGAAGGCAAAAAACCCCTGTGCGGTAGAAGCCAATTTTCCTCACTTTAGGGGAAAAAATTCCTTCCCGACTCCAATCAGGCAATCAGAATTACTCCCTGGATCAACAACAACCCATATCTAGTAACTATAACCTGTAATATTATTACCCTCCAGAAATACATCCAGGCCCCTCTTGAACTCTTTTACTGAACTTACCATCACCACCTCCTCGGGCAGAGAGTTCCATAGTCTCACTGCTCTTACCGTAAAGAATCCTCTTCTATTTTTGTGAACATTTTTGTGTTTCAGAGATGACAGGTTCCCTTTAAATACAGCAACATTTTAGTTTAATAAGACAATACATAACCTGGTTTAGATTTGGGTACACAGCCAGTACTTTGAAGAAATATGTCCAGGAACACAAAATGTGTTTAAAAAAATCAGGCACATTTTTCCAGTCAAAGAAACACATTGTAATTACATTTTTATATCTCATTATTTTTGCAGTTTTATTCACATATCAAATGTTATCTCTCAAAAATATATTTTTGCAGTGATTCTCTTTCTGGTGTCCTTTCTATAATGCCATAAATAAATTGTATTGCCACGGTCTTATAGCAGTGTGTTTGGAAACCCTTGTCAACCAACATATTTGGCTTAGGGCTACTCTTAACACCTTGCCGACCGCCCACTGTCTTTAGACGGCGGGCGGTGCGAGTCCCCAGTCTGCAGCGCCGTCTAAAGACGGCGCTGCAGAAAAGGGGTGTCAGGGAGCCCCAGGACGGACGAGCGACGGGGGTCCGGCTGTGCCCAATAGCCGGACCCCTGCTGAATGCGCCAGCATCGGTGAAAACAACGATGCCGGCGTATTAACCCTTCATGTGCCGCGGTCAGCGCTAACCGCGGCACATGAGGCGTGCGGCATGGTCCGCCGCTATTCAGGATGGCGAGCGGGGCCATCGGGTCCCCGTGCTGCTGTGACGGGGACCCGATGGCTTGGATAGCAGCCCGATGCCTTCCTTAGGCATCGTGGCTGCTATCCCTGCGTTCCTGTGCGATCCAGCCCCCTGGATCGCACAGGAAGCAGGCTGTAAGTGTATTACACTGAGTAATACACTTACAGCCAATGCATTACAATACAAAAGTATTGTAATGCATTGTAAAGGGGATCAGACCTCCAAAAGTTAAATAAAGTGGAAAATGAAAAGAAAAAAAATAAAGTAAAAATAAATAAATAATAATAATAAAAGTTAAAAAAAAAATAAGCCATTTTCAAAAAAAAGTTAGAAAAATGGTAAAAAAAAAAGGTGAAAAAAGAAAGGTATACATATTAGGTATCGCCGCGTCCGTATCGACTGGCTCTATAAAAATATCACGTCATCCACCTCGCCAGTTGAACGCAGTAAAAAAAAAAAAAATGTGCCAAAACAGACATTTTTTGGTCACCTTCCCTTACAAAAAGTGTAATAGCAGGCGATCAAAAAAGCGTATGTACCCCAAAATGGTACCAATCAAACCGTAATCTTGTCCCACAAAAAATGAGACCCTAACTAAGACAATCGTCTGAAAAATAAAAAAAATATGGCTCTCAGAAAATAGCAACACAAAAAAAAGATTTTATTCTGTTCACAAATGCATCTAATGTGTAAAACTTTCCAAAAATAAAAATGTTAGACATATTGGGTATCGCCACGTCCGTAACAACCTGCTCTATAAAAATATTACATGAGATGGCCCCCCAGGCGAATGCTGTAAAAACTGAAAAATGGACTGGAAGGGCACTCAATATTTGGGATTCTCAATTTCTTATTTATTTTTTACTTTTTACTTTTTATTATTCTATTACTTCAACATCCCCAAAAAAAGTAAAATCATCTTAATCCGCAACAATTGTATATGTAACAGATAAATATTAAAAATAGCAATATAGCAGCAATGTCAACATTAACAATAACAATAAAAATAATAAATCATAAAAATACAAGATAGAAATAGAAATTCAATATAGCAGCAATGGCACTCTGACTAATATAAATGTATTGGCAATAGAGGTTAATGCATATCTTAATATTAATGTGCTAGTAACAACAGCCGAATGTAGGGCTTCAGGAATGTCACATCCAATGATCTTTATATCCTAGAGAGAGGTATATTTAAATATCCACCCATATGAGGTAAGAGTGGAAAAAGGAATCGTCTCTATATGGTCAATTTTCGATTGTTATAACGTCTTTCATACTTGATTTGAACTCCAAACTATTCCATACTTTAGTATATTGGTAGATAATCAATTGTTAGTCATAGAATAACTTCTTGTTAGTGGTAGCAATTATATATTTACTTTACCCCCAGATGACATAGATTTAGTATGTTGAAGCTTCCCGCGGCGTCCCGCGTGTGCCGGCTCCGGAGCTCGTATCGTAGGTCACGTGGTATACTCCACGTGACTGATCATGTGCTTCTGACGTCACTGAAGGTCCTGGACCTCACAGGTCCTATCTGCTCACCGAACTTCCTCGAACTTCCTCTGGTATTTGCAGAAAAATGCTGTAAAAAAAAATAAAAAAAAACTATGCCAAAATAGCCATTTTTTTCCCTCACAAAAAGTGTAATAGCAGGCGATCAAAAAGGTGTATTTAACCCAAATTGGTACCAATCAAACCATCATCTTGTCCTGCAAAAATGATACCCTACCTGAAACAATCGCCCGAAAAATAAAAAAAATATGGCTCTCAGAATATAGCAACACAAAAAAAAGATTTTATTCTGTTCAAAAATGCATCTAATGTGTAAAACTTTCCAAAAATAAAAATGTTAGACATATTGGGTATCGCCACGTCCGTAACAACCTGCTCTATAAAAATATTACATGAGATGGCCCCCCAGGCGAATGCTGTAAAAAAAAATTTAAAAAAACTGTGCCAAAATAGCCATTTTTTCCCCTCTTCCCTCACAAAAAGTGTAATAGCAGGCGATCAAAAAGATGTATTTAACCCAAAATGGTACTAATCTAACCGTCATCTTGTCCTGCAAAAATGATACCCTACCTGAGACAATCGCCCAAAAAATAAAAAAAATATGGCTCTCAGAAAATGGCAACACATAAACAAGATTTAATTCTGTTCTAAAATGCATCTAATGTGTAAAACTTAACAATAATAAAAATGTTAGACATATTGGGTATCGCCGCATTCGTAACAACCTGCTCTATAAAAATATCACAATGACTTTCCCCCTCAGGTGAATGCTGTAAAAAAAATGCTAAAAAAAACTATGCCAAAACAGCTATTTTTTTCACCTTGACTCACAAAAAGAGTAATACCAAGCGATCAAAAAGGCGTATTTACCCCAAAATGGTACCAATGAAAACCTCACCTCATCCTGCAAAAAATGAGCCCCTACATAAGACAATAGCTCAAAAAAATAAAAATCAATGGCTCCCGCAAACCAATCCATCAAAATCTGTGTTGTAAAATCCATATGGCACTCCTTCTGTTCTGAGTCCTGCCATGTGCCCCCACAGCAGTTTACCACCACATATGGGGTGTTGCCGTATTCAGGAGAAAATGGGTAACATATTATGGGGTGCTTTTCTCCTGTTACCCCTTATGCAAATAAAAAAATTGGGGCTATAGCAACATTTTATTGGAAGAAATGAAACTTTTCATTTTCATAGCCAAGTGTTTCCAAATTACGTAAAACGCTTAGGGGGTCAAAGTGGCCAGTACCCCCCTTAATATATTCGTTGAAGGGTGTAATTTCCAAAATGGGGTCACTTTTTGAGGGTTTCCACTGTAGGGGTACGTCAGGGTCTCTCAATTACAAAATGGTGCCTACAAACTATTTTAGCAAAATCTGCCTCCAAAATCCGTATGGCGCTCCTTCCCTTCTGACCACTGCCACAAACCCATAGAAACGTTTACCACCACATATGGGGTATTTCTGTAAACTGCAGAATCAGAGCAATGTATATTGAGGTTTAGTTTGCTGTTAACCCTTGCTGTGTTGCAAGAAAAAATTATTAACATGAATAATCTACCAAAAAAAGTGAAATTTTGAAATTTCACCTCCATTTTCCTTTAATTCTTGTGGAACACCTCAAGGGTTAACAAAGTTTGTAACAGCAGTTTTTTATAATTTGAGGGGTGTAGTTTCTAAAATGGGGTCATTTATGGGGGGTTTCATTATGTAAGCCACTCAAAATCACTTTACATCTGAACTGGTGCTTAAAAAAAATGGTTTTGGAAAATTTGGTGAAAATTTGAAAAATGGCTTCTAAACTTCTAAGCCCTCTAACGTCCTAAAAAAGTAAAATGACATTTATAAAATGATGCCAACATAAAGTAGACATATGGGGAATGTAAAATAATAACTATTTTTGGAGGTATTACTATTTATTTTGAAAGTAGAGAAATTGAAATTTGGAAATTTGCTAATTTTTCCAAATTTTTTTTAAATTTGCTATTTTTTTATAAATAAAAATGAAATATTTTGCCACAAATTTACTACTGTCGTGAAGCACAATATGTGACGAGAAAACAATCTCAGAATGGCCTGGATAAGTAAAAGCGTTCCAAAGTTATTACCACATAAACTGACACATGTCAGATTAGCAAAAATCAGTCTGGTCACGAAGGTGCAAAATGGCCCGGTCATTAAGGGGTTAAGGGTGTTATCCTGGTAGTCTCTGATTCTCACATACATTGAATATAGAAAGAAATATCCACAGCTCTCGACAAATAAAAACAGGGAAATTTTTTTTTATTTATTTAAAATAACAGGCAGTATAGCAGAAACAAGAAAAAGGACAACAGTCGTTTCTCATTACCACGCTTCTGGTTCACCCCTTCACCCAGGGATCTGGACTGTAATACAGGGGCACCACCAGGCTGCTACCTCCTGGAGTAGTCTCTGTGTGATTGAGAGCTGACCTATAGGGGTCATAGACACTGGTGCAGAGCACTAAGCAATCAAGGAAAACATAGGTCAGTCTGAGGTCAATGCAGGTAGAGTATGAGCAATCCAATAGACAGGGCGAAGGTCAGGGCAGGCAAGGTCAATATGTCAGTCCAGACAGTGATGGGTCAGAATCCAGTAAACATGCAGAAAGTCAGTACACAGGCAGACAACGGAAACATCACACTTTTGCAGAATGCTAGAAATCTAGGAAAACTATTGCTCAGGCACTCTCCCATATGTACAAAAAGGTGGCTAGGCTAGGATTGTTGTTAGAGATGAGCAAAATTTGATTTGCTTACTTTGCCAAATTTCACAAAGAAATTCACTTTGTGATGAATTACTTTGTCACAAAGTGCATTTTTTTGTACGGTATGTAGTGGGTGTAGTGATGGGGAACGGTGATCGTGCTGCCCCCGTCATTAAACCCCTCAGATGCTGCATTCATCGCTGATCGCAGCATCAGAGGCTACCATTTATGCCTTTCAGGGTAAAAAATACTCACCTTATCCATTTGATCGCTTAGAGGCCACTGCAGGCATATTGATTGAAGACACAGTGCGACATCTCGTGCGGTGACTTGATGACATCCAGCTTGCCTGCGTGGTGACATCATACATCACTGTGCATGAGATTTCATGTGGTATCTTCAATCAAGATAGCTTCAATGGCCTCTTCAAGCGCAAATGGATGAGGTGAGTATGTTTTTTTGTTTTTTTTACCACCATTTAAGGGAAAATTGATTTGTTACCACAAACTGCAAGGAAATTCAGATTGAAGTCAATTTGTTTGACTTCGATTCGCTGAACACTAGTTGTTCTGAATTCTAGTGCACATGCTGGCCCTTTAAGAGACGGAGCTTGTGTGCTAGCCCTTACAAGCAGAGGCCTTGCCGGCAAAGGGCAGGCCACAACCTACCAGGAAGAAGAAGCAGACAACTTTGGGTCTGCCCAAGAGAGTGAGTAGCGATGGCCACATGCCGCAGTTATAACTGAAAGAACACAGAATACAAGGTATAGATTTTGAACCTTTCTGTTAGTTATAGATATGGCAGTACTTTAAAGGGATTCTGTCACCACCATTTTCCATATTAAGTTATTTATACCACCGGATTTATCTCATCATAAGGATCTCCAAATGGTTATTGTTATAGGGCACAGATGAAGATTTGAGGTGTAAAAATCGTTTTTTATCAACTGTCAATCACTTACATTAAGGAGCCCAAGGGGAGTTGACCATCGTTGCTGGAGCCCGGGCTCGGCGATTCCGTTGGAGCCCCGGACCGCCCACCTAATTAATATTCACTTCACTGAGTGAGTCAGTGAAGCTCCGGCGCAGCACTTGATGTACTGCGCCTGTGCGGGATTACAGCCGTCGCCGGAGCTTCACTGACTCACTTAGTGAAGTGAATATTAATTAGGTGTGCGGTCCAGGGCTGCGCAGGCGCAGTACATCAAGTGTCGCGCCGGAACTTCACTGACTCACTCAGTGAAGTGAATATTAATTAGGTGTGCGGTCCGGGGCTGCGCAGGCGCAGTACATCAAGTGTCGCGCCGGAATTTCACTGACTCACTCAGTGAAGTGAATATTAATTAGGTGGGCGGTCCGGGGCTCCAACGGAATCGCCGAGCCCGGGCTCCAGCAACGATGGTCAACTCCCCTTGGGCTCCTTAATGTAAGTGACAGTTGATAAAAAACGATTTTTACACCTCAAATCTTCATCTGTGCCCTATAACAATAACCATTTGGAGATCCTTATGATGAGATAAATCTGGTGGTATAAATAACTTAATATGGAAAATGGTGGTGACAGAATCCCTTTAACATTTATTATTTATTATGGTATTTTATTCTGATAATCCTATGTAAATACATACATTTTTATTCTGAATTGTTTTCTCATAGAGTAAATATTGTTTCAAGCTGATGTGTGTACATGAGGGATAGCATTATATTAAGCTATTATATATATATAGACGTGAGCAGATCGACCTTCGTATTTTAATGCTATAGCCATACAGCATTAAAATGTATTGGCTCCATAGAGGAAAAGTTTGTTTATACTGAACTCGCGTGAGACTTTATTTAATTCCCACTGTATGCATATCTGCGTAATGAACAACAATTTAAAATAGCAATCTGGACTGGGCTTTGGTACTCGCTGGTACTTTGGTATTAAAGCCCAGTTTGTATTTCTATTTTAAATACTTTTTCAATATGCAGATATGCATACAATAGGAATCAACTAGAGATGAGCGAGCACTAAAATGCTTGGGTGCTTGTTATTCGAGTCGAACTTTTCCCGATGCTCGGGTGCTCGTTTAGAATAACGAACCCCAATGAAGTCAATGGGAGACTCGAGCATTTTTTGCAGGGGACCGGGCTCTGCCTAGGGAAGGCTGGGTGAAAACCTGGAAACCTCAGAAAATGATGGAAACACCACGGAAATGGACATGAAACAGCAGGGGCAGCATGTAGGAATTCCTCTGAGGCTCCCTAATTGCACCATTTTTTCTAAATCTGGCCAATAGTCTGGGGATGACCCTAAGGCAATTTTCAGGGACACGGTAATGGTGACCCACTTAAAAATGCTGCCTGACAACCTGGCGGTGAACCCCTGATTGTCTGTCTGTCAATAAGATTGCAGTGTAAAGCATGGTGGTGAGCCTCAGTAATAAGATTGCAGTGTAAAGCATGGTGGTGAGCCTCAGTATGACTTTTTAGATGGAGATTGCATGTGGTCACGTACTCCCTGGAACCCCGTAGTCAACCCTTCTCTGATGTGCTACCCCAGAACATTCTCTGCCCCAATTCGCAAGACCTTTTGCTGTCTCCGTGTGCTGACAGTGGGGATTTACCAGTGTTGTCTGAGGACGTGGTGGACAATGGTGAGACACAGGTGTCGGGGGGTGAGGTAGTTGAAAGTGAAGCAAGTTACATTGGGGACTCCTTGGGGGACTTTCTCATGATGGGACAGATTCAATTGTGTTTAGAAAGGCTGATGGGCTTCCGTCAGCACTGTGTGTATAGAACCCCATGGCCTTTCATAAAAATAGTCTGGCGATGACCCCAAGGCAATTTTCAGGGACACGGTAATGGTGACCCACTTAAAAATGCTGCCTGACAACCTGGCGGTAAACTCCTGATTGTCTGTCTTTCAATAAGATTGCAGTGTAAAGCATGGTGGTGAGCCTCAGTAATAAGATTGCAGTGTAAAGCATGGTGGTGAGCCTCAGTATGACTTTTTAGATGGAGATTGCATGTGGTCACGTACTCCCTGGAACCCCGTAGTCACCCCTTCTCTGATGTGCTACCCCAGAACATTCTCTGCCCCAATTCGGAAGACCTTTTGCAGTCTCCGTGTGCTGACAGTGGGGATTTACCAGTGTTGTCTGAGGAGGTGGTGGACAATGGCGAGACACAGGTGTCAGGGGGTGAGGTAGTTGAAAGCGAAGCAAGTTAGATTGGGGACTCCTTGGGGGGACTTTCTCATGATGGGACAGATTCAACTTGGGTGGATCAGGCACAGGAACAGATCATTTTTTTTTTGTGTTTATTTAACTTTTATTTAGCACAAATAACCACAGAGATATTTATTCGTTCCCATCGCTGCGCAGTCTGGCGTTGGGGTTCGTCACTTTGATGGCGAGTTGTGCCGCTCTCTCCACAATGGTCTTTCGGTTCTTTGAGGAGACATTGTGGGCGATTTCTGCACAGAAGGACTTGTTGCTCATCAACAGAACCTCGAGCTCCTTGACATTGTGGACCAGGAATTTGCGGAACCCTGTGGGCAGCATGTGTTTGCTCTTCTTGTTGCTACCGTATCCAATGTTGGGCAATATAGATACGCAGGTAATATTATTTTTCACACCTATTCCAAAAAAGAAAATTTACGCAGTTTGCGCAAATAAAACTGGAAACTGGAACTGAAGAAAGGGCCTGTAGGTGGACCTCCGGAAAAATTGTTTGGAGAGAGAGCCTGTAGGTGGACCTCCGGAAAAATTGTTTGGAGAGAGGGCCTGTAGGTGGACCTCCGGAAAAATTGTTTGGAGAGAGGGCCTGTAGGTGGACCTCTGGAAAAATTGTTTGGAGAGAGGGCCTGTAGGTGGACCTCCGGAAAATTGTTTGGAGAGAGGGTCTGTAGGTGGACCTCCGGAAAAATTGTTTGAAGAGAGGGCCTGTAGGGGGCCCTCCTGAAAAATTGTGGTAAAAGAGTGCCAGTTGGACCTCTGAAAAATGGCGTTTTTTTGGTCAGCGTTAGGCAAAGATGATATGGAGGAGGAGGAGTAGGAGGAGTTGAGGAATCGGATACATAAGTAATGTTAATCTTTAGCTGCTTTCCCCCGGAGGAGATTTGAATTCCGGTGAAATCCAGGCTTTGTTCATTTTAATAAGCGTCAGCCTGTCAGCGCTGTCAGTTGACAGGCATGTACGCTTATCGGCATGTACGCTTATTCAGCTGCACTGAATACCCGCTCTGACAGCACGCTAGCGGCAGGGCAGGTCAGAACCTCCAAGTCGTACAGCGCCAGTTCAGGCCACGTGTCCAGCTTTGAAACCCAGTAGTTGTATGGAGCAGAGTGATCACGCAGGACGTTGGTATGGTCAGCTAGGTACTCCCTCACCATCTTTCTGTACAGCTTCCCCCTACTCTGCCTAGACTGGGGACAGGTGACAGTGTCTTGCTGGGGTGACATAAAACTGGCAAAGGCCTTGGAGAGCGTTCCCCTGCCAGTGCTGGACAAGCTGCCTGCTCGCCTCCTCTCCCCCGCTACTTGGCCCACAGAACCATGCCCTCTGCCCTAGCGGCGTCAGATGGGAAGGATTCTTTCAGCTTATGCACCAGGGCCTGTTGATATCTATTCACTCTCATACTCCTTTCCTCTGCAGGGATGAGAGTGGAAAGGTTCTGCTTGTACCGTGGGTCCAGGAGAGTGAACACCCAGTAATCGGTGTTTGAAAAAATGCTTCTAACGCGAGGGTCACGGGATAGGCAGCCTAACATTAAGTCTGCCATGTGCGCCAGAGTCCCAACACGTAAGAATTCCCTCTCCTCACTGGCCTGACTCTCCATTTCTTCCTCCTCCTCCAAGTCCTCCTCTTCAGCCCATACACGCTCAAGAGTTAAGGATTGAGCACTGGTACCCTCTACTGTCTCGCCGACATTCTCCTCCTCTTCCTCCTCATCCCCATCCCCCTCCTCCGATACGCGCTGAGAAACAGACCGGAGGGTGCTCTGGCTATCAAGCGACGTATCTTCCTCCACCGTCTCTTGTGACAAGCGCAAAGCATCCGACTTGATGCTGAGCAGTGAGTTTTTCAACAGGCAAAGCAGCGGGATGGTGAGGCTGATAATGGCGGCATCGCCGCTGACCATCTGTGTTGACTCCTCAAAGTTGCTCAACACCTGGCAGATATCAGACATCCACGTTCACTCCTCATTGTAGACTTGAGGAATCTGACTGACCTGACTACCAGTTCTTGTGGAAGTTGACATCTGGCAGTCTACAATCGCTCTGCGCTGCTGGTAAACTCTGGATAACATGTTTAATGTAGAATTCCATCTCGTGGGCACGTCGCACAGCAGTCGGTGAGCGGGCAGTTGTAGGCGGCGCTGCGCTGCCCTGAGAGTGGCAGCATCTGTAGTCGACTTGCGGAAATGCGCACAGATGCGGCGCACCTTGGTGAGCAAATCAGACAGATTGGGGTATGTCTTGAGGAACCGCTGAACTATGAGATTGAACACGTGGGCCAGGCATGGCACATGTGTCAGTCTGCCGAGTTGCAGAGCCGCCACCAGGTTACGCCCGTTTTCACACAACCATGCCTGGCTTGAGGTTCAGTGGTGCCAGCCACACATCGGTCTGCGCCGTGATACCCTGTAACAGCTCTCGGGCGGTGTGCCTTTTGTCACCTAAGCTCAGCAGTTTGAGCACCGCCTGCTGTCGCTTACCCACGGCACTGCTGCTGCGCCTAGAGCTACCGACTGAAGGCGCCATGCCCACAGATGGTAATTCAGAGGAGGAGGTGGAGGAGAAGGAGGGGTCAGAGGAGGAGGCATAGTACGTCTGAGAGACCGTGACCGAGGTAGGCGCCGCAATCCTCGGTGTGGGCAGTACATGAGCGGCCCCAGGGTCAGTCTCGGTCCCAGCCTCCACCAAGTTAACCCAATGTGCCGTCAGTGAGATGTAGTGTCCCTGCCCGGCAGCACTTGTCCACGTGTCCGTGGTTAGGTGGACCTTCTCAGAAACAGCGTTGGTCAGGGCACGGAGGATGTTCTCTGACACGTGCTGGTGTAGGGCTGGGACAGCAAATCGGGAAAAATAGTGGCGGCTGGGGAACGAATACCGAGGGGCAGCCACCGCCATGAGATTGCGAAAGGCCTCGGTCTCTACCAGCCTATAGGGCAGCATCTCCAGGCTAAGCAATTTGGAGATGTGGACGTTGAGGGCTTGGGCATGTGGGTGGGTGGAACTGTATTTCCTCTTGCGCTCCAGCGTCTGCTGTAAAGACAGCTGAACGCTGCGCTGGGACACATTGGTGGACACTGTGGAGGATCGTGGAGGCGAAGGCGTGGTTTTCCGGCGGGAGGCGCTCGTGCCAGGATCCTGGGCAGGGGGTTGACTAGCAGAGGCAGCGAGTGACACAGGGGAAGGAGTAGTGGTGTGACCCGCAGGAGGTGGTGAACGGCCTTGGTTCCATTGAGTGGGGTGTTTAGCACTCATATGCCTGCGCATACTGGTGGTGGTTAGGCTAGTAGTGGTTGCACCCCTGCTGATCCTGGTGTGGCACAGGTTGCACACCACAGTCCGTCGGTCATCCTCACTTTCTTTAAAGAACCTCCAGACTTGCGAACATCTAGGCCTCGCCACGGGAGCTTCACTACGTGAAACAGTTGCTGCTGATGCACCAGCTCTGGCCCTGCTTCTCCCTCTGGCCACACCACTGCCTCTTCCAACCTGTTCTGGTGCAGCACTCGCCTCCGCCTTAGAAGCACTGTCTTCACTCGGCTTATCAACCCAGCTTGGGTCAGTCACCTCGTCATCCTCCGATTCCTCAATCTGCTCCCCCTCAGTCCCCCCTCGGACTTCCTGCCCTGACAACAACTTCACCACTGTCTGACAACCGTGTCTCCTCATCGTCCAACACCTCTTTACAAACTTCTTCCACTAACTCAACATTGTCATCATCATCATCATCATCATCATCACCACCCACAGACTGCAACAGTTGGAGAACTTGGGCATCGGGAACGAAGTCAGCAGCAACCTGAGAAGTGGTTTGTGACTCTGGGAAGGGTCCAGAAAACAGTTCCTCAGAGTATGCCGGATCGCATTCCAAATTTTCCTGGGAGGGGGCAGACTGGGGGGAAGGAGTTTGAGGTGGAGGATCCACAGGAGTGCTCCCTTGGGTAACGTGGGTGGACTGCGTGGAAGACTGACTGGTGGACAAATTACTTGAAGCATTGTCCGCAATCCACGACATCAGCTGTTCGCACTGTTGTGGTTTCAACAGTCCTCTACCACATGTCCTGTAAGTTGAGACATGATGCTAGGGAGTGTAGCTCTGCGGCGTTCCCCTGCTCCCTCATCAGCAGGTACTGTCTCACCCTGCCCAGGACCACGGCCTCTGCCCCCTGCAGTAATTGAATGCCCTCGTCCTCGACCCTTAGCCCTGTGGTTCAAGATTTTCTGTATATAAGTGTATTATATAAAAAATAAAAAATAAATGGGCCTGCTGTACTGAAACCCACAAACTTGTTCATTCTGGTTTAATTAAGTGACGTACAGAAAGTGTCACCTGGACAGAAAATACGGATTGGAGTGAGTGTACTGAACTGTGACACACAGAATGGTTCCACGCAGCTGTGTGAAATGGATTTGTATCACTGAGCTAAAACAACTAAAAAACTTTTTTTTTAAATTTTTTTTTTGGAGTTTTGTTTTTTTTGGAACGTGACATGCAGAAACTATCGTAGAGCTAACTGACACCCTACTGACGGTGGCTATTTTGACTGCGACCCAGACAAATGTCGCACAGAGATTTTTGGAATCAAGCTATATACGTGACGGCAAAAGACTTGGTTTAATTAAGTGACGTACAGAAAGTGTCACCTGGACAGAAAATACGGATTGGAGTGAGTGTACTGAACTATGGCACACAGAATGGTTCCATGCAGCTGTGTGAAATGGACTTGTATCACTGAGCTAAAACAACTAAAAAACTATTTTTTTATATATTTTTTTTGGAGTTTTGTTTTTTTTGGAACGTGACGTGCAGAAACTATCGTAGAGCTAACTGACACCCTACTGATGGTGGCTATTTTGACTGCGACCCAGACAAATGTTGCACAGAGATTTTTGGAATCAAGCTATATACGTGACAGCAAAAGACTTGGTTTAATTAAGTGACGTACAGAAAGTGTCACCTGGACAGAAAATACGGATTGGAGTGAGTGTACTGAACTGTGACACACAGAATGGTTCCACGCAGTTGTGTGAAATGGATTTGTATCACAGAGCTAAAACAACTAAAAAACTATTTTTTTAATATATTTTTTTTGGAGTTTTGTTTTTTTGGGAACGTGACGTGCAGAAACTATCGTAGAGCTAACTGACACCCTACTGACGGTGGCTATTTAGACTGCGACCCAGACAAATGTTGCACAGAGATTTTTGGGATCAAGCTATATACGTGACAGCAAAAGACTTGGTTTAATTAAGTGACGTACAGAAAGTGTCACCTGGACAGAAAATACGGATTGGAGAGAGTGTACTGAACTGTGACACACAGAATGGTTCCACGCAGCTGTGTGAAATGGATTTGTATCACTGAGCTAAAACAACTAAAAAACTATTTTTTTGATATATTTTTTTTGGAGTTTTGTTTTTTTGGGAACGTGACATGCAGAAACTGTCGTAGAGCTAACTGACACCCTACTGACGGTGGCTATTTTGACTGCGACCCAGACAAATGTCGCACAGAGATTTTTGGGATCAAGCTATATACGTGACAGGCAGCAAAAGACTTGGTTGTATTAAGTGATGTTCAGAAAGTGTCACCTGGACAGAAAATACGGATTGGAGTGAGTGTACTGAACTGTGACAGACAGAATGGTTCCACACTGCTGTGTGAAATGGATTTGTATCACTGAGATATAACATTTAAAAAAAAAAAGGGGTTATATATGGCGATAGCTGCACTACTAGTACCAGCCAGCCAGCCAAGCCAGGAGACAAAAAAAATGTCTTGTAGCCCTTAGAAGGGCTGTTGGGTTCTTTGTGGGTGATTCCTGCCTAACAGAGAACTAAATGCAGGCCCTAACACTCCACAGAGTGTACCGCAGAGTCTCCTGGCTTGTGATTGGCTGAGTTTATAGGCGCCAAAAATGCACGATGCGGAAGTTGCCATTTCATCGAGCACGGCGAGATACTCGTCCGAGCAGCGAGCACTTACGAGTACCCTAATACTCGAACGAGCACCAAGCTCGGACGAGTATGCTCGCTCATCTCTAGAATTAACCAAAGTCTCACGTGGCTTAGGGCGAAAAGAATTTTGGGTCCATGGAGCGAATACGTTTTAATACTGTACTGATAGAGCATTACAATCTGTATTTGTATGAATCAACTTCGGATTTATGATACGAAGGTCAGTTCACTCAGTCCTAATTATATGGTTTGTACCTGCCATTTTTGCAGTCTTCATTCTGCAGGCTCCACCTCTAATGCTTACTTTTCCCTGAGCTTTTCCCTGAGCTAGAGGGTGGAGCAGTTATGATGGCTCCCATAGACTGCACATGGAGAAACACAAACAATATACATTAAATGTCACATGCGGGCATCTCTTGCAAAGTTTTTACACCACAAAACTGGCATAGTAGACTTGATAAATGTCCACTACAGTCTTTCTGCAGAAAATGTGTTGAACTGCTGAATTAAATAGAAAGCAGTAAGTAATTTCCTTTGTTCTGTAGTGAGTGTTACTGCTGTAGACGTGGATCCACTGTGCCAACCACCAGGGGGGTTGGCTGCTGACCCATGGGGATTAGAAACACCAAGGCGAGAAACAAGGGGGTCAAGCAATAATCATAGTCAAGAAACAGTCCGAGGTCACAGTCGGCAGCAAGAGTCAAAGTCAGCAAAGGCAGCATGGATGCTCCTGAAGCTTTCCAGGCCTGCCATAGTTAGCTCCATGCTGTGCTGTGCACAAGGCACAGCTTAGCAGCGAGCTTGGTATAATGCTACTCATCTTAATAGATCTCTAAAAAAAACTTAAAATATTAAAAGTTTAAATCATAACCCTTCCCCAATTTCACATACAAAAATATCTAAACAATAAAAAATAAACATATCGGGTATCGCTGCGTCCAAAAAAGTCTGAACTAGTAAAACATAAAAATGCCGTAACAGAAAAAAATTAAAAACACATGATTCACTGTTTTTAGTCACCTTCTCCCCCCTAAAAAATTGAATAACAGGGATCTAAAAGTCGTACCACAAGAATGGTACCAATAAAATCTATAAGGCTTTTTTCACATGGTCAGTATCAGAAGAATGGAAAAATAAATGCTCATGTCAACATGGACAAACAGGGACAATATTAGCCCCATAACAGAGTGGGGACCACATAAATGGCAGTAACAGTGACAATTGTGGTCCCATGACAGAGTGGGAAAGGGGGGCAGCAGCAATAACAGTGATAATAGTGGTCCCATGACAGAGTGTGGATGGTGGCAGCAGGAGCAGTGGCATACAGCACAAGATGGTGGCAGATCATAGTAGTAGCAGAACATAATAACAGAAGTGTGATAGCAAGGGCCAGTGGTACGCATATCCTTGTAAAAATGTAACATGTACATATCAGTAGACCAAGAAGCTTCATGGTAGGAATGGCAGTAGAGACAGCAGGCGGATGGCAGCATCAGAATGCTGGAAGCAGCATGTGGTAAGAAGTAAAGGCCCATTTTGCAGAATATTCCGGTGTGGCAGCACACTACAGTGTGATCATTAGTGGCAGAATAATCGATTCTGTTGCAGCAGGCACCAATGTCTGGTAATCCTGGTTAATCTACACCTGATTCATCTTTATGAAGGTTAGTTTCTCAACATTTTGGGAGGAAAGGTGAGTTCTTTGGCCACACTACATGCCAGGCAGGAAAGCATGCCCATGGCAAACTCGGCCAATTGTGGTCACACTTCAAGTTTGCATGCCTAGTACTCCAGGGGATCTTGGATCATGGGAGCCAGGGTGCAGTCTAAGAAAGCCACCACCAGCTGCTTGAGACTCTGCTGCATTTTGAGCAACTGCTGCTGGATAGTTCCTTCAGAAGGTGGCTGACTTAAGTTGCTGTTTATGAAGCTAGTGCTGCTTCTGACCAACTACAATCCTTGGAAGGAAAAAGGTGGGGGATTTCAAATCTATCTAAGGCTGAAAAGGAGGCTTTGGTTGCCCTGGAAAAGGATCCATCAATTGTCATAAAGCCCTCCGATAAGGGGGGCAATGTCACAGTGATGGGGTGTGAACAATATAGAACCATGTGCCTTAACATAATCAGGGATGAGCAATGTTACAGGGTCCTGCTTCATAACCCCACTGATGCCTTCCAATGCAAATTGAGGAGGCTGCTAGCTAGGGCTTTGGACAACAGGCTCATTGATCAAAGCGAGCTCGATCAAGTGCTCCAAAAAGAGGCACAGTGGACATTCAGACTAAAAACTGTATGTCCAGACGGCTTGAATGAGCACATTCCTTACACCTGTTTTCTATAGTCCCCTAATCTTTTGCCCGACATCTCATGTACATTCAAATTGGTCTGTGTTCTCCTCCCCCTTCAGGGGGGATGTTACAGTGAAGTTTTTTTTATCCCACGCCGTTTAGCTACCGCATATGCATTTAGCAGTGGCATGTCTTTTTCATTTTTTCTAGTTATACATTGGTTATTTAACCAATTATATTGTTTATTTTTAATTATACTTTGACTTCTTTTTTCTCATTTCCTTAGTGTCAGCAAATTGCCTATTCTGATGTTATGCCGCATTTATATTTAAAAATTACCGCGACTATGTCCCTGTTTTCTTCCCAGTGTCTTTTACACTGCAGCGCCGGTCTGCAATTGGAGAGAGGGCTTACAGCAGGGGGGCGGGTGCTGATTCCTGCCTCTCCCCTCTGATTGGTTGTCCCCCGAGCAACCCGGCCTTTGGGAGGGACCCTATGTGTTTTAAACAGCGTGGGTAAGCGGCGGCCTTACGGCCATCCTAGCGCCGATGCCTCCACCTCACCACAAGAGGTGGTTGGCTTATTTGTTTGTGCGTCTGTCCTTTATCTCCCTGCAGCTCCTGATTAGCTTATTCTCTAAGCGAAACGCGTAGAGCAAGATAGGCAGGTGTTATAATGTATTTCATAAGGCACTTAGGATATTGCGCTTAGCCGTCAGTACGGCGTTTAGGGATCGAGTAGAGACCACTGGGGTAAATACACAGAAGGTTTCAGGAGAATAGTAACAAATCAGGGGCATGTATCATGTCTAGTGTCTATGCCTGTTACATTGTATACCATTAGTGGCTCTCCTACCCATATCATAGTCCTTCTTAACCCTTTGGACCCCGGACCAATTTGGCACCAGGGTGTGGATATTGTTGTGAGACATTATGATTTCTTGTTTTAATAATTTTTGAGGGAGGGGTGATCTTGTGTTTGACAGGTGTAGGATCATAGAGTGGCTTATATCCCACCTGATCCACCTAGTCTCTGTTGCCCTGCTGATCACTTTCCTCCTCTCAATGACCTGGTTTCTTTGATTCTGGTTTTTTTTGGGTCTTGTTTTCCTTGTCTTTTTTGTATTTTCACTTTACACTTATACTAAATAGAAAATAAGAATAAAGTTTAGCATTTTAAACGTTCTCACCAGACAGTGATTTCTGCTTCTGCACCCCCCTTCTCCTGCCAGTCATGGCAGTGAAGTGTGAGCGCAGAGTGTCCCCCTGTCAGACCTTTCTCAGGACGGGGATGGCATTCGTAGGCAGCGACCAACCAACTACACAGCATGTCTTTATAGTAGTATATTTTTGCATCCCTATCAGAAGGTCTAAAAAATGTCCTCATTTATGACTGGTGTTGATAGCCAGTAGTCATTCCTCTGTCAAATCCTGACAATGTGGCTGTCACTATGCAAACAAGAATGCGTGCATTTGGCCATTTGTGCAATTGACTCGGAGGGCCTCCCTGCCTCCATCTTCACTGCATACTGCCACAGTCTTCTCCGTCAACTTAGTTGTCACCATCTAGCTCCTCATAATCCTCCTGCTCCTCTCCTGTTGCTTGGGCAGATAAACAACCTAGTTTTTATAAAATTCCAGGGCATTTATGTTCTCCTCATCTGCCAGTTCACCTTCCTCAGAGCTCAGAGAAATGTGCCACATCTTCTGTGAAGGAGTGGAATGACATAATTCATCCTGTACTTCAGCCAACTGACAAAAAAGTGGTCTCCTAAAAGGGCCTGAGCAAATGGAATGTGTCACACATGAGCTATCACTGGCTAACGTAGAAGTAACTACGAGGAGTAAAGTTGTCCATCTGCAGAATTAACTCATTGTTGACCAACTTCCTCTGCTCGTACAGGTGGTCTAACATAAGGAGCATGGAGTTCCAATGAATGGAAAAGTCCCATATCAGGTGATATTAGGATAGAGCATTTTGCCTCTGCAGTTCAAAAATGGTGGCTTTTGCACGGTAAGAGTGGCTTAAGTGCATGCTCAGTTTCCTTGACATTTTTAACAGCTCTTGCATTTCAGTGGAGGACGACAACCAGATGGAAGATGTGCGCCATGCAGGGAACATGAGTCAGCCCTCCCAGACACAGGGCAGACAAAATGATCTTCCCATTATCAGTAACCATGGTTCATATCTCCAGTTGTTGAGGAGACAGCCAGTGTTCAATTTCTTTATTGATGACGTCGAGTAGTTCCTCCAGGGAGTGGCTCCGTTCAGCCAGGCTGACTAGGTGCAGAACCGTTTGACAATGCCTTTGCATAAGCTTTGCATAGTTGCCTAAGCTTTGCATAGTTGATATGCTGTTGGACGACTGTGAACTTTGCCTAGAGGGGAAGGTAAGGAAAAGGTGGGGGATGAGAAGGCAGAAGAGGACATTGGCACAGAAATCCCAGCATTACAATGTGAAGGCGGCATTGCCATCACCTAGCCAGGTTGCTTGTGTGCCTGGGCCAGAACCACATTTACCCAGTGCGCTGTTACAACTCCATATGTCAGCTCTGACCTGAACTCTACCAGACATGGAGAGGCCCAAGGACTGGCCCACCTTCTGCTCAACATACATGTACAGGGCTGGTAGACCTTTTTTTTTTTAAAGTGATGTCCGTTTGGCACTCTCCACCTTGGCTGGTTGCAAGCCATCAGTTCTTTGAAATGTGCAGAGTCATCTACATGGAAATGGAGGGACTGTAGTACCAGCAACTTGGCCAGGTGCACATTAAGTTTCTGCATCCTAGGTCGAATGTATGCATACTGTTGTCTTTTTGCAATTGCCCCTGTCGAATCAAGTGAGGAGGGGGATGAGCATCTGGAGCAATAGATGACATTGAAGAAAAGAATTGCAGATTCCTGCTTCTGACGATGACAAGCCCTCACTGCTTAAGGGGGCTGCAGGTCAGTGGGAGATTACACACTAAATGAATGGCATGGATTTTCTACTCCACTTTATGTTGATGCTCTATTTGTATACTCAGGGCCATCATGCCAACATTAGCACCCTGGCCATGCCTTACCTTCTGCCCATGCATCCTGCATACTGCCATGCTAACATCCCCCAGTGACTTGGTGAAAAATTCCAACACTGCTCAGTATGGCGTTTTCCCTCCACCTCTGAGTGATGCCTGCTGCTGCTTTTATGAACACATCCACAGCTAGTGTGTTCCTCACACTTAGTCTCTCGAGTAGCAGACAGTGTACCAATCCCATATTTGGCTTCAGATGTCCCACTGATTTCACCCTGATGCCTCATAGACATGCTTCCACTCTTCTGTCTCACAGGCACACTGTTAACCTGCTGTCTCACAGGCATGCTGCCACCCTTGCCTTCTTATGATGATGATAATGATGATGACTCTTGAACCGGCTCCCACATGTGATCATCTACATTATCATCTACAAATGTTTATCACCCCACGCGTATTGAGGAAGCTGGTGAGACCGGCAATACGCGTGGGGTGTTATACCTGGACAACATGCTGTCTCACTATTACAACAGATGAGTACTTTGAATATACCTGTGCACTTATGTAGTTTGATGTGATATTGTCTATATAGATTTTTTAATATTGGTGGTATTTTTTCTTATTTATACATATTAGTGCTGCGGTGTATGTGTGTCCCATTGTGGACTTCATGTGTTGTCCTGGTTTGTGTGGAACCTATCATGGTTTCCTCACATTGTTTTTTCATTGTATACAATTTTTAAAGTGTATGTGGTGTGTTTTTCAATAAATAGTATTTTACTCAGATGTGCGGTCATGTCATGCGGTATTGTCTTTTCTTTGGTATTGCACGCTTACTATGATATATGACACCTGCCTTTAATACTGAGGCAAACTATCACTAAAATAACGAATTAAATCTGAGTGTCAGTGTACTAGGAGGTTATGCACACAGTGATATATTACACCTGTCTTTAATTCTGAGACACAGTAACTGAATCACTAAAATAATCTTTGTTCCCACTTTTGTTCATATTTGTATTATTATTTTAAAAATTACATATCATGATTATGGTAATCAAATCAAATATATAGCACCATCTTCAACTTTCAATTTAGCTTTATAAACCAAAGAATCCAAATATACTAATATACAGTAGCACCTTATCCCTAAGATCTAACATATGGCAGTATATCAAGTGGACTAATCGGAGGAAAACTAGTACACCCAAGCCAATGATATTGCTAATATATAGCAATATTACTCCTATTGAGCAATATGAGTGAAAAAACCCTAATTACACCTGCCTTTAATACTGAGACACATTAACTGTTTCACTAAAATAACCGATTAACTGAATGTCGGTGCACTAGAATATGGTGCACGATGATATATCATACCTGCCTTTAATACTGAGGTACACTATATTACTAAAATAATGGATTAACTCTGCTGTCAGTGCACTAGTATGTGATGCACATGGCGATTCATTCTCCTTGCTGTCTCCCTGCACTCTGCCTGCAGTGTCCTTCATTTCCATCATGACATCCAAAAACATCCAAAAAGAAGACAAGGTGTCAACTGGTTCATCCTATTGCTGAGAGACTTGGTCTAGAAGAAACTGTGATTGAGAGCAGCAGCAATTAGGTTAGAATTTACTACAGTGGACTACAATTTATTTGTGGCTCCATTCAACAGAGTGAGGCCTCTTTCACACGAACGTATTTTTTGCGGACTCCGATCTGCATTTTTCACATGAAAAATGCGGACCCATTCATTTCTATGGGTCCGCAAAAAATGCGGACAGCACACCGTGTGCTGTCCACATCCGTTGCTCCGTTCCATAGCCCGCAAATAAAAATAGAGCATGTCCTATTTTTGTCCATAATACTGTTCTATTAGGGGCCAGCTGTTCCGTTCCGCAAAACACGGAATGCACTCGGATGCCATCCGTTGTTTTTACGGCTCCGCAATTTGCGGACCGCAAAACACAACATTCGTGTGAAAGAGGCCTAAGGCACAGGAAATAGCTGTTCAGTTGCAGAAAGATTCTCATTCTGATACTAACTCTGACACTAGCAAGGATTCTCATCAAATCTACTCATCTGTCCTTTCAAGTACCCTGCGGGCAGCGTTTTAGTGTCCACCTCCAAAACGGAATGGAGACTGAACTGAAGCAAACTGATGCATTCTGAACGGATCCTTTTCCATTCATAATGCATTAGGGAAAAAACTGATCAGTTTAGGACCGTTTGTGAGAGCCTGTGAAGGATCTCACAAACGGATACTGCAAACGCAAGTATGAAAGTAGCCTTAAGCACTGAAATGCAAAAAATCTAATTGTTCTAGAAATGGTGCCATAACACACTTGCAGCAGAACGGTATCATTCATAATTTGTTGCCTGAACTAGATGGCTTGTTTCAGCAAATTGTTGCAAGTTTTCAAAACGTTATTCATCCCTAAATAGTAATTAAAATTAAAAATGTGACAGTAAAAGAATTATCATTAGGTGCTTCCACCTGACATTTGAATGCAGCGTTTCATTAGCAACAGCGGGTATGCTACATCAGTTTGCCAGCATATGTCACACATCCAATGTACCTCTGTGCCTTTATACTTTTAAAGATGAACACCCATTTAGGCCACATAGCCTAATAGGTTTTGAAAGAGTAAAACTCTGTTCCTCTCTGTCTAAGCTTTGTGCCTTGATAAAGTAACACAGCATACTTAGCACATAGCACAATTTAAAATGCTACAATAATGATTAAAGGCAGGGATGATAAGGCCCTAGGCTAATACAATCAAAGGGAATATCTTTGAACCCTAATCCTTAATAGAATTGTGAAAAAATTAGCATGCAAGATTTCAAATTTCATGTTGATAATGTAGTTAATTAATGCGCATTCATTTCAACTAAAATCAGAAAACTACAATAAACAAAGTCTGTGTGCCAACAAGTGAGTCAGAGTTGATAGGAAATGCACGCCAATTAAATCAAAGAGTTTGAAACAATGACAATTACATGATAGCAAACAAAAGGTAAAGTACAGAATTCTATTGTCTATCTGTACCCATCTTCTAAACATAAATATGTATTAATCTAATATCAAAATTCTATTGCTTATCACAAATTAGCTCTGTGTGAATCAGTATGTAATATGTCATAGAGAAAACATAATATTTTAAAGGGATTGTTCCAACATTAAATATTACATTATTCTGTTAGATCAGATAAAATATTTCAATTGAAATCCATTTTAGAAAATGGTCCTTGGTCTATTGATGTTACATCCTTGTTATAGTACTCCCTTGTGTTCTTTTCCTTTCCACTCAGAATGGTCACCTAAGGAGTCAAGTGCTGTGGTCACACATGCTCAGTACCTCTGTTCCACCTCCTAGACAGGTAGAATATTGATTCCTTCTATAGTGCAGGCCAACCATTAAAGTGGTTGTACAACCTAGGAATTAACAAAAGCAATGTTCCTAATTAGTGTTGAGCAAATTAAAGCATCCAAAGAGCATTTCGAAACGAAGTTTAGGAGAAATTCAATTTGTCATGAATCTGAATTTCTTTGCGCTTAGTGGTAACAATTTTTTTTTCTAATTTGGCGGCTGCACATGTTACACAGTAAAAGAAAGAAGCCCATAATGCTGTGCCAATGTGATGTCACAGCCCTATAAAACCCCCATACTGTGCAGTCGCCGCCATTTCACTGTGAGCTGAGCGTAGGGAGAGACGTTGCAAGTGCTTATGTGCTAGGGACAGTGTTGCTGAAAATTGTTTAAAAAAGAATATTGGAGAGGGAAAGTGCAGGGAAAGCGCGAGAGATCTTAGGGAGAGTTTTTGAGACTGTAGGGAGAGCATAGAGAGACAGCAAGGAGACTGCAGGTTGAATGTAATCGCCACTTGCATTTTGTTCTGCAACACTCATAGTTAATCTCTTATTTTACAGATCGACTTCAGTATTAAAGGGCGGTCTAATATATGACCACATGCATTTTGTTCAACTGCTGCCACTTTCATAGTTAATACGTTACTTTAAAGAGAGACACTGTGCCTCAATATAAAAGGGCGGTCTAATACATCGTTGTGTATATCTGATTCAACTGCTGCCACATTCATAGTTAATCCATTACTTTATAGACAGACTTACTGTGCCTCAGTATTAAAGGGTGGTACAATTTATGGCCGCTCCATCTGGTTCAACTGCTGCCACATTCATAGTTAATCCATCACTTTATAGGTAGAATTACTGTGCCTCAGAATTAAAGGGCAGTCTAATACTGTATATTGCCACATGCATCTTCTTAAACTGCTGCCACAGTCACACTTATTCAATTACTTTATAGGTAGACTTACTGTGCCTTAGTATTAAAGGACGGTCTAAAATATCAAAGCGTGCATCTTGTTCAACTACTTCCACATTTATAGTTAATCCGTTACTTTATAGAGAGACACTATGCCTCAGTATAAAAGGGTTAGGGTTACATAAGTGACAACCAAACAGATATAGATGAGGATGAAGCTGATTGCACGTAGGAGCCAAATGAAGAGGGGGCATCATCAACATCTAGGGGCAATGGTGGCAGCGTGCTCGTGAGACAGCAGAGTGAAAGCATGCCCGTGAGACAGCAGGGTAGAAGCAGTGGAAGATCTTCAGCCAAACGTGGGAGGGGTACACCGTCTGTTAGTGGGGAGACTACCTGCGAGGAAGACACTAGCAGTACACAGGTTCATAAAAGCAGTGGCAGGCAAGTATCACACAGTGGTGGAGGGAAAATGACAAACTTGACAGTGTGGAAATTGTTTTAACAAGTCCCTGGGGGACAAGCAAGGTGGTATGCAGGATGTGGGGGCAGAAGGTTAGGTCCGGCCATGGCGCTAATATTGACATGACGGCCCTGCGTCAACACATGGAATGTTACCATAAAGTGCAGTGGGAAAACCACTGCATCTCCCAATGGCCTGCACCCCCTCTCCAGCAGTTAGGGCTCAATAACGTTGCAGAAGGAAGATTTCATTCCTTCCCATCGACTTGTTGTCTGTTGCTCCTGATACTTCTCCCACGCCTCATCACTTGATTCAACAGCAATCACTCAATGAGGCGATTACAAAAAGAGGGGAATTTCAGTCTTCACAAAAAAGACATCAGTATGCATGCACTCATCCAACGACACAGAGTGCACCTGGCCAAGTTGCTGGTACTATAGTCCCTCCCTCTCCATGTAGTTGACCTGGCACATTTCAGAGAACTGATGGCTTGAGCCCTGTCCAGGTGCAGAGTCCCAAGCCGACATTACTTTTCAAAAAAGCTGTACCAACCGTGCACACATACGTTAAGCAGAAGGTGGGCCAGTTCTTGGGCCTCTCGGTGTCTGATAGAGTTCATACCAGCTCTGACATATGGTTACTAACAATATATGCCCTTCACAGTCCAGACTAGGCAGTTCCGGACTTGGCACACCAGCAACTTAGCCAGGTGATGGCAATGCCGCCTTCACATTGTAAAAGTGGGATTTGTGCACCAATGTCTTTCTCTGCCTCCTCATCCTCCATCTTGTTCTCACCTTCCCCTCTAGGCACAGTTCACAGTGGTCCTCTATCATTTCACCTATGCAAAGCTAGGCATTGTCAGATGGTTCTGTACCTGGTCAGCCTCAGCTGTCTGTGCCACACCATGGAGGAACTGCTCAGCGTCATCAATAAAGAAATCAAACACTGGCTGTCTCCTCGCCAACTGGAGAACCATGGTTATTGATAACACCCTGCGTCATGGTGTGTTGACCCATGCAACCTGCATGGTGTTCGTCTGCAATCTAGTTGTCATCTGTTGTCTTCCACTGAACTGCAAGAGCTGTTAAAAATGTCCAGGAAACTGTGCATGCACTTCATCCACTCTTACCGTGCAAAACATGCCCACCTTGAGCTGCAAAGGCAAAATGCTCTTCCCCAAAATCGGCTGATATGGGACATTTCCACCCATTGGAAATCCATACTCCATATGTTAGACCATCTGTACGAGCAGATGAAGGTGGTCAACTATTTCTTAATGCTGCAGATGGACAAGACTAATTCTAGATATAACTTCCATTTTAATCATTGGTAGCTTGTGTGTGACGTGCTGTTTGATCAGTCCCTTGTCTGCAGAACTATGGGATCAATGATGTCATTCCGATCTTTCATGTCCTGTCCATCTGCTGACAAATCTGATTGGAGAGGGGGCAGACACAGTGGCACCTACATCTCAAGGCCACCTGAGCCCTGAGGAGGATGACAAATAGACAAAAAGAATGCAAACTGAGCATAAGACCTCTTTCATATGGTCAGTATTTTGCAAGTATTTGATCAGTGTTTGTAAGCCAAAAGCAGGAGTGAGTTCAAAACACAGATGAGAATATTTCTATTACATTTTATCTTTGTTTTAGACCGTCGTTTTGGCTTACAATTACTGATCAAATTACTGATGCAAAATACTGACTAAATACTGACCATCTGAGAGAAACTTTATGAATGCTCAAAATACTGTTTTGTTTTTACCTTTTCTGTTCTACTGATGGAACACATCCTCACTGTCACTGCTGCCACCCCCTTCGCACTCTGTCATGGGGCCACTATTGTCCCTTTTACTGCCACTGCTGATCGCCTCCATGGGGCCACTATTGTCACTGTTACTGCTGCCACCCTCCCCACACTGTCATGGGGGAACTACTGTCACTGTCACTGCTGCCGGCCTCCCCACTCAGTCATGGGGCTACTATCACCATTGTTACTGCCACTGCTGCTGCCATCCTGCCCAATCTGTCATGGGGCCACTACTTGAATCTTGGGGCACTGCACGGTTAAGTCCTGACGCTAACATTGACTTGTAATACTGATACAGTAAATCTACAGCTAACAGAAAGGATTAAAAACCATGTGTTTGAACTTCTACAAACATTAAAAGAACATTTTATTTCTCAACCACTTTATTGGTGCTGCCTCTATTTCTTTATTTTGTTCCACTAAGAAACCATTAGGGGTGCGCACAGGTTTTTTGCTTTACTGAAGGGTGCTGAATGCTTTTCATTTTGTTTAGCAGAAGGAATTAGCTATGAATCTTGGTGCACTGCACAGTGATGTAGATGGTGATAAATTACACTTGTAATACTTATGACACAGTACCTACAGAACGGATTACCTATGAATGTGTGTGCACAGGAACATAAAGGGTCATTTATCAAGCCAAAATATGCCTAAATTAGGTGTTTTTCAGGTGCAAATTGCCGAGCAATTTGCAACTTCACCCCGCTCTTGCCAGGTCTAAAAAAGTGGGCATGGCATGGGCCAGCAGCCCTGTCTCATTTAATATTTTCTACGCCTATTTCAGCCATAGAAAAGGGTCTGAGCCAGCGCCATAGCCAATAGGTGTTACACAGTGACCAAGAGCTGCTGCAGTGCATGGGCACTACACTTTGCACTTCTGCTTCCGCCCCCATTCACAATGCTACTTCTAAGACTAGTGGCAGCAGGGAACAGCCAACTGATTGGGTTGATTGGATATGGATGTCCTATCCAAAGGAAAAGTAACCAATATTACAAGCCTTAAAAAAATCCCTTTAAATGCTATGTACACCAATGAGAGCATTTTTTATGATTGTATTTTACTCATTTTGGGCAAAAAATCATTTTTTAAATTGTTCTTTATTCAAAAATATTTGCCATTCTTTCACGAAGGGTTAACTGTTTCTGTGTGAATTGTACTTTCACTTTCATTTTGTGCTGATCATCTAAAAACCTTATCTCTAAATTATTAAAAGGTCAAAAACACTTATTTAAGCCACATTCTTATCAATAATACAAGAATTGAGCTATTATCAGTGTTTAGGCGGTCTGAGATCAGAGATAAGGAGCAGAAATACAGAACCAGCTACTAGAGAATCTAAAGGCTATACAGAGAAAGGGACTCAAAGTAATAAAGAAAAAACACTTGCCCACAATATGAAAATATAACAGTATTGTCTGTATTGGGAACTAGCTGATAAATGGCAACAGTCAGGATTTTTTGTCCAGGGACAGGGTATTACCAATGGACAAATGCTACATAAATAGCCAGGAATAATGCAAGGTCTTTATGAGCCAAGGTCTTTATGGAGAAACGATGTCCTGTTTTTATTTTACATCTTCCTCAGGCTCCTTTTTTGCAAAATTTTATGAAAGAGTAATGGCAAAAAAAAATGTTTGCATAAACTTTCTTTAATTATCACCTGTGTGTAAAATGTAAAAACGCATGTTAAAGAGAAAACTTTAAGATACATTAAGGCCCCATTTGAACGAAAATTGTGGACATGCAAAACACGGATACTGGCAGTGTGCATCCCCCATTTTGCGGTTCTGCACATTCTGCCCTATTCTATAAATGCTTATTCTTGCCCACAAAATGGATAAGAATAGGACACAGTGTGCTGTTCCCATCTTTTGCATTCCCATTGAAATTAATGAATGAAAATACAGTCCCGTGTGTCCTTAGCCTCTAGTGTACTATGTGATACTCTACCTTCCGATCTGGGCCCCCACAGTGAAATTGCAGGGGTCGATCAGTTACTATGGCAGTCTGGATGTTTTTAAAGCTTCCCATGGCTGCCATTGTAACCTCCCATAAAAAAAAAAAAAAATGGGGGTCAGTCAGCACGTCCAAGTATGCAGGTGCACATCACATAGCTGCAAAAAGAAAAGTAAAACATAAAAAAATGCAACAGCACTCTGCGAACACAGACAATAAAATGAGTACATATAATACTGCCATACTTACTATCTACATGATACTAGCGCTACATTGTAAATGTGAGATTCTTGGCAAATAATTTTGTACAAAAATTATCTGTGCCCGTCTGCCCTACATCAAGGCGATCTCTTAAAGATGGGAACCTAACACTAAACGCCATAGTGACTAAGTGCCATAGGAGCCTCCATTAACTACAGAGAATTCAGGCTCTACATGCATGCTAAGCCGACATTATATTGTACCTCTTATGGTGCCAAAATGGCCTTCCATGGTAGTAAAACAAAAAACAATATACTTATATACAAGTTTGATATTGTCTTATTCATGTTGAGCCGCAGAATAAGAATACACTTTTAGTGCACAGTGAACACCGTGATGTTAAAACCCAAAAAACATTGGCGGAATTGTGTTTTTGATTTTTTTTTTTGTGTTTATGTTGGGACTTTGTCACGCGAGGTCGGCGTCGCGCTCCCTCTGCACGACATCGCCGGACCTCTCCGCCCCCCCTAGAGACGAGCAATAGGGAATTGAAGTGCTGGTCTTGTCAGCCAGCACTTCATGAGTTAATTCTCTGTTTGGGTTTAGCCATGTGGTGCTGATCACACCACATGGCTACTTTACATATTGTTTGGACAGCTTGCTCCGCCTCAGGTCATGTGATGCTGGCCACATCACATGATCCTAAGCGGGCTATTTAAAGATGGCAGCTGCCTCACTCAGATGCCTGTGATTAGTCTTCTGAGATCAGTGCTGTGTGTTGGACCTTGCTGTTGATTATTGGTATATTGGATTTTGGCTTCGGACTTAGACTACGCTTTTGCAATTCCCCTCGGTATTTGATGTGACCTCCTGTTCTTGACTTGGCTTGCTGACTATTCTGCTATTGTGTTTGTTCTGTCTGTGTCCGTCTTTCCCTGTGTTCCCTTCCCTTCCCTGTGCACGTACTCAGCATAGGGACTGTCTCCAAGTTACGGTTTTGCCGCCTAGGGCATCTACTGTAAGTAGGCAGGGAGAGAGGTGGGGTTCAGACAGGGCACACTATCCCTTGTTTCCCTGTCGTGACAGAATCACAGGCTGTACCTATGGAGCCGTTGCGAGTACTCACGGACCAGATGAGTAACATGGCTCAGATGATCCAGGATTTGGCCGAGAGACTCCAACATCAGGAGCAGCTGCGGACAGCACCCGCAGTCGTTCCCTCCATGCCAAACCCCAATATTGAACCCCATGTAAAATTGCCCGATAGGTTTTCTGGGGACCGAAGGACTTTCCGTTCCTTTAAGGAAAGTTGTAAATTATATTTCCGTTTACGCTCACACTCCTCGGGTTCTGAGCAGCAGCGGGTAGGAATAATTATTTCCTTGCTGCAAGGTGATCCACAGGAGTGGGCTTTCTCATTGCCACCTGACTCCCCTTGTCTATTGTCTGTGGAAGCTTTTTTCCGGGCCCTAGGTCTTTTATATGAAGAACCTGACTTGGCCGCTGTAGCTAAAACTCAGCTCAGAGACATTCGGCAGGGTAACCGTGCAGTTGAGGATTACTGTGCTGAGTTCAGAAAATGGTGTGTGTCCTCTAAATGGAATGACCCTGCTTTGAGAAGCCAGTTTAGGGTGGGACTGTCTGACCATCTGAAGGATTTACTAGTTAGTTATCCTACTCCTGACACCTTAGAGGCGACTATGACCTTAGTTATCAAACTTGACCGACGGTTTAGGGAGAGACAAAAGGAACGTTCTGTTGCCCCTCAAGTTGCCGTGTTGTCCGAAGTTCCTCTTCAGAGCCCGTCTCCTATCAAGGTCCAGGAGGAGCCTATGCAGTTGGGAGTTACTATGAGGGATCAGAGACGCCTGAGAGGGGCCTGTTTTTACTGCGGTGAGATGAACCACTGGCTCCAGCAGTGTCCGAGACTTCTGCTCTCAAAAAGGTCTGTTCCTGGAAGTAAGGTACCCCCTGCAGTGGTAAGAAAGAAAATCTTGTTACCTATTTCCATTTCTTATAACCAATTCAAGAGGTCCGGTGAAGCATTTGTGGATTCAGGTTCTGCTGCTAATTTTATTGATTATGATTTTGTGCAATCTGTGGGTGTGCCTATAATTCCTTTAAGGGAGGTAATTCAAATTATCGCACTGGATTCCACTCCATTGAATAATGGGAGAGTGGAGTTTTGTACTCCTGAGGTTGTATTAACTGTAGGAATTACCCATACCGAGACTTGTCCTTCCTTGTATTAAAGGATTTACCTGCCGACCTTGTTTTAGGTCTGCCATGGTTACAGGACCACAACCCTGTGATCAACTGGTCGGTAGGTGAATTGGAAAAATGGGGAATGAATTGTGACAAATGTTGTAGATCAGTATTGCTGTTTGGAGGTACCACTGAGTCTCTTTCCTTGCCCAAGTATATCGGCGATTTTTCGGACGTTTTTTCCATGTCCGAGACTGAGTTCCTCCCTCCTCACCGGCAATATGATTGCGCCATCGACCTTATTGAGGGATCCAAATATCCCAAAGGTCGCATTTATAATCTCTCTACTCCTGAACGTCAGTCCATGAGGGATTATCTCAAAGAGAGTCTGGCCAAGGGTCACATCCGGCCTTCAGTTTCTCCCATGGGGGCAGGTTTTTTCTTTGTTGGTAAAAGGGATGGAGGATTGAGGCCCTGTATCGATTACAGGGAGCTCAATAAAATCACTGTTAGAAACAGATACCCGTTGCCCCTTATTCCTGACTTGCTGAATCAGGTCCAGGGGGCCTGTTGGTTCACCAAGCTGGATTTGAAGGGGGCATACAACCTAATCAGGATTCGTGAGGGGGACGAATGGAAAACTGCTTTTAATACCCAGGAGTGTCATTATGAGTACTTGATAATGCCTTTTGGGTTAAGTAACGCTCCGGCAATTTTCCAAAACTTTGTCAATGACATTTTTAGACCAATTATTGGGAAATTTGTAATTGTCTATATTGATGACATCCTGATTTTTTCTGCAGACTGGGAGAGTCACGTATCTCACACCAGGCAAGTGCTGGAGGTGTTGCGTGAAAACAAGTTGTTCGTTAAAGGGGAAAAGTGTACCTTTGGTGTTCAGGAAGTGGCCTTTTTGGGATACATTCTCACCCCTTTTTCTTTCAAAATGGACCCAGTTAAAGTACAGGCCATTGTGGATTGGGTGCGACCTTCCTCTTTGAAGGCGCTCCAGCGATTTCTGGGGTTTGCTAATTTTTATCGTAAACTTGTCAAAAATTTTTCTGTGGTAGCCAAACCCATTACGGATTTGACTCGCAAGGGGGCTGATCTGGTCAATTGGCCCCCTGCAGCTATTGAGGCCTTTGAAAGGTTAAAGCAGTGTTTTATTAATGCTCCTGTGTTGGTCCAGCCTGATCAAAGTAAGCCTTTTGTAGTTGAGGTGGATGCGTCTGAGGATGGTGTGGGGGCTGTACTGTCCCAGGGGTCTTCCACCTTAACTAATCTTATGCCATGCGCCTTCTTCTCCCGCAAGTTCTCTCCTGCCGAGAGGAATTATGATATTGGGAATAGGGAGTTACTTGCAATCAAGTGGGCATTTGAGGAATGGCGTCATTTTTTAGAAGGGGCATTTCACCGCATTACGGTCCTCACGGATCATAAGAATTTAATGTTTCTAGAATCGGCTAAGCGATTGAATCCTAGACAGGCGAGGTGGGCTTTGTTCTTTACTCGTTTTGATTTTTGTGTTACCTTCAGACCCGGGAGCAAGAACGTTAAGGCCGATGCCTTATCCCGAAGTTTCCAGGCGTATCAGCCTCCTGACGTCCCTCCTGAGCCCATCCTGCCAGCTGATATCATCGTGGCCGCTACCTCATCTGACCTCGCTTCTGAAATCTCGGCAGGACAACATCTTGCTCCTATTGGTACCCCCAATGACAAATTGTTTGTGCTGGCTCACTTGCGGTTGCGACTGCTGGGTGAGTACCATAATTCTGTTTTGTGTGGACATCCTGGCATCAATGCCACCAAGGAGTTGGTCTCTAGGCAGTATTGGTGGCCGTCAATCTCCAGAGATGTTCAGGCTTTTGTAACTGCGTGTAACACTTGTGCCAGGTCCAAGAATTCCAAGACACGACCTATGGGTTAGTTACATCCTTTACCCATACCTAGTAGACTTTGGTCACATCTGTCCATGGACTTTATCACGGATTTGCCGTGCTGTGAGGGTAAAACCGTGATATTTGTGGTGGTTGACAGATTCAGCAAAATGTGTCACTTTATTCCTTTGTGTAAATTACCCTCTGCGAAGGACTTGGCGTCCATGTTCATTGATAATATTGTCAAACTGCATGGTGTTCCTGAGAATATCGTTTCTGATAGGGGAGTACAGTTTGTGTCTAGGTTCTGGAGGGCGTTCTGTAATAAGATTGGTATCTCTTTGTCCTTTTCATCAGCCTTTCATCCGGAGACCAACGGTCAGACTGAACGTCTTAACCAATCCGTTGAGCAATATCTCAGATGTTATGTTTCTGATAACCAGCATGTGTGGGCCAGATTCCTGTCTCTGGCTGAATTTGCAATTAATAATCGTGTTAATTCATCCTCTGGGATGTCGCCGTTTTTCTGCAATATGGGTTTTCATCCACGCTTTGGCTCCTGTTCCCCATCTGCGTCGGTTGTCCCAGAGGTCAATGATTTTTTCTCAAGAACTGTGCACAGTTTGGGCACAGGTTCAGTCGAACCTGGAAAAGGCCCAAGGAGTTCAAAAAGCTAACGCTGATAGAAAACGTTCTAAGGGTGTGAATTTTAAGGTTGGGGATAAGGTATGGTTATCGACTAAAAATCTCAACATGAGGGTACCATCCTACAAGTTTGCACCTCGCTTCATTGGTCCTTACAGGATCACCAAGGTGATCAATCCGGTTTCTTTTAGGTTATGTTTACCCGACTCCCTTCGTGTTCATAATGTTTTTCATGTGTCTTTGCTCAAACGTTATGTTGCTCCCGTTGGTCCTGAGGAACAGTCTCCTCCTCCGGTTGAGGTAGCAGGACAAATGGAGCATGAGATTTCCAGAATTGTGGATGTGAGAAGGGTCCGGAATTCCTTCCAGTACCTCGTACATTGGAAGGGGTTCGGGCCTGAGGACAGGTCTTGGGTACCGTTGACCAGGATGCATGCAGACTCGCTCATCCGAAAGTTCCATCTGCAGCATCCCGATAAGCCTGCTCCCGCTGGTAAGGGTCCGGTGGCCCCTCGTGAAGGGGGGGTACTGTCACGCGAGGTCGGCGTCACGCTCCCTCTGCACGACATCGCCGGACCTCTCCGCCCCCCTAGAGACGAGCAATAGGGAATTGAAGTGCTGGTCTTGTCAGCCAGCACTTCATGAGTTAATTCTCTGTTTGGGTTTAGCCATGTGGTGCTGATCACACCACATGGCTACTTTACATATTGTTTGGACAGCTTGCTCCGCCTCAGGTCATGTGATGCTGGCCACATCACATGATCCTGGGCGGGCTATTTAAAGATGGCAACTGCCTCACTCAGATGCCTGTGATTAGTCTTCTGAGATCAGTGCTGTGTGTTGGACCTTGCTGTTGATTATTGGTATATTGGATTTTGGCTTCGGACTTAGACTACGCTTTTGCAATTCCCCTCGGTATTTGATGTGACCTCCTGTTCTTGACTTGGCTTGCTGACTATTCTGCTATTGTGTTTGTTCTGTCTGTGTTCGTCTTTCCCTGTGTTCCCTTCCCTTCCCTGTGCATGTACTCAGCATAGGGACTGTCTCCAAGTTACGGTTTTGCCGCCTAGGGCATCTACTGTAAGTAGGCAGGGAGAAAGGTGGGGTTCAGACAGGGCACACTATCCCTTGTTTCCCTGTCATGACAGACTTAATGGTCTAGAAACAACACAAACAATGAAGAACTTTCAAAAATGGACTGAGAATAAATATACAAAAATACACATTAAAATTATTAATGGCTCTTTTGTGTCAAATGGAAAACTATGGAAAGAACAAAAATTATTTTTTAACACTGTAGACATGAATCTCTTAAAAAAAAATATTTCCATATTCCAAGTGTAAAATTTAAAACCATATAAATATATTCTATGAATCAGATGGTATTTCACTTTAAAAATGTATTAGTGTTAAAACCAGATGGGCTGAACATGGTGGATGGATCAAACATCAAGCTGGTATGAGGTTTGGCAGGTTAGATGCACGGCATAATATGCAAGTTATTGCTGTTGTGGCTTGCAATCTCCTGAAAATGCCCCTTCTGTATGAATTACATAAAGGGGCCACATGGGGTCAATAGTTGACCATTATATACATTTTACCTTATAATGAAAGTTGTACTTACCTTTGATCCTTCCATCATAAAACTACATATGAAGAGTACCTCGTGGTGCAGCAGATGACCAGCAGTTGGATCCAACAAACTGATTAACCACTTCCCATCCGGGCGATTTACCCCCTTTCTGACCAGGCCTAATTTTGCAAATCTGACATGTGTGACTTCATGTGGTAATAACTTTGGAACGCTTTTACTTATCCAAGCGATTCTGAGAATGTTTTCTCGTGACACATTGTACTTCAAGTTAATGGTAAATTTGAGTCGATACGTTTTAATTTTATTTATAAAAAAATATAAAAGTTAACGAAAATTTGAAAAAATTCACTGTTTTCTAAATTTGAATCTCTCTGCTTTTAAGACAGAGATACCCCATAAAATTATTTTTAATTTACATTCCCCATATGTCTACTTTATGTTGGCATCATTTTGGTAGTGTCATTTTATTTTTTTAGGACAGTAGAAGGTTTAGAATTTTAGACGCAATTTTTGCAAATTTGCAAAATCAACTTTTTTAAGGACCAGTTCAGTTCTGAAGTCAGTTTGTGAGGCTTACATAATAAAAACCACCCCATTTTAGAAACTACACCCCTCAAACTATTCAAAACTGGTTTTAGAAATGTTGTTAACCCTTTAAGTATTCCACGGGAATTAAAACAAAATAGATGTGAAATTTCAAAATTTCACTTTTTTTGCAGATTTTCCATTTTAATCATTTTTTTTTCCTGTAACACATCAAGGGTTAACAACAAAACAAAACTCAATATTTATTACCCCGATTCTGCAGTTTGCAGAAACACCCCACATGTGGTCGTAAACTGTTATTGGGGGATACCCCAGGGCTCAGAAGGGGAGGAGCAGCATCTGCATTTTCTAACATGGAATTTTTTTGTCATGGTTTTTAGGAGCGATAACTTTTTAATTTTTTTGTGGACTGAGCTGCGTGAGGTCTTGTTTTTTGTGGGACAAGCTGTGCTTTTTATTGGCACCATTTTGGGGTACATCCGGCTTTCTGATCACTTTTTAATTTAATTTTTGGGAGGTTAACTAAAAAAAAAAGTATTTCAGGGGCATTCTTCTATATTTTTTTTTACACCGTTCACTTGATGGGGTAGATCATGTGATATTTTTGTAGAGCCAGTTGTTACGGACGCAACAATACCAAATATGTCTATTTATTTTTTATTTTTTTTGCGTTTTACACAATTAGAGCATTTTTAGAAAAAAATCATATTTTTGTGTTGCAATTTTTTAAGAGCCTTTTTTTTCATTTTTCTGGCTATGATCTTGTGTGGGGGATCATTTTTTGCGGGATGAGGTGACTTTTTATTGATATTTTGGGATGCATACGACTTTTTGATTGTTTGATATTATGTTTTTTGGTAGGTGAGGCGACAAAAAAAAGCTGTTTTGGCATAATTTTTATTAGATTTTTTTTACGCAGTTCACTTGATGGGGTAGATCATGTGATATTTTTATAGAGCCTGTCGTTTCAGACGCGGTGATACCAAATATGTCTATTTTATTTATTTATTTTTATTTGTAACATTTTTTTAATGACATATTTGGGGGGAAATATTTTTTTTTATATGTGATTTTTTTTAATATAATACTCTATTTTTTTTAATTATTTTTTTATTTTTTATTTTACACTTTGTGTCCCCCATAAGGTCATACAAGACCTCAGGGGGACATTTAACTTCACTTATTTATTTATTTTTTTTACACTTGATTTCTCCTGTAACTGGGGCTGACATAGTAGCCCAAGTTACAGGGGAAATACATCCCCAGAGAGGCTGTACAGCATAATACTATGCTGTACAACCTCAATGTAGGGCTGATCGGGTCTATGAGAGACCCGGCAGCTCTTGCACGCTCCCGGCCCTGGCGATCATGTGACCGCCGGGCCGGAACAGGAAGCGCAATAGCGCTTCCTGCTCTGTATACACAGCGCTCAGTGAGCACTGTGTATACAGCAATCTACAAGGCAGGGACCCCTGGGAATGGTCCCTGCCTTCTCTTTGGGGTACCCTGCTGTCACTGACAGCAGGTACCCCACTGTGCAGCTGCACGATTAGCGTGCAGCTGCTATTTCTGAATGGACGTTCAGAAACGTCCATTCAGAAATAGATAACCACTTCACAGACGTTTATGTACTATGGGAGGACGTGAAGTGGTTAAAGAGGAGAGACAAAATGATCATGGCACATTTCCAAAGTGACAGAAGAAGAATTCCCCCCCCCCCTCCTTTAGTTGAGAAACTACATCTCCCAGTGCTCTCCTGCTCTACAGGTGGAAGACCCTTTTTCTGCCATTTGTTTTTCCTTATTTTCCACATCATCTAATATTGATGTGAATATGTCATCAGGAATATCCAGCTCCTTCTTTGTCTGCATCTTGCTGACTTTTCTTGTTGACCACAAAGGATGATTTTGAAGAAGTAAAACAAGCAAAAGATGAGAATGGTCATCCTTTAAGGGGTTGTCTCACTTCAGCAGATAGCACATTTATTATGTAAAGCACATTTATTATGTTACATTTATTATGTTAGCACATTTATTATGTAGAAAAAGTTACTACAAGAAACTTACTAATGTATTGTGATTGCCCATATTACTTCCTTAGCAGGCTGGATTCATTTTTCCATCACATTATACACTGCTCATTTCCATGGTTATGACCACCCTGCAATCCATCAGTGGTGGTTGTGAAAAGAAAAAAACAACAGCCTATGTGAGCTCTCGTGGTCCCAGACACCAGAGAGGCCAACACTTTTTCCTATAGTGTACAAGCATGGCCACCGCTGATGGATTGCAGGGTGGTCATAACCATGGAAATGAGCAGTATATAATGTGATGGAAAAATGAATCCAGCCAGCTAAGGAAGTAATATAGACAATCACAATATATCGGTAAGTGGCTTGTATTAACTTTCTCTACATGATAAATGCCACTTGCTGAAGTGACACAACCCCTTTAAGACCTGTCCCCCTAAGGGGTTGCATAAAAAAAGAATGATTTCCATTTTCTACTACATACTACCTCCATAGTCATCTACATAGAAAGGGAGGGACTGTAGTAAAAGTAACTTGGCCAGGTGCATGATCAGCTTCTGCGCCATTGGATGAGTGCAGCGCAGTTGGATGAGTGAATGCATACTGTTGTTTTTTTTGCAATTGCCTTGGTAATTGATTGCTGTCGAAATAAGTGGCAAGGAGGAGGAGGAGCATCAGGAGCAATTGAAGTTGTCATTGAAGTCAATAGGAAGGAACAACTGCTTCCTTCTGCTGATGTTGACAAGCTCTGGCTGCTTAAGAGGGGGTGATGGACAATGGGAGATGCGGTGGTTGCTGCATTAGGCTGTAACACTAAATTAGTGGCACAGTTTTCCCATGCCACTTTGCGTTGATGCAGGGCCATAGTGTCAACATTAGTACCCTGGCCACACTCACTTTCTGCCTCCCCACTGCGTGATACCTGTCTGCCACTGCTTTTATGAAACCGTGCACTGCTAGTATGCTTCTCACAGGTAGTTTCCAGAGTAGCAGACGGTGTGCCCCTCATGCATTTGGCTCTAGATCTCCCACTGCTTCCACCCTGCTTTCTCATGGGCACACTTTGCCACTGCTTGT
This sequence comes from Rhinella marina, assembly GCA_900303285.1. Lineage (NCBI taxonomy): Eukaryota > Metazoa > Chordata > Amphibia > Anura > Bufonidae > Rhinella > Rhinella marina. The sequence goes on from ONZH01002466.1 coordinate 46,968, forward strand.
TCCTTTGTAGGGCCCAGGCAACTGTCTGTCTGGCCGTAGTGTATAACAACTGTATCGTTAATGGAAGGCATTCACTATGATAAACTCCACTGCACACATGTACAAGGCAAAGTATTTAACCATGGCCTAATACTGATGCTATGTAAAGCAAAAGCTATCAGAAGGCAATCACTATGATAAATTTCACTCCACTGCACACATTTACAGGGCGAACTATTTAACCATGGCATCATACTTATGCTATGTAATGCAACAGCTATCAGAAGGCATTCGCTTTGATAGGTTTCGCTACATTGCACACATGTACAGTGCAAAGTATTTAACAGTGGTCTAATACTGCTGCTATGTAAAGTAACAGCTAACAGAATACATTTGCTATAATCAGTTTCATTCCACTGCTCACATGTACAGGGCAAAAAATTACACTGTCCTGGAATACGGAAGTAGTGGAACTTTACCACTAAGATAAGAGATTAACTCTGAATGTGGGTGCACTAGAACGTGATGCACACATTGGTTACACCTTCCTTATATACTCAGGAACACTAACTGCATACTTTATACTGTATACTGGATATGAATACTTTTGTAATTGCATGTAATAAAAAATTTACTTACTAGTTACTGACTGATTCACTAAAATCTATCTGTACAGAGCCAAAATTCGCTTCGCTGAATATTCGTCGAACTTTTCAAAAGATTCGTACCTCATATGAATCTATTCGGTGAAGCTGCGTACAAATCATACGTTATTATGTGGTGTTTTGCGAACATTCGCGCACTAATAACGAACGTACAGTTGTTAAAGGTACGCAACTTATGTGAACACGTACTCATGAGCGTACAAATTGCATACGAAAATCATAGGCTTTGCTGGAACGGAATGGTGGAGCAGGAGGAAAGCTCTGAGTCTGACTCCTGGCTACATGATACTGTATCAGCAGATGACAGCAGATCATCCAGCTGTGATTGAGATGAGTGTGCCATCCACTCCACTACCTCATCCACTTTCTCCTCCACTACAATTTTGCACCTTGGTGGGTTAGCCTGGTGGAACAGTGGCCAACTATTGCAAATTCTACAAGTAGAAGCTCGGGCTACAGGTCCTTTGGCACTGCTGCCCTGTACCACTTTCTCCTTTTCTTTGGAGCTCAAGGTCCGTCTGGAACCCTTTTGCTTTTCCATGCCAGACATTTTTCACTTGACTGTGGCCCTGCAGCTGGTCTTTATCTCTCTCCCTGTCTCTCTCCCTATCTCTCTCCCTGCCGGATTAATTACTAGCCCTGCAGTGGCCCTGCACTTGCCCTGCACTGGCCCTGCAGTATCCCTGATATGTGCAATATGGATTCCCAGAACAATTATACCCCAATTTTAACAAAACAGTTCTCTGTCTCTCAGAACTTCACAGACAGTGCTTCTGCTCGTCTCAGCACAACTGATGCGTCACTGGCTTACCGAGCCTTAGCCAATCAGAGAATGCCCTTCCCACCTCTGAATATGTTGATTGGCTTCTGCGTCCTTTACTTAAAGGGGTTGTCCGGGACCCGGACATACCCCTAATTTCACCCAGGCAGCCCGCCTGACTAGGGCATCAGAGCATTTTACTGGCTAGGGCCGTGCTAAAGCCCGCCCATCAGCGCCGGTGACATCACTGGGCAAACTGCTGGGCGGAAGCCTCCGCCCCGCAGAGCCCGGTTCGTCACCGGAACTGGGCTAAATGCCTTTGCCCTGCGCTAATTAGCGCAGGACAAAGGAGGGCATCGGAGCATGAGATGCTCCGATGCCCTAGTCAGGTGGGCTGCCTGGTTGAAAGTAAGGGTAGATCTGGGTTGAGATCTGAACCCGGACAACCCCTTTAAAGACATACCTTCCTATCTGAGAGACACAAATGACTTCCTCCTGTCCCTGAAATATTTTCGATGGCAGGAGGGATATCATTTGGCCTCTCTTGATGTTGAAAGTTTGTATACCCGTATTCCTCATGATATGGGGGTATCATGTGTGAAAGAGGTTCTGGAAAAAACAGATCACAGACAGTCTTTCATTCAGTTTATAGAGGAGGTGCTCCATCTTATATTATCTAATAATTGTTTCAGATTTGGGGAACAGTTGTACAGACAGAAATATGGCAATGCGATGGGGACGCCGGTAGCATGCACTCTTGCCAATATATACTTGGCCTGTCTTGAGGATAGATTCATCTATTCCTTGAATAATCCTTTTTTGCGTTACATCCAACTATACTTACGTTATATAGATGACGTGTTTGTAGTCTGGTCAGGCACAGAACACCAGTTCAGTGAATTCGTAGATTACCTTAATAAGTCAAATAATATGAACATAAGGTTCACTCATAAGTTTGGGGGTCAAGAAATTGAGTTTTTGGATGTTGCTGTTGTGGTGCAGGATGGTGACTTGGTCACCCTAGGCTACAGAAAGCCTACGGCAACCAACTCCCTCCTGCACTACAACAGCCTCCATCCACGGCATGTCAAACAGGCTGTTCCCTATGGCCAATTTTTAAGATTGAGAAGGATTAATAGTCTGGAAGCAGATTACCTAGCTCAGGTCAAAGATCTAAAAGAGCGTCTATTAGCAAGAGGATACCCTTCCGAGGTGTTGCACAGGACTATGCTTGAGGTATTAAGATTTTCACAGGAAGATCTGTTGTTTAAAAGAACTACTGATCTAAGACAAAGAACAAGCAAAACAGATTTGTTTTTTTCCTTCAAGTATAGCCCCATGGCAGACATGATACGGAAGGTGATTAATCGCAATTGGGATATTTTGAGTAGAGATAATCCTCTGAGGGATATTACCCAACAGAAACCTATCATCGCATTCAGGCAGAGTCACACTTTAAAGGACAGGCTGGTACGTAGGTACATAGATAGGAAACCCAGGATGTGGATTAGGGACTTTGTACCTAGAGGTAATCATAGATGTGGGAGCTGCTCGTTTTGCCAGTATAACTTACAGAGTAAATCACTGCGTTTTGGTGGCATTGAACATAATGTTACACAGCTGATCACTTGTAGGACAAAATATGTAGTATATATAATAACGTGCCCCTGTGGTTTATTTTATATAGGCAAAAAGATCAGACCCTTTTTCGAATGATTTAGGGAGCACTTTAGTTCTGTGGTGTCAGGTAAAGGATGTCCTTGTTTAATCGAACATGTAAGACAGATCCATATAGGCAACGCTAAGATTCTTTCATTTGCAGGGATAGAAACAATTCCCAATATGCCCAGAGGGGGCAGCAGACATACAGCATTACTTCGTAGAGAAGCCAGCTGGATCATTAGAACCAATGCACTAGGACCGTTAGGTCTGAATGATAAAAATGATTTGAGTGTATTCCTTTAAGCATTAGTTGGTCGCACATCTGCATTTATATAGTTATATACATGTATACATACATACATATATAGTTTTCTGTATTTTCATGACTATGAAAATTGTAGATTCACACTGAAGGCATCAAAACTATGAATTAGCACATGTGGAATTATATACTTAACAAAAAAGTGTGAAACAACTGAAAATATGTCTTATATTCTAGGTTCTTCAAGGTATGAATGGTATTCCAACAGTCTTGAAGGAGTTCCCAGAGATGCTTAGCACCTGTTGGCCCTTTTGCCCTCACTCTGCGGTCCAGCTCACCCCAAACCATCTCGATTGGGTTCAGGTCTGGTGACTGTGGAGGCCAGGTCATCTGGCATAGCACCCAATCACTCTCCTTCTTGGTCAAATAGCCCTTACACAGCCTGGAGGTTTGTTTGGGATCATTGTCCTGTTGATAAATAAATGATGGTCCAACTAAACGCAAACCAAATGGAATAGCATGCCGCTGCAAGATGCTGTGGTAGCTATGCTGGTTCAGTATGCCTTCAATTTTGAATAAATCCCCAACAGTGTCACCAGCAAAGCACTCCCACACATCACACCTCCTCGTCCATGCTTCACGATGGGAACCAGGCATGTAGAGTCCATCCGTTCACCTTTTCTGCGTCGCACAAAGACACGGTGGTTGGAACCAAAGATCTCAAATTTGGACTCATCAGACCAAAGCACAGATTTCCACTGGTCTAATGTCCATTCCTTGTGTTCTTTAGCCCAAATAAGTCTCTTCTGCTTGTTGCCTGTCCTTAGCAGTGGTTTCCTAGCAGCTATTTTACCATGAAGGCCTGCAGCACACAGTCTCCTCTTAACAGTTGTTGTAGAGATGTGTCTGCTGCTAGAACTTTGTGTGGCATTGACCTGGTCTCTAATCTGAACTGCTGTTAACCTGCGATTTCTGAGGCTGGTGACTCGGATGAAGCTATCCTCCGCAGCAGAGGTGACTCTTGGTCTTCCTTTCCTGGGGCGGTCCTCATGTGAGCCAGTTTCTTTGTAGCGCTTGATGGTCTTTGTTACTGCACTTGGGGACACTTTCAAAGTTTTCCCAATTTTTCGGACTGACTGACCTTCATTTCTTAAAGTAATGATGGCCACTCGTTTTTCTTTACTTAGCTGCTTTTTTCTTGCCATAATACAAATTCTAACAGTCTATTCAGTAGGACTATCAGCTGTGTATCCACCTGACTTCTCCCCAACACAACTCATGGTCCCAACCCCATTTATAAGGCAAGAAATCCCACTTACTAAACCTGACAGGGTACACCTGTTAAGTGAAAACCATTTCAGGTGACTACCTCTTGAAGCTCATCAAGAGAATGCCAAGAGTGTGCAAAGCAGTAATCAAAGCAAAAGGTGGCTACTTTGAAGAACCTAGAATATAAGACATATTTTCAGTTGTTTCACACTTTTTTGTTAAGTATATAATTCCACATTCATAGTTAATTCATAGTTTTGATGCCTTCAGTGTGAATCTACATTTTCAGTCATGAAAATACAGAAAACTCTTTGAATGAGAAGGTGTGTCCAAACTTTTGTCTGTACTGTACATGTTTTTAATAGTCTGAGCAGCTAGTGCAACCCCTCCCCCCCCTTGCTGCTTGTGCTCATGTTAGCTGGGGGCCGGCACTCCCGCTTAAGAGACGATGCACTTGTTTCATGAGTCTAGAGAGGCCAGAGGAACCGCATCTCGCGCAAAACGGCCGTCGCCGCTCTGAAGCACTTGTGTAGCGTTACCACACCCCTGCCACTTTATATGTAAGTCTGTCTTTTTTGGACAAATAAAGCGAATCTGGACTTTTCGGGTGAGTGCCATCTTCATTTCTTCTCAAAAGATATTGTTTATGGACTTTTTTGGATTGAGCACCACCTGTGTCCTCTAGAGGTTTTTGTGCAGCCATCTCGATGTTCGTTTAAGTTGGTGTTTTTTGGCAGTGCCATCCATGCTTTTGCTTCTTTTTTCCCTGCAATGCCCTTCCCACTAGGTCAGGTGACCGCTTTCTACCCGGGCTTTATGCCACACGAATAACAGTAAAAGTTTGCTAATTAACTGAATTAGTACGCATTAGCGTATAAAGTAACTTATACTAACATTACTAACGAAGCGAATCTCAAAAAATTCGGTTTCGCTTCCCAGCGGAAAATTTCCAAGATTCGTATCGAATCTACGAAGCGGCGAATAGATTCGCTCATCTCTACACACTAATATCCTTATCTTATTTCCTTCCTGCCTATAACTGTTCAATATGTTTTCCATACTGTATTGTTATCTTTAATGTGCCTACTCTGCATTTACATTACAGAATTGCAGTTTCTCAGTATAAATGGGGGAAAAAACATTTGTTAAAATTTTAAGAAATCACAAGGCATAGTACAAGAACTACAAGGCATCTACTCATTCCTTCTGTAATCCACACTTTTAATTAGATTTGCACATTTTATGCTCACAGAAGTTCTTGTGCAATATAGCAGATGTGCAATCATAATGAAAGTAAAAATGAAATTATTTGGCAAGCTCAAATGTTCATTTTTCATGAGAACAGTTTTAGAGGTCTTTAGGTGCAAGTTTCAGAGTTTTACATTTTATACTAAGTATCACAAAGTGTTATTTGGAATATCGAGATAGTAAACAAAAAAATAAAACCCTTGAATGTTGTGAGAGCATATGTATTATTGCCCTTTGTGTTGAAATTCTGAAATAAGGTTTTGCTAGATGAATACATTCCCCCGAAAGTAGTTGTGTGATCTGTCACATGATGTACTGTAAGTATAAATGTATCTGTTCAGAAAGGCCCCTGAGTCTATAGTACTATTAAGTTGAAGTTGTAACATAGTAACATAGTTTATAAGGCTGAAAAAAGACATCTGTCGATCCAGTTCGGCCTGATATTTTACAAGTTGATCCAGAGGAAGTATAGAGAAATATAGATCAGGATGGGTTATAAAAAAAAAATATCCTAAACTTTGAACACTCTACGGATCACCATTAAATCCATTATAACAAAACAGAAAGAAGCCCGACAAGTGAAGGCTCACAGACGAGGCAAGAAGGGCATTAATCAGAGGTTCAACAAAGATACCAACAATAACACTGAATGAGCTTCAATGATCCACAGCGGAGATGGCAGTATCTGTCTATAGGAACACTCTAAGCCATATACTCCTACAGAATGGGGCTTTATGGAAGAGTAGTTAGAAAAGCGATTGCATAAAGGAAAACATAAGTAAACACTTTTGGAGTTCACCAAGCAGCAATTGATAGGCTCCCCAAAAACATGAAAGAAGGTTTTGTAATCAGATGAGACTACAATTGAACTTTGGGAAATGCTATCTGTGATAGAAACCAACACTTCCCATTACCCCAAAAACACCATTCAGTGTAACATTGTGTTGAGAGCATCACTGGAAAACTGCTTAGGATTAAACGATGAATGGCAGTAAATACAGGGCAATTATTGATGAAAACTAGAGTTGATCGAATCCTAAAATATTCGGGGATTCGGAATTCGGCCCGAATTTTCCGCGGGATTCGTGGGTTCGAGCCGAATCACGAATCCCATTAAAGTCTATGGGAGACCCGAATATTTTTGCAGGGGCCAAAGGTTCTGCACAGTCAAGTTTGCCCCAACATATGAAAACCTCAGAAAAAGATGAAAACACCTTGGAAATGTATAGGAAACACTAGCGGCAGCATGTAGGGATGCCTCTGAGGCTCCCTAATTGAACCATTTTTTCTAAATCTGGCCAATAGTCTGGTGATGACCCCAAGGCAATTTTCAGGGACACGGTAATGGTGACCCACTTAAAAATGCTGCCTGACAACCTGGTGGTGAACCCCTGATTGTCTGTCTTTCAATAAGATTGCAGTGTAAAGTATGGTGGTAAGCCTCAGTATGACTTTTTGGATGGAGATTGCATGTGGTCACGTACTCCCTGGAACCCCATAGTCACCCCTTTTCTGATGTGCTACCCCAGAACATTCTCTGCCCCAATTCACAAGACCTTTTGCAGTCTCAGTGTGCTGACAGTGGGGATTTACCAGTGTTGTCTGAGGAGGTGGTGGACAATGGCGAGACACAGGTGTCGGGGGGTGAGGTAGTTGAAAGTGAAGCAAGTTACAGTGGGGACTCCATGGGGGACTTTCTCATGGTGGGACAGATTCAACTTGGGTGGATCAGGCACAGGAACAGATCAATTTTTTTTGTGTTTATTTAACTTTTATTTAGCACAAATAACCACAGAGATATTTATTCGTTCTCTTCGCTGCGCAGTCTGGCATTGGGGTTCGTCACTTTGATGGCGAGCTGTGCCGCTCTCTCCACAATGGTCTTTCGGTTCTTTGAGGAGACGTTGTGGGCGATTTCTGCACAGAAGGACTTGTTGCTCATCAACAGAACCTCGAGTTCCTTGACATTGTGGACCAGGAATTTGTGGAACCCTGTGGGCATCATGTGTTTGGTCTTCTTGTTGCTACCGTACCCAATGTTGGGCATCAGGATCTGCCCCTTGAACCTCCTGCTGGCTCTGTTGTCAATACCTCTGGGTTTACGCCAGTTACGCTTAATCTTTACATAACGGTCTGATTGGTGGCGGATGAACTTCTTCGTCCGCTTCTTGACGATCCTGGGCTTAATGAGGGGCCGGAGAGCCGCCATGATACCGGTTCTGAGAGTCTGCCTTCTCCGCAGACAGCCCGAGGAAGAGAGTGGAACAGATCAATTTTAAGTGTGAGGCAACATCAGCACCACAACCGCTTGGGAGAGGCAGTGGGCATTGTGTTTAGAAAGGCTGATGGGCTTCCGTCAGCACTGTATGTATAGAACCCCATGGCCTTTCATAAAAAAATTTGGTTACAAAGCCGCATGACTCCTGAAAAATTGTTTTTAGAAAGCCGGATGACTTTCCTGAAAAATTGTTAGTAGAAAGACGCATGACTTTCCTGAAAAATTGTTAGTAGGAAGCCGGATGACTTTCCTGAAAAATTGTTGCATATGCAACTCAGATGAAGAGGAGGAGGAGGAAAGCAAGCAATTTAGGAGGTAGCCTGAGGTGGGGATGAGAACTGGGGGAATATCCATGACCTGTTCATCTTGATGAACGTGTGGATGTCGGCGTTGTCGGTGGACGGCCGTTTGTCCGTAATGATACCCCCGGCGGCACTAAAAACCCTTTCAGACAGTACACTTGCAGCAGGGCAGGCAAGCACTTCAAGAGTGTACTGCGCAAGTTCTGGCCACCTGTCCAGCTTGGCCAGCCAGTAATTATATGGCGTGGAGTTATCGGTCAGGACGTTGGTCTGGTCCGCGACATACTTCCTCACCATCTTGCGGTATTGTTCCGCCCTGCTCTGCCTGCCCTGTGGCTGTGTCGTACTGTCTTGCTGGGGTTTAAGAAACTTGGCAAAAGCATGGAATAGTGTACCCCTGCCCTTGGCGCCTACACTGACTTTCCCCCTCCTCTCCTCTCCAACTTCAGCCACTGCAGTCCGCCCCCTGTTGCTCGACTGGTCTGGAAAGGCCTGTAGCAGTTTCTGAACCAGGGCCTTGTGGTAGAAAGTGACTCGGGTGCTCCTTTCCTCCACGGGTATAAGTTGGGCAAAGTTGTCCTTGTAGCGTGGGTCAAGGAGGGTGTACACCCAATAGTCATTGGTGGACAGTATCCTCTTGACCCGGGGATCACGACAAAGACAGCCAAGCATAAAGTCTGCCATGTGCCCTACTGTGCCAACACGCAAGCTTCAGCCTCCTCACTTAGCGGACTCTCCATCTCCTCCTCCTCCCCTTCCTCCGACCC
>ONZH01002467.1:0-102373 GCA_900303285.1 Rhinella marina
GCGCTGTGGGGCGCCAATAACAACAATAACAAAGCTCCTGCTGTAAGGAGCTTTGTTATTGGTTATTGCAGGCACCGGCAGCATCGCTGCGCTGCTGTGCCGTTCACAGCGCGGCCTGCAGTGATGACAAAAAGGAAAAAGTCTAAGGCGTAGCGGTACGCCTTAGACTTTTTCCAGGGAGTAAAATTAAAAAAAATGCGTCTATGACGCATTTTTATGCGTTATTGCGACCTCTGGAGAGGGGGACGGTGCGGACGTGGGCAGGAGGCGGCAATACCCCCGTGTTTCCCCGAAAGTAAGACATATGTCTTACTTTCGGGGTACGGCTTATATTAGCCGACCCCCTGAAACCCCCGATACGTCTTACAATCGGGGGTGTCTTACTATCGGGGAAACACGGTAAGTATGATTAAAAGTATTATACAGCTTTTCCCAAATTGTATTACCTACAGTATCTGTACATACATAGACACATCTTGACACCAGAGAAAATAATAAGTACAGAGAAACTGAAGTGAAACTCTTGAAAGCCACAACAGAGGCACAATGGGCTACAGGTAAATACTTGAATAGGGAAAGTCCAGGAAAGGTGAAAAGGCCTATTGATTAGGGTAAAAAGTATTTCAAGAGGACCTGTCACCACAAAATGCAATTCCATCTGAAAGCAGCATGTTATAGTGCAGGAAAAGATGAACAGTTTTGTGGGAAAAGATTCAGTGAAACTGTAATTTATACATTTACATATCTGCTTTTTTGCAGTCATTGGTACAGGGATGAGATCTTATCAGTAGAGATGAGCGAGCACTAAAATGCTCGGGTGCTCGTTATTCGAGACAAACTTTTCCCGATGCTCGGGTGCTCGTTTCGAGTAACGAACCCCATTGAAGTCAATGGGAGACTCGAGCATTTTTGCAGGGGACCAAGGCTCTGCCTAGGGAAGGCTGGGTGAAAACCTGGAAACATCAGAAAATGATGGAAACACCACGGAAATGGACAGGAAACAGCAGGGGCAGCATGCATGGATGCCTCTGAGGCTGCCTAATCGTACCATTATGCCAAATTCTGGGCAACAGCCTGGTGGTGACCCTCAAGACAATTGTGCTGACCCAGACCAAGATGGGCAAGGCACATGCCCATCACATGTTAGGGAAGCACCCAACTAGGTGCAACGAAGGTCCATCACCCATGCCCATGCTGGCACTGCTCTCCTATCCCCAGCCACACGATGCAGGCATAAGCCTGACACAGCATGGCGGTGACACCAACAAGTGACCAAGTTAGATGAGGTAGCAGGTGAGCCACCCAAAAATTTAGCCTGATGCAGCATGGCGGTGACAACAGAGTGACCGAGTTAGACTTGAGGTAGCAGGAGGTGAAGCACGGATGGTAATTCGAAGGAGGAAGGGTTGGAGGAAGAGGTATAGTAAGTCTGAGAAACCGTGAATGAGGTAGGCCCCGCAATCCTCCAAGTGGGCAGTACATGAGCGGCCCCAGGGTCAGACTCGGTCAGAGTGACCGAAGCTACACGACGGTAGCAGGTAGAGCACATAAAAAATTTAGCGTCGCCCTGTATGGCTGTGACTACACATTGACCGAGCTACACGACTGGTAGCAGGTAGAGCACATTAAAAATTTAGCGTGGCCCTGTATGTGGACGTTGAGGGCTTGTGCATGTAGGTGGGCTGAACTTTTTTTCTGCTTGCGCCTCCAACATCTGCTGTAATGACAGCTGAACGTTGCGCAGGGACACATTGGTGGACAGTGTGGAGGATCATGGAGGCGAAGGGGTGGTTTCCGGCGGGAGGCGCTCGTGCCGGGGTCCTGGGCTGGGGGTTGACTCGCAGAGGCAGCGATTGACACAAGGGATGTCAGGATTCGGGGGGCGCTGCGACCGTCCAGCGGATGTTGGGCAGGTGCGGGGCGTTCCCGTGTGCAAGCCAGGACGCTATGCGGCTCTCATCCCGAGTGCAAGCCAGAAAATTCTCTGTAACACTTAGGTTCCTATAGGGTTAAAGGTTTGGCTAGTTTTGCTAGTTTTACTGGCAGGCGTCCCTGCCAGTAATTTTGGTCCATTCTAGGGTGTGGCTGGGATCCCTGCTCCTATCCATCACGCCTTGGGGCTGGGACTCTAGCCATTATTTAAATTCACACTCGCCATTCATCTGTGCCTGCTATAGAGCCTTGTGCCTAAGCTAGCTATCTTGTTTCCCTGGTTTCTGTTACTGCTACCTACCTTTTGTGTTATCCTCTGTTTATGCCTTGCTTGGTTCCGTTACCTTTTACCCCTTCAGTTCCTGACCTATTTAGGGTTGCTCCTGCTGGTGTTTTGTTTTGGTTGTTTGTCTCGTGTTCCACTTTCTTCAGTGTAATTGCAGTCTTCGGTTGGGGCCGGCCTGTTAAGGAGCCGGGTTCCCCCCAAAAGGCAGGGACAGTAGTTTGGGAGGAGTGTCAGGGCCTCACTTTGTCTGTGTCATTTGTGTCCCCCTGACCCACTCCTCACAGGGGAAGGAGTAGTGGTGGGACCCCGCATGAGGGGAACGGACGGCCTTGGCTCCATAGTGTTTAGCACTCGTATACCTGCGCATGCTGGTGGTGGTTAGGCTGGTAGTGGTGGAACCCCCACTTAAAAATTTGTCATCAACTGGTACGGCTGTCAACATTGAGCTTGAAGTAGTGGGGCATGTGTGGGTATCGATTCTTTCTCAGTTTAAAATTGTATACGTCCCCTATCTTGGACCATATATTTCATGATTTTTTCGAACACGGAAAAGGAAAAAGAGCTTGCTCTGGCCAGGGGAAGTGTCTTTTCTACTGCAGCTAAGGGGACGTGTCCATGCTCTGCCTATCACAGGTCAGGAGCCAATTAAAAGAAGAACCAAAAAAAATCTGTTCTTCTTATCAGTTCAAAATCTAATACGTCCCCTATCCGGGTAAATTGTTTGGAGGAGGGCCTGTAGGTGGGGGGCAGGCTGGGGGGAAGGAGGTTGAGCTGGAAGAGCCAGAGGGAGTGCCCTTTGGCTAGCGTGTGTGGTGGTGACAACAGCCGGATGGAGTTCGAATGACGACGCAGGACCCCAACTTAAAAATTTAGGCATCAACCAGTACGGTTGTCAACTCTGAAATTTGTCAAGTGGGGCATGTGTTGTATGCATTCTTCTCAGTTTAATACAGTATACGGCACCTATCCGGAAAAATAGTTTGGAGAGAGAGAAAGAGAGGAAAAAGACGTATTTTTAAAAGTGACGTTCAGTATAGATCAGTTAAAGAGAAAGAAAGGATTTTATGAAATGGATTTGTATCACTGAGAGCAAAAGAACGTATTTTTTACGTGACGTGCAGTATCGATCACTTGGAGAGAAAAAGGGGAATGTGCAGACTTGGGCTGCTATAGTGCAAACCACTATGGTGGTGACAACAGAGTGAGCGACTGACACTGCGGTAGCAGGCGAACCACATAAACATTTTTCATGGCCCTGTATGGCGGCGGTGACAACAGAGTGACTGAGTTAGTATGCGGTAGCTGGTGAAGCACCCAAAAATTTAGCCTGACACAGCATGGCGGTTACACCACCAATGACTTTGTCCGACTGAGAATGCAGTGAAATGGCTTTTGTTGAGCCTCCAAAAATTTTTTTCTTTTCGGAGTACATAAAGTCGACCCTCAGCAAAAAATTTTTTTTTAAATGTCGGTACTTGCGCCTCCTGAAAAATTGTTTTGGACTGTCTGTTTGACACTCATGAAACATTGTTTTACAGTGTCTGTAGTTGACACTGCGGAAAAATTGTTTGGAGAGAGGGCCTGTAGGTGGCCCTCCGGAAAAATTGTTTAGAGAGAGGGCCTGTAGGGGGCCCTCCGGAAAAATTGTCGTAAAAGAGTGCCAGTTGGCCCTCTAAAAAATTGCGTTTTGGGTCAGCGTTAGGCAAAGACGACAAGGAGGAGGAGGAGTAGAGAAGAGGAATCGGATACATAAGTAATGTTAATCTTTAGCTGCTTTTCCCCGGAGGAGATTTGAATTCCGTGGAAATCCAGGCTTTGTTCATTTTAATAAGCGTCAGCCTATCAGCGCTGTCAGTTGACAGGCGTGTACGCTTATCGGTGATGATGCCACCAGCTGCACTGAATATCCGCTCTGACAACACTCTAGCGGCAGGGCAGGCCAGCACCTCCAAGGCGTACAGCGCCAGTTCAGGCCACATGTCCAGCTTTGAAACCCAGTAGTTGCATGGAGCAGAGTGATCGGTCCGGACGTTGGTATGGTCAGCTAGGTACTCCCTCACCATCTTTCTGTAAAGCTCACCCCTACTCTGCCTAGACTGGGGACAGGTGACAGTGTCTTGCTGGGGTGACATAACACTGGCAAAGGCCTTGGAGAGCGTTCCCCTGCCAGTGCTGGACAAGCTGCCTGCTTGCCTCCTCTCCCCCGCTACTTGGCCCACAGAACTACGCCCTCTGCCGCTAGCGGCGTCAGATGGGAAGGATTGTTTCAGCTTGTGCACCAGGGCCTGTTGATATTGATTCACTCTCATACTCCTTTCCTCTACAGGGATGAGAGTGGAAAGGTTCTGCTTGTACCGTGGGTCCAGGAGAGTGAACACCCAGTAATCGGTGTTTTGAAAAAATGCTTCTAACGCAAGGGTCACGGGAAAGGCAGCCTAACATGAAGTCTGCCATGTGCGCCAGAGTCCCAACACGCAAGAATTCCCTCTCCTCACTGGCCTGACTCTCCATTTCCTCCTCCTCCTCTTCAGCCCATACACGCTCAAGAGTTAAGAAGGACTGAGCATTGGTACCCTCTTCTGTCTCGCCGACATTCTCCTCCTCTTCCTCCTCATCCTCATCCCCCTCCTCCGATACGCGCTGAGAAACAGACCGGAGGGTGCTCTGGCTATCAAGCGACGTATCTTCCTCCACTGTCTCTTGTGACAAGCGCAAAGCTTCCGACTTCATGCTGAGCAGTGAGTTTTTCAACAGGCAAAGCAGCGGGATGGTGAGGCTGATAATGGCGGCATCGCCGCTGACCATCTGAGGACTTGAGGAATCTGACTGACTACCAGTTCTGGTGGAAGTTGACATCTGGCAGTCCACAATCGCTGTGCGCTGCTGGTAAACTCTGGATAACATGTTTAATGTCGAATTCCATCTTGTGGGCACGTCGCACAACAGTCGGTGAGCGGGCAGTTGTAGGCGGCGCTGCGCTGCCCTGAGAGTGGCAGCATCTGTGGTGGACTTGCGGAAATGCGCACAGATGCGGCGCACCTTGGTGAGCAAATCAGACAGATTGGGGTATGTCTTGAGGAACCGCTGAACTATGAGATTGAACACGTGGGCCAGGCATGGCACATGTGTCAGTCTGCCGAGTTGCAGAGCCGCCACCAGGTTACGCCCGTTGTCACACACAACCATGCCTGGCTTGAGGTTCAGCGGTGCCAGCCACAGATCGGTGTGCGCCGTGATGCCCTGTAATAGTTCTTGGGCGGTGTGCCTTTTGTCACCTAAGCTCAGCAGTTTGAGCACCGCCTGCTGGCGCTTAGCCACGGCACTGCTGCTGCGCCTAGAGCTACTGCCTGAAGGCGCCATGCCCACGGATGGTAATTCGGAGGAGGAGGTGGAGGAGGAGGGGTCGGAGGAGGAGGCATAGTACGTCTGAGAGACCGTGATCGAGGTAGGCCCTGCAATCCTCTGTGTGGGTAGTAAATGAGCGGCCCCAGGGTCAGACTCGGTCCCAGCCTCCACCAAGTTAACCCAATGTGCCATCAGTGATATATAGTGTCTTTGCCCAGCAGCACTTATCTACGTGTCCGTGGTTAGGTGGACCTTCTCAGAAACAGCATTGGTGATGATGTTCTGTGACACGTTGTGGAGTAGGGCTGGGAAAAATAGTGGTGGCTGGGGACCGAATACCGAGGGGCAGCCACCGCCATGAGGTTGCGAAAGGCCTCGGTCTCTACCAGCCTATAGGGCAGCATCTGCAGGCTCAGCAATTTGGAGATGTGGATGCTGAGGTCTTGGGCATGTGGGTGGGTGGAACTGTATTTCCTCTTGCGCTCCAGCGTCTGCTGTAAAGACAGCTGAACGCTGTGCAGGGACACATTGGTGGACGCTGTGGAGGATCGCGGAGGCGAAGGTGTGGTTTTCCGGCGGGAGGCGCTCGTGCCAGGGTCCTGTGCAGGGGGTTGACTAGCAGAGGCAGCGAGTGACACAGGGGAAGGACCTGATGCTTGAGTGGTGTGACCCGCAGGAGGTGAACGGCCTTTGTTCCATTGAGTGGGGTGTTTAGCACTCATATGCCTGCGCATGCTGGTGGTGGTTAGGCTAGTAGTGGTGGCACCCCTGCTGATCCTGGTGTGGCACAGGTTGCACACCACAGTCCGTCGGTCATCCTCAATTTCTTTAAAGAACCTCCAGACTTGCGAACATGTAGGCCTCGCCACGGGAGCTTCACTACGTGAAACAGTTGCTGCTGATGCACCAGCTCTGGCCCTGCTTCTCCCTCTGGCCACACCACTGCCTCTTCCAACCTGTTCTGGTGCAGCACTCGCCTCCGCCTCAGAAGCACTGTCTTCACTCGGCTTATCAACCCGTCTTGGGTCAGTCACCTCGTCATCCTCCGATTCCTCAGTCTGCTCCCCCCTCGGACTTCCTGCCCTGACAACAACTTCACCACTGTCTGACAACCGTGTCTCCTCATCGTCCGACACCTCTTTACACACTTCTTCCGCTAAGTCAACAATGTCATCACCCACAGACTGCGACAGTTGGAAAACTTGGGCATCGGGAAAGAGGTCAGCAGCAACCTGAGAAGTGGTTTGTGACTCTGGGACGGGTCCAGAAAACAGTTCCTCAGAGTATGCCGGATCACATTCCAAATTTTTCTGGGAGGGGGCAGACTGGGGGGAAGGAGGTTGAGGTGGAGAAGCCAGAGGAGTGCTCCCTTGGGTAACGTGGGTGGACTGCGTTGAAGACTGACTGGTGGACAAATTACTTGAAGCATTGTCCGCAATCCACGACATCACCTGTTTGCACTGTTGTGGTTTCAACAGTGCTCTACCACGTGTCCTTGTAAGTTGAGACATGAAGCTAGGGAGTGTAGCTCTGCGGCGTTCCCCTGCTCCCTCATCAGCAGGTACTGTCTCACCCTGCCCAGGACCACGGCCTCTGCCCCCTGCAGTAATTGAATGCCCTCGTCCTCGACCCTTAGCCCTGGGGTTCAACATTTTCTGTATATAAGTGTATTGTATATACCAAAAAAAAAAAAAAATGGGCCTGCTGTTCTGAAACCCACAAACTTGTTCAATCTGAACAAGTTAATATATAGGTGGATAAGTTAGAGCAAAATTATGTATTTTATTACGTACCGTAAAGTATGGAGCAATTACACTGAAACTATTAGATTAGGCAGACTTGGTCTGCTTAATTGCAACCCAGACAAATGTCGCACAGAGATTTTTCTAATGTAGCTGTATCAGTGAGAGCAAAAGACCTTTTGTAATTACGTGACGTACAGTATGGGTCACCTGGACAGAAAATACGGATTGTGGTTTGTGGTGACTGGATAGCTGAACTGTGACACACAGAATGGTTCCACACAGCTGAATGAAATTGATTTGTATCACTGAGATAAAACACAAAGTTTTTTTTTTTTTTTTGTGTGTGTTTTTTTTTTTAACGTGACGTGCAGAATATATCAGAGAGCAAACTCAGCTACTGCTGACTGTGGCTATTTTCACTGCAACCCAGAAAAATGTTGCACTCAGATTTTTCTATATCACTGACAGCAAAAAAAACCTATTTACAATCTCCCTGCAAACTGCTGCAAATATGGCGATTGCTGCACTATTAGTGCTAGCCAGCCCAGCCAGAAGGAGACAAAAAAAGTGTCTTGTAGCCCTTAGAAGGGCTGTTGGGTTCTTTTGAGATCACTCCTGCCTAACAGAGAACTAAATCCAGGCCCTAACACTCTCCCTGAAACGCAGCAGATCTGTCCCTAACGACATCTAGACAGCCTCTGAGCCGAGCACCGCCGGACGTCACTAGTATATTCCAGGGTCACCTGATCTGGCCAGCCAACCCCTGCTATCGACATGTAAGGCCCCACGTGATGCTGGGGGGTACCGCAGAGTCTCCTGGCTAGTGATTGGCTGAGTTATAGGCGCCAAAAATTCAAAATGCGGGAGATGCCATTTCCTCGAGCATGGCGAGATGCTTGTCCGAGTATCGAGCACTTACGAGTACCCTAATGCTCAAACGAGCACTAAGCTCGGACGTGCATGCTCGCTCATCTCTAGTTATCAGTCACTGACGGCATACAGAGATAGCTGTCAGTCACTGATAACACATCATTCCTGTACTGATAGTACATCACAAAACATAGAGAAAGCAGATATATAATTTTATAAATTATACATTTTACTAAATCGTTTTTCGGTCACATGGCCTATGCCAGGGGTCATCAACCTTTGGCACTCCAGCTGCTGTGAAACTACAATTCCCAGCATACACAGGTGGATGTTCTTGTAATTCCAATGGAAGTGAAAGGAGGATTCTGTGAGTTGTGGTTTCAGACGATCTGAAATGCTGGAGGTTGCTGATCCCTGGCCGAGACAAAGCTTAGTTCCATTCTGGTAAATGGGCCTGTGCTGCAATACCAAGCAGAGCCGCCATACAATGTACGGTGCTTGGTAAGCTGTGAGGAGGCTCTTTAAACAGCTGAGGTTCTGGTAGTTGGACTCCCACCAATAAGATATTGATGACCTTTCCTTAGTTTAGACCATCAATAACAAAACCTTGGACAACCACTAGAACAGGGATCAGCAGCCTTCGTCACTCCAGCTGTTGTGAAACTACAACTCCATGCATGCTCCTTCCCCTTGTGTGGGAGTTTAGAGAACAGCCAAGCAAGTGTGCATGATGTAGTTTCACAACACCTGGAGTGCTGGAGGTTGCTTAACTCTGCACTAGAACATTCGAACCTAAGCAAACAAGCAAAATCCATAAACGAAGTCCAAGGTCAGAGGCAGGCGGCAAACAAGCAAAATCCGATAAATCCAAAAGCAGGGTCCGTTACACAGAAAATCAGAACTTCAAAAACACCTTCACACAAGGAACTAGACAAGCTAGTGACCATGAGTTGCTCAGGCATCTTCCTGGGGCAGGAAGCGCCTTTAAATACTGCCTGCAATCCAGCCATAGGCTGGGGAGACAGAGAGTGTGTGCATGCTGCCTCACAAGGGAGGAGAGACACACCCATGCATGCCCTGACAACCAGTACAGGACTCAAGCAAGAAGCAAACTTTGGCATGTAGCACAGATACAAGAGTTAAAGAGGACCTGTCACTGCTCCGGACATGCCTATTTTAATAGCTTCATGCATTCTCCATGTAATAACAATTCTGGAGCCTCTAGGGTACAGAGGGGTGGTAACATGTTGGGGGGTGTACCTGCACAGTCTGAAAATGGCAGCACTGATTGGATAGAGTGAGTCTATGCAGGTGCACACCCCCTGGTTACCTCTCCTCTGTACCCTTACTGCAGACTGCTAGCAATTCATTCATAACTTCTAGTAGTGATAATAAAGGAATGGCACAAGATAGAGCCAGAATTGTTATTACATGGGGAATGCATGAAGTTATTAAAACAGGCATGTCAGGAGTGGTGACAGGTCCTCTTTAAGCTACCCCATGGGTAGGGGCAGCAGCGCCGGCACACACCGCTGGGCTAACACTTTTTTTCCCCCTGTTTATCTAATGTCGATGCATATAATGTGATCTTAGAGAAGGCTGATTTGTTGTTAATGTATTTAATAATAGGAGGAACCCGTGGATTATTGATCCGGTCACCAGCGTCTGAAATAGAAGATTCAGATTCAAGGACTGATCAGTTACCATGTGATCTTGGACAAGTTGGCTCATCAGATAATTCAGGTATGTTTTTTCTCAGTCAAATTATCTGTAACAAGACAACAACACTTATGTCATTTGTAAGCTGTTCACCCCATCAGACATGACTACAAAATGCACGAAACAATTGTTGAAAAGGCACCTATATTTATATTGCTTATTGATGCATTGCATTGGTATTTGTCTTTACTTTTTTATACAATTTTCCTAAAACATAACTGTGGGGATTACCCAGTGTTTATCTATATTCCCAGGCTAGTATTTGCATGAACATTTTGTAATACCTTGTTCATTTTTTATTTGGTTTATTTATTTCTAGTTTTGCATTAAGTACAGAACTATGAATAAATAAAGGTACAGATTTGACAGGATACAACATTGGAACATCACATACGCATGTAAACAGTAGAACCAGGGTTCAGTAGCAAGGTTAAACAAAAGCGACTACTGTCCAAGTCCCCTCTTAGTGTCTGTAATAAATCGAACATTGCAACTGGGGTAGACAAGTGTGGAATTAACAACAAACCACTTATACCAATCATACCACTCTAAGGAACAGTCACATTCAGATTGTTTAAACTGGAGAAAGCAATTGAAAGCTTTTGAAAGATACGGCATAATTTTATTAGCGTTGTTAGCCACATGGTCTGTTCTACTAAATGGTTCACCTGGATAATACCAATGCAGTATGTCAATGCTACATAAGTGAGTAAAATAAATAAATAAATTGGCCCTTGAAGCAGGCATTGTACTCCAACAAGAGAGAACCATGAACCCAAGAGTTTAAGCTGAGACGCCAAATATTGGTGAAAGAAATTGGGTTGTGATAAAACAGCCAAATCTTTAGATTAACATAACATAGTAACATAGTTTATAAGGACGAAAAAAAGACATCTGTCCATCCAGTTCGGCCTGTTATCCTGCAAGTTCATCCAGAGGAAGAGAAAAAAAAACCTGTGAGGTAGAAGCCAATTTTCCTCACTTTAGGGGAAAAAATTCCTTGCCGACTCCACTCAGGCAATCACAATTACTACCTGGATCAACGAACCCTCTCTAGTAACTATAACCTGTAATATTATTACCCTCCAGAAATACATACAGGCCCCTCTTGAACTCTTTTAGTGAGCTTACCATCACCATCATGTATTGTCGTTCCGGCCACCTCTCAGCAGGGGTTGCCGTGCTGCGGCAGGATCCACGGCCCGCCCCCATTACAGTGAATGGGGCCGGAGCGCAGTTCCGGCCCCACACGTGCACCTGCGGCATACAAATGTGTGTGTGTGTGTATATATATATATATATATATATATATATATTATATATATATATATATATATATATATATATATATATATATATATAATTTATTGCTATTTCTTCATATATTCTTGTAATACACTTCATGAAGGCTGGTGTTGTCTCGAAAGTTCACTATGTAACATCATTACTTCTATTTTTGTTAGCCACTAAAAGGTATCAAACCTGCAATACTTTTTTTTTTTTTCTCTTAAATGAGAGCACTAAACTAGTTTTCTATTGGCTAACCTGGTACCAGACTTGTTTGTTTTTCTTTTCACTAACAGAACCTATTGACTAGTATTTCTAAGCTTAAACCAGGAGTGGGTCCAAAAGAGAGATAAAATATGATGGAAATATTTACATCTCTTCTGTGTTTTGGACCCACTCCTTCTTTTGGCTTACAGATAGTAACCAAATACTGACTGTGAAAGAGGCCTTACGCTCAAAATACAGGATCCCTTTTATTTTTTTTCTTCTGTCAGATCAGAATAATGGAAAAATAAACTGTGATCTGAACACGGCAGAACAGGGACAATAGTGTCCCCATGAAAGAGTGGGGGGCGGTGGCAGCAGCAGTGGCATACAGAACAAGATGTTTGATTACAGTAGTAGCTGAACCCAACAACAGCAGTGTTTTTAGCAAGGGCCAGTGGTATGTATATCCTTGTAAAAATGTAACATGTCCATATCAGTAGGCCAAGAATTGCCATTGTAAGAATGCCATTAGAGGCGGGGGGGGGGGGGGGGGGGCGGCATTAGCACGTGGCCAGAAGTAATGGCCCATTTTACACAATATTCCAGTGTGGCAGCACACTACAGTATTCTGTTACATCGGGAAACAATGTCTGGAATTCCTGGTTGATCCATGCCTGATTCATCTTTATGCAGGCTAGTCTCTCAACATTTTGGACAAGTTCTCTTAGGGGTAACTATGCCCCCTGTCACACTGTACACCTGCTCTTGTGCCCCACTACTTGGCTGAGCAGGAAAGCATGTACAGCGGGCCATCCCCCAGGGCCCTTTTGTATAGAAATATCGCCTCCCAGGTGTAGGAATGCCGAGTGGTGTAATTGTGCGGCCTAAAATGTCTCTTGTTTTGTGTCACGGTGCTCCTACCTGGATACTTCTGTACCCCAGGCTTTTGGCTCCGAAGCAATAAATAGTGGGAATAATTGACTGATTTGAAGAATAAACGAGTCCAGACCTTGAGATAAAATTCAACGGCAGCTTTACTTGGGTAGATTTGCTTCCAAACAATTTTGAGGCTTTGTCTTGGTCCCAGCAGGCTTTAGCATATAACTTGCTTGCAAACACAACTCTGCTACAACTCTGTTGCTCACTGTTGTGCTGACAAGCTAACTGTCAGGCTAAAGTAATGCCAAGGAACTTTACTCCTGGCTCCTGAGGCTTTAGTTTTCTGCATCTCTGGCCAGCAGAGCTGAGGGTGCTCTGGCTGGCATGGGCATGTCCAGCAGAGACGTGCCCCTGCACACCTTCCCCTAGCAGGGGGAAACTAGAACTTGTTCTAACTGGATCCCCATACTTACTGCAGGAAGTGGGATAAGCCCACTTCTCTCGAGAAGAGGATTAGAATGGAATGGTTAGGTCCATTCTGTAAAATACAGCTCTGCCTTGTTTTCTGCCACCTGCTGGCACACCAGGTACATTACATATGATACAACTGTATGGAATTCACATTTTTGAAGGACCTGAAAAAACATACATAAGATATTATTTTAGCTCATTAGAGATAGTAGCAAGGTGTAGAAGCGGTAACACCACTCTGGGGTGTTACTTTTCCCCTTACTTAAAGGCAAGCCGTCCTTGGCTTGTGCTTAGGTTGAGTCCTAGGGTTAAGAGAAACAAAATTAAATAGATGAAGCGGGATGTAATCCACGAGGTACGCGAAAATATCAAGGGATTAAAGAGAGGGGGCGTAACTCCTAAAATCATTAACTTTATTCATACAAATATAAAAGGCTCAGGCGAGCACAAAACATGTTATTGTCAAATTATGGTGGAAAATAAGTATTTGGTCAATAACAAAAGTTCATCTCAATACTTTGTTATATATCCTTTGTTGGCAATGAAGGAGGTCAAACGTTTTCTGTAAATCTTCACAAGGTTGGCACACTCTGTTGCTGGTATGTTGGTCCATTCCTCCATGCAGATCTCCTCTAGAGCAGTGATGTTTTGGGGCTGTCGCTGGGCAACACGGACTTTCAACTCCCTCCAAAGGTTTTCTATGGGGTTGAGATCTGGAGACTGGCTAGGCCACTCCAGGGTGTTGAAATGCTTTTTATGAAGCCACTCCTTCGTTACCCTGGCGGTGTGCTTGGGATCATTGTCATGCTGAAAGACCCAGCCACGTTTCATCTTCAATGTCCTTGCTGATGGAAGGAGGTTTGCACTCAAAATCTCACAATACATGGCCCCATTCATTCTTTCATGTACACGGATCAGTCGTCCTGGTCCCTTTGCAGAGAAAGAGCTCCAAAGCATGATGTTGCTACCCCCATATTCTCCCAATACTCTTCTGGAACATCCAATGCTCTCTAGCAAACTTCAGACGGGCCCGGTTATGTACTGGCTTACGCAGTGGGACACGTCTGGCACTGCAGTATATGAGTCCCTGGCAGCGTAGTGTGTTACTGACGGTAGCCTTTGTTACGTTGGTCCCAGCTTTCTGCAGGTGATTCACTAGGTGAACCCCCCATGTGGTTCTGAGATTTTTGCTCACAGTTCTTGTGATCATTTTGACCCCACGGGGTGAGATCTTGCGTGGAGCTCCTGATCGAGGGAGATTATCAGTGGTCTTGTATGTCTTCCATTTTCTAATTATTGCTCCCACAGTTGATTTCTTCACACCAAGCTGCCTGCATATTGCAGATTCAGTCTTCCCAGCCTGGTGCAGGTCTACAATTTTGTTTCTGGTGTCCTTCACCATAGTGGAGTTTGAAGTGTGACTGTTTGAGGTTGTGGACAGGTGTCCTTTATACTGATGACAAGTTCAAACAGGTGCCATTACTACAGGTAATGAGTGGAGGACAGAGGAGCCTCTTAAAGAAGAAGTTACAGATCTATGAGAGCCAGAAATCTTGCTTGTTTGTAGGTGACCAAATACTTATTTTCCACCATAATTTGCAAATAAATTCTTTAAAAATCAGACAATGTGATTTTCTGGATTTGTTTTCTCATTTTGCCTGTTATAGTTGAGGTCTACCAAGATGTCAATTACAGGCCTCTCTCATCTTTTTAAGTGGGAGAACTTGCACAATTGGTGGCTGACTAAATACTTTTTTTCCCCACTGTACATGGACTAACAGAGATGGCTGCCTCTAGGTTCCTGCCTGTATGAGTAGGGTGTCTATTCACAGTTTGCCCTCGCGGTAATAACCAGTGAACCAAAGGTCTGCACTAAGTGATCATTCCTGACTTGTTTTTGTGTGTACTAGATCCTAGTACCAAAGAAAGTAGGGGGTGTCTTCACTGTAATCCCACCACTATGCAATGAAAGCTCGCAAATAGAAGGGTGGCTTTATCCTGTAATCCCTTCCAGCACCAAGGTCTAATCATGCTTTACGCTTTGTCATCTTGATGTCTAAACTGGTAGCTTTTCACACATTTTCCCTAAGGCAGTACACAGTACCTTAAGGCAAACTAAAAACATATAGCAGCAGGGTTACCCTTTAAAGATGTTAGATCTGCTTGTGACTTTACCACTTGGTCCTCCCAAAGACAGCACATGAACCCAAAGACACAGGACATACCGGCTCCTTTCTCTCCCAATTCTGTGGGGAGAAAAAGGTTAAGGGCATATGCAAATCACACAATATAATAGTTACTCTTTCTGAACTAACACAAGGTAACATAAGACCATTAGTACTTTTGAGTCCTCAGACACAGTCTATATGAGCAATAAAGCAAGGTGCTAACTATCTAGCTAACAATATAAAGTCCAAAGTCCATTTCAAAAAGCGCAAGGTGCAGTCACAAAAAGTCATAAAAAGAGTCCATACAATGGGCTAAAGTGCTTGAACATTGCAGAACCTGTAAAACGTTAATGCAAAAATAGTGTAAAAAAATATGACAGTAGAAATCATAAAGAGCTTAGGTACATGTTTACATTTTTTCTTTGGGTGCTGGCTTGTAACGTTGCAAAACTGGAACGCATAGTGGAAAAAGAAAAAAGTCATTTGTAATTCGCCAACGTGCGCAACCTGGAGATAGTTATTGGCTGATGGTTGGAGTCCATGAAGTCCAGGCACAAAACGGGTAGATGAAAAAGGGCCAAAATGTAAGCACAAAACAGGAGGCAATGTTTCTCACCAGTCAAAATGTGTCCATGGCTCGGATTCTATAGTCTCTGCAGCTAAATATTCACTCTAAGAATTCCCGATAACGGACATGTGGCTTACCTTTGTTGGTCCGTTGGGATCTCTGCAAGGACAATTAAGAGTCTCTGGGGGCTGAGGTAGAGTCTAGGACTTGTGAAGGAGGATCAGCCATCGAACTTGGTTCTGTACATGCAGTGGTCTCAGCAACTGGCATCAGGACTCTGATTACAGGCTGAAAGAACCACTGAAGGGGTCAAGCATGGAAGGCAACTCTGTGGGAGTCTTACTTTCTGAAGACAATGGCAGCTTGGGCGATTTATCCACTTCTCTTGGCTGCTCCTGGATCCTGCAGGAATATCTTGAGCCTGTTGCGATGTACTCGCTGAGTACCTTTATCTTCTCTCTGGATCTCATAGACCTCCGATGAGGGGATGGCCACTACTGTATATAGCTTGCGCTCCCAGCTACTATGCAGCTTGCTTACTGGGTGATTGTTTCTGAGCCAGACCTGGTCTCCTGGTTGTAAGGGCTCAGCATGTGCATGTAGATCAAAGTCCTGTTTTTGCTGGGCCTTTTCTATTTTGTAGTCCACTATTTCTCTGGCATCCTCTAGGCGACTCTGATGCTCTTTGACCCACTCAGATTGTGGGAGGAGTTGTTCAGAGTATGGCACAGGGACATCAAGGGCAAGGTCTGCAGGTAAACGGCCATGTCTTCCGAACATGAGGTAGTATGGAGTGTACCCAGTGGAGCAATGAGTTGTGTTATTTTCCGGGACACTAATTCAGGGAAAAGTAACAGCCACTTGGCCCTCTTGTGAGGAGGCACAGCCTTGAGCATGTTAATCAGTGTCTGGTTCATCTTTTCGCACAGCCCATTCCCCTGAGGGTGATATGCGGTGGTCCTCCTTTTTTTTCAGTTGTACAGGGCACAAAGTTCATAGAACAACTGAGACTTGAATACGGATCCTTGATCAGTGAGTATCTTGTCAGGACACACATATGGCAGAATGAAGCTCTTCCACATGGCAGCTGCTGTAGTTCTAGCAGTTAAGTCCTTTACAGGTACAGCCACGACTAACTTGGTGTAGTGGTCTATGATCGTCATAGCATAGCTGTACCCGGATCTGCTGGATTCCAGTCAATGGCCACGATTTCTAGAGGACTCCTACTTACTATTGGATGAAGGGAGGCTCGCTGATCATGTCTTTCTCCTTTAGCCACAGCATAGGTGGGACACTGCCGACATCAGGTTTCAATGTAACTTCTCATGCCAATTCAGTAGAAGTGCCGTCTGATGGTGGCTTCTGTCTTTTGGGTTCCAAAATAACCAGACCTGTTATGGTACATGTCCATTACCATCTTAGCATCTCTTCTGGGCACCACTATCTAATCGAGGCGCTCACTGGTGACTAGTTCATGCGTTTTTCTGAGAAGAAGATTCCTTTGTAGGAAGAGTAGTTTCCTTTGTTGCCATAGGCGAACTAGCTCTGAGTCAGCTCTCCGCTGCTGGACTCTCTCCGGTACTCGCACACTCGAAAAATAATCCAACAGTTCTCCGATGATTCTACTTTCTGCTTGTAGTTTGAGCCAGAGCTCTTTCTCAACTGGAGGTGAGGAATCACAGGTCTTTGGTGAACTAGTGGCTCTGGAGGCCTGATGCCTATTGTGTAGGGCTTCCTGTCAGGCAAATCGGGAGTAAAACATTGGCATTTCCACGTCTTCCCATTGTTCATCTTTACAAATTAGTTCCTTCTGGGCAGGTAGCCTGGACAAGGCATCGGCATTGTCATTAGTTTTGACAGTCTGGTACTTAATGGTGAAGTTGAAGTTCGCCAGTCTAGAGGCCCATCTTTGCTCTAGAGCTCCCAGATGCGCAGTGTTCAAGTGAGCCAGCAGATTATTATCTGTGTAGACAGTGAAAGGCGTGGCTGCCAGATAATCCTTAAAGGGGTATTCCCATTTCAGACAATGGGGGCATATACTGGGACCCGCACCTATATCGAGATCGGAGGAGGGAGCGCTGCACCTGGAGGACCCCAGGTTTCCCGGGGTCCGGCCACCACCAGGCTAGCTCCCCCGCTGCTCCCATAGAAATGAATGGGAGCGCACCGCACATGCGTGGCCACCGCTCCTATCCATTTCTATGTAGCCAATGAAAATAGCCGAGCCAGTGCTTGGCTATTTTCGGCGGCCCCATAGAAATGAACGGAGGGCGGCTGCGCATGCGCAGTGCGACATCCTTTACTTTGGGGGCTCCGTTTTAGATATAGGTGCGGGTCCCAGCAGTGGGACTCGCACCTATCAGACAATGGGGGCATATCCTAGTGATATGTCCCCATTGTCTAAGATGGGAATAACCCTTTAAACTTCTCAGTTACAGCCAATACCAAGGCCAGGAATCCCAGTTTGAAAGAGCTATAATTCTGGTCATTCTGTTCCTGCCCTTATAAAGACCTACTGGCAAAGGAGATTACTCTTTCGGTTTCGGCGTGTGTCTGATATAGTACGGCTCTTAAACCTTTCTTACTGGCGTCAGTATAGGGGCAGAATGGCAGACCATAGTCAGAGTAGCCCAGGACTGGTGGCTCTCTAAGTTTTTCTTTTAACAGTTGGAAAGCGGCCTCTCTCTCTCTCTTCATTTCACTCTACCGGTATCTTAGCATTCTGACAGCCTTTAGGATTACCCTTCAAAAGCTCCAGATAGGCTCCGCAATTTGAGCGAAATGCTGGATAAATCTCCAGTAGTACTTTGCAAATCCAAGAAAGCTCTTGACTACTGCACTCACAACATGTCCTAGATACTTCACTTGGGGCTTCAGTAAGACTCAGTAGACTCATCTCTCCATGAGTCTCTGAAATATCCCAGGGGCATTGCACAGTCCAAATGGCATGTCGTTGAACTCGAACAGACCCATCGGGGTGGTAAAAGCTGTTTTCTCTTCATGTTCCAGTGCCATGGGGACTTGCCAATAGCCACTGGTTAGATCCAAGGTTGAGAAATAAGCAGCAGATCCCATAGCTGCTAGAGACTCATCAATTTGTGACAGGGGGTACGCATCCTTGTGCGTAATGTTGTTGATCTTGCGGTAATCCACACAAAAACGGATAGTTCCATCCTTCTTTTTTACCAGAACCAGAAGAACAGCCCGGGGGCTTTGACTATCCTGGATGAAGTTAGCTGTCTTCATATTCTGAACCATCTTCTTCACCTGCTGGTATAGAGCTGGAAGCACTGGCCTCTATCTCCCTTTGATTGGAGGATGAGTGCCGGTTGGATTAGTGTGCTGTATTAGGCTAGTTTGAACATAGTGTTTGCTGAAGACTTGGTGGTTTTCTTTGGCTAAGGCCAGCATACCTTTGATCTGTTCGGCAGAGCTTGTGGCATCTTCAGTTTGTAGTTCGGCCCACCAGGGATGCTCAGGCAGGGTCTTTAGCTGCATCCATTGTTTGAAGCGATTGTTGGGCTGCAGCAGTAGGGGAATCCAGAACATCTTGCAGACTGACGTGAAATAGACTCGCCACTGGATAGTACTTTTTTAATTCTACAGCTTCATCACTTAGATTGACCAAGCATATGGGTACCTTTCTTAGTGACACTGTGACCAAGATCCTAGTAGCTAGGACAAGGGGATGGTCTTGTAGAGGTTCCACAAGGGCCTGGTAATCCTGACCTTGGATATCGATGCAGGCCTTGCACCATATCAGAGTGTCTGCTCCATGCTGGAGTTTGATTGGTTGCATGGCAGATTTCACCCTGTTGGTTGCTGAATTTTTGTTGGGCGGCTAGCACCTGGATGGTCTGGTTTATGACACGTTGAGTTCCACGGGGTGCGGTCAGTAGGCTTTGCTTTAAGGCTGTCAGCACTTCAGTGTAACTGTTGCTGAGTACATTCATCGCCAGGACCACAGGGCAATTGTCATCTTCTGGGACCTGGATCACGACTACCCCTTGACATCGGAGTTTGGTATCTTCAATCTGTAAGGTAGGTTCGCAATAGCCTAGTATAGGCACTGGTTGGCCATTGCTAGCTATGATGTGGAGCCAGGATTCTGGGGGTTGCATCAGCTGGGCACCGTTCCGGCATTTTTCGAATGCTACTTGACGGATGGTGGTCACTTGAAATCTAGTATCAATTAAAGCAGGAAACTTTACTCCGTTGATGCCAACTTCAACCATGGAGCGGGCGCCCACATATCTAGGCATAAAGGCTGGATCTTTGGGACCTAATATTCTTCATCCTGAGGGGAGATCTTTGACCTCAGGGGATACCCGTTTAACTTCTGGCAGTCCTTTCCCCCAGGATGCCGCAAGTTCCTTGAAATCCAAGAACAGAGTATCCGGGTGCTGAGCTGACAGCATCTTCAGCTGACGTTTGAGGGATTTGTTGAAGACACCTTCAATAATTTGTTCTCTGAGGTGATCTTGTCCCTCAGCTTCACGGGGATCTATGTGGATAACAGCCTACAGAGCTTCTTGCAGGGACGGGGCAAAGTCTCTCAAAGTCTCCTTTGACTACTGCCACTTTCCAAAGAAGCACATCTTAAGCTCAGAGGCGGTCCAAGTTTCAAAGGTGGTACTGAGTCGGTCTAGGATCTGCTCAGCTGTTGACTTGACCTTCCGGAGCGCAGCTCCCTTTAACTGGTCAATCAGGATTTCCACTCTCTGGTCCTGAGATATTGGATATAGTTTAAACGTGGTCAACATTTTATCGGAATTCCCTGTGTGAATGAGGTTCTCCTGAATATTGAGATTTTCCTGAATAACGTGGAAGCCAAGGTGCCTCAAAGTAGTATGACATATTAAGAGGCATGATGCAGGTGGCTACAGCTGCTGTTGACTGATCACTGCGGTCCAAGTTGGTGCTATCTTCACTGTCAGACATGGCTTTTGATACCCTGTACCAGACTAGACTAAAATGCTATTTAAGTGCACGTTGCTATGGGCGATGGCAGCAGAATTGGTGCATGGCTCCTTTAAGAGTTGCGGCAACTGCTCAATTTTAGGGGGTATGATGCTCTAGCAGGCAGATTATAGCCTAACGGTCTCTAGCAAGGTTATTTTCCCCAGCAGTACTCACTCAGACTTCTAGACATTGCTTCTAAGGATCCAGGGAAGAAGGAACTGTATATTTCCTTTTCCAAGATGGCTACCGCTTCCACTTCCTGTAAGGGATAAAGTTAATTTCACTGTCTTCCTGGGAACTTGTACTAATCACTTTAGTTCCTTCTGCTGCAAGAATGGTTCCTCTGTGGAGGCAGGTCGTTTGGTTCCCTCCCCTCTGTTGGGTGGATGTCTTCCTCTCAACACACAATGCCCAAATCCAAGATGGCCGATTAACCCCTGTATTGCCACAGTGCTGCAACTGATGCAGATTCACACTCTCCAGCAGTAAGTACATGCAATAAAGTCTCTTGTAGGGGGTTTAGAAATTACTGTAGGCCTATGGCAGCAATAAGCCACAAAAGTACATCCTGTTCATGATGTCAAAATTGCAGCAGGCCATCCTCTCAGGGCCCTATGCTATAGCAATATCGCCTTCCAGGTGTAGGAATGTTGAGTGGTGTAATTGTGCGGCCTAAAATGTCTCTTGTGTTGTGTCACGGTGCTCCTACCTGGATATGGCTGGACCCCAGGCTTTTGGCTCAGAAGCAATAAATAAGGGGAATAATTGAGGGATTCCAGAGCTTTGAGATGAAATTCAACGGCAGCTTTACTTGGGTAGATTTGCATCCAAACTATTTTGATGCTTTGTCTTGGTTCCAGCAGGCTTTAGCATATAACTTGCAGGCAAACACAACTCTGCTACAACTTTGTTGCTCACTGCTGTGCTGACAAGCTAACTGTCTAACTGGATTTCTCCTAGATGCTGCAATTCTCTCTATGGTCGGACTAAAGTGATTCCAAGGAACTTTACTCCTGGCTCCTGAGGCTTTAGGTTTCTGCCTCTCTGGCCAGCAGAGCTTAAGGTGCTCTGGCTGGAATGGGCTTGTCCAGCAGAGACGTGCCCCTGCACACCTTCCCCTAGCAGGGGGTAAACTAGAACCTGTTCTAGAGATAGTAGCAAGGTGTAGGAGTGGTAGCACCACTCAGGGGTGTTACACATGTCAATGGAAAACTCTGCCAGTTGCAGCCACACTTCAAGTTTGCATGCCCAGTAGTCCAGGGGATCTTGGATCATGCTGATTGAGGTTCTGATGGATGTCCTTCTACTGGGTGGTTTCTTCAGAAGTTTGCTGAAGAAAACTGCTCATCAGAGACTCCAGACTGAAGTTGCTGCTTATGGAGCTGGAGCTGCTCTTGCCAAACCCCCCCAACCAGCCATGGCAGTGAAGCTTAGAGGGTCCATCTTGCAGACCTTCCTCAGGACGAGCGATAGTGTGTTTCTATAGTAGTCCATTTTTGCATCCCTGGCAAAATGTAGAAAATGCCCCCCATTTTTGACCGGTAGTGAGGGTGTAACAATGTGGATGCCTCTGCCAAATCCTGACAATGTAGCTGTCACTATGCAAACAAAGCATGGATCTTTTCTTACCAGTAGCTGAATTTTTGAGTTATATCATCCTGAAGTTTCTTTTCTGTATCATGTGACTAGGAATTAGACCCACCAACTCACACAGCACCTTATGTGTGGACAGGAAGTCTAATTTTTTTATGCATTCCTATGGGAGCCTCACTTTCAGTCTCATAGGAATGAATAGAGAAGTGACTGGCTTGCTGTCCTGGGTCAGTTGGAGGTCAGGGAGTTGGTCACATGACCCAGCTACAATAAGAAGACTTATATCATGCACCTTTCTAACAGGTCAGAGAATAAAATTTTTTTGCGGGAGTTCTTCTTTAAATATACGGTATGATCCTAGCACAAGAACCCGGCTTCGCATGGGTGTATTTCATCTATTTCATTTAATGTTTGTGTAAAAGATATCAACAGTATCCACTATAACAGTGACATCTACAGTACTTCGCCCCCTAACAGTGACCTCCACAGCCCCTCACCCCTTAACACTGACCCCCTCTCCACAGTGCCCTGTCTCCTTAAAATGGGACCTCCACAGCATCCCACCCCCTTGACAGTGATCTCCACAGGGGCCCGCCTCCTTAACAGTGACCTCTACAGCACCCGGCCCTTAACATTGACCATAGGTTACAGCCCCCTTAACAGAGACCTCCACAGCGACTGCCCCTTTAACAGTGACTGCCACAGTACCCCGCTGCCTTAACAGTGACCTCACAGTACCCGCTGCCCCTCTAATAGTGGCCTCCACAGTCCCTTCCTCCCTTAACAGTGACCTCCACAGCGCCCGCTCTTTTAACAGAGACCTCCACAGCGGCCTGCCTCCTTAACAATAACATCCACAGCACCCTCCCCTTTAAAAGTGACCTCCACAGCGGCCACCCCTTTATGAGTGACCTCCACAGTACACCATCTCCCTAATAGTGATTTCCACAATAACCTTCCCCTTTAACAGTGACCTCCACAAAACTCTGTTCCCTTAAAATGTGACCTCCACAGCACCCCCCTTAACAATACCTGTACAGCACCCAGCCTCTTAACAATGTGACCTCCACCATTCCCTGCCCCCTTAACAGAGACCTCCATATCGGCCCTCCCCTTTAACATTGACCTCCACAGTGGCCATCTCTTTATTTGTGACCTCCACAGTATCCCATCTCCTTAACAGTGATTTCCAGAACACCCTGCCCCCTCTACAGCAATGTGGCCTCTACAGCAATCTGCCCTTTAACACTGACTCCCTGTCTTCCATCTGGCGCAGGGCCTTCAGTTTTTCAGTCCCCTTCGGCTGCACAGTGGGCATGGCCTAACAAGTCGGGGCATTGCTTTTTAGGACCTAGGGGTTGGGTTTTTAAGTCCTGAATTGCCACCCTACCTTCGGCCACCCTACTCTGCTCCCTTAAAGGGGTATTCCGGTAAAGTAACTTAATTTTTGAAAAGCTGCATTAAGGCTGCAAGTTGTGACCCAACCAGAACCCATACCTATACATTTAACCAGAGCTTCATTTTATCTTGTAATCCATTTGTCTAGCTCCACTTTGAGCCTACATCACATTAAGAGTATCATGGCGCCTGATCTTCCCTCAAAAAACAAAAATCCCCACGCTAGCTTTCCTGATGTGAGTTTCTGCTTGTTCAATAGAAAGCTATGTTTGATTGGCTGCTTGATATTCCAGTCCAGGCATGCCCCCTCTACTCAGTAATCAGCAGCACACTAACATTTAGCTAGAGAATTGATAGCAACACACTGAGCATGCTTGTACTAACAGGCTCAGAACTACAGGTTGATGCCATGGTAATGTATGAGGAAACACAGTGGGTAGCAGAGGAAGAAGACTAGTTTTCTAACTACTGAAAGGTAGATATGTGAAATTGACATTATATTAGGTAATTATTGATAATGAATTAGTCTAAAACATAAGTTATATTTATGGTAACCGGAATACCCCTTTAACAGTGTCATCCATAGATCCCTGCCCCTTTAAGGCTGACCTACAGCATTGAAGAAAAATGGCTGGGTTGTTATGGAAACCTGGTGTAAAACTGTGTACATGAGACTAAGGGCCTGGGAGTTTCTATTGGCTGATAAGGGACATGTGACCGTGTGTATGGCAGGCTTCCATTTTTTGGGAATATCTCAGTAAGTGCTAAAGAGCTGAGACCCGGTCTAAAACCTTCCTGGACACCTGATGTACCTGTGTGCCAAATTTTGTGATTGTAAATGCGAAAGTGTGGATTCTTTTAGAGGACATACACACACAAACACATACACATACACTCAGCTTTATATATTAGATTGTACTTGACCATAGTTGCAACTCGATACGTCGGCGCTGGCTTGAACTCTACCAGACATAGAGAGGCTCAAGGACTGGCCCACCTTTTGCTCAACGTCCGTGTGGCAGGGCTGGTACAGCTTTTTTGGAAAGGTAATATCGGCTTGGGACTCTTCACCTTGGGTGAGCACAAGCCATCAGTTCTCTGAAATGTGCAGAGTCAACTACATGGAAAGGGAGGGACTGTAGTACCGGCAATTTGGCGAGGTGCACGTTCAGCTTATGCACTGTTGGATGAGTGTACGCATACTGTTGTCTTTTTGCAGTTGTCTCAGTGATCAATTGTTCTCAAAACAAGTGACAAGGAGTAGGAGGAGGAGCATCAGGAGCAATAGACAACATTGTAGTCGATGGGAAGGAACAACAGCTTCCTTCTGCTGATGTTCATTAGCCCTGACTGCTTGAGAGGGGAGTGCAGGCCTGTGGGAGATGCACCAGTTGCTACATCAGGCTGTAACACTAAATAAGTGGCATGGTTTTCCTACGCCACTTTATGGCAACGCTCCGTGTTTTGATGCAGGGCCGTCGTGCCAACATTAGTACCCTGGCCACACCTCACCTTCTGTTCACACATCCTGCATTGCGCCACGTTAATATCCCCCAGTGTTAGATTCACACTGCTTTAGTAGAGATTTTCTTCTTGAGGGGGGGACATTGCCTCAAGACAAAGCAGGCAGCATGAATGTAATGTTACATACTGTACACATTGCTTTAGTGAAGATTTTTGCTTAAGGAAACATTGTATTCACACTGTCTAATTCTTGCCTTTAACATGATCAGCATAGGTTTTGATGTTAGTAGCTGCCTTTAGCTCTGTGCCTCATGATTAACTGCTCCCTTCAGGAAGTGTAACATTCACACCACCTCCTTGGAGTATATTATAAATCTAACTGACTCTAACTGGTAACAATAAAAATGAACCGAAAAACTATAACACAGTCAGAGTATTTGCAAGTGAAGATTTATTTGATATGCGGCCCAATATAACAAGTGACCTTTCGGCCTTTCTGGCCTTTCTCAAACTGGTGCCGCTTGAGAGAAGGAGAGAGTAGTATGCACATTTCCCTCTGAGCATGTAGCTCCTACCTACAAGCGCCCGCATATACTACTCTCTCCTCCTCCCAAGCGGCACCAGTTTGAGAAAGGCCAGAAAGGTCGTAACGTCACTTGTGATATTGGGCCGCATACCAAATAAATCTTCACTTGCAAATACTCTGACTGTGCTGGAGTTTTTCGTTTCACTACAGACGGGGTGGGAACCCGACATCCTGCTTCAACTTGCAGTGTGCCACGAAGTCATTCTTGGATATAATAAAAATGAACAACTGGATCCAGGCCCTCTTTACTTTCCTCAACCCCCCTTTTTTTCTTTTCCTCCTAGTAAACCCTCATATACATGAATGTCCGGGAAATGAAATTGTATCTTATTAGTAAAAGGACTTGTTAGCTTTGTCATAGCATTGTCATATCAACCTTATTTAAAGAATACAAGAGATTGGCAATAGTCCTATATAGGTCATAATTCATCCCAAAGGAGGAGTGTGAAAATTCTTCCAAATCGAGACTTGGTTCATTTTGACTAAAGTGATATTTTGGGCACTGATCAGTTTAGGTGTCACCACAGCCCCTGTGTCACTGATAACCCTCCCCAAGATGACACTGGAGGCTGGGCAAGAAAGAAGACAGAGCATACTGGGCCAGTTTGGGCCACTGTTCTAGTCTGTCTGCCAAAAGTCCATGGGAACAGAGTATGTGCCAGAGACCAGTCGGAGACTAGGTAGGCCTGAACCTGGACGTTGAGGTGGGATGTCTCTGTTGGAAATTGTCCACAGCAATATGAAATTCTTGAGGCAAATTCTTCTTAGGAAAGTTCTTACGTGTTTATTAGAGATGGAGCAGCAAGGCAGGATACAGGAAATAATATAGGTGACAGGCATATAACAGCAATAATGAAGAGTATGGTAGTTATGGTAATGGTACCCACCCTCTCACAGAAGGAACTTTTATACCCCAGAGAACAAAGGAAAGATCATTAATATAACTTAAGTTTGTCACAGTGTACCGTAGTCCATGGACAGTTTTTCATATTATATTACATCATTGATACCGTAATATTAATTGGCCAAAAGTTTTCTAGCATGTATGAGCATGATTATCGAATGCACTTTAACCTTTGATCCATTTTTCTCTGATCGCATTCGTGGTCATTAAAAGTTTGTTTGCTATAACCTAAAGAAGCTGACAAGTGTTCTCCTCCCCTGCTCTGCAAATATAGTGAATAGAATTGCTGTCCTGAGTGAAGTGTCTGACCGCTGGGATACTCATGATGTATGTGTAGAACTAAAAGTCCCAGCTGTACAGTACAATAACATTGCTGATATACACATGATCTTCCCCTACCTGTTCTTGTACAGTACTCTGCAGAACCCCTCTAGTCTGTCAGCTCTGTGTTTGCAGGGTAAGGAGGGAAGATCCTGTGCCCAACATTTGTCTCCTAACTACCTAGAGAAGAGGAAACCCTTCAGCTGCTCAGCAAAGCCTCCTGAGTATGTGCTGCTGATGGTAGAATGGATTAAACTTTGCTAAAGAATCTAGTGGGAGGGGATACACAGGACAGACAGCAGTAGATGGCAGTGCAGGGAGTGGCCAGCACAGTGACATTTCGTGCACTGACACAGACCTGCTCCTCAGGCTTGTGCACAAAACATCATCAGAGCAGGGAGAAAAGCTGACATCACAGGTCATGTGGCACAATATGAGAAAGGGACCACTGCAGATGAAGTAAGTGAATTGTAAATCCCTTATACTTGGTTAGTTAGAAACATACAAAGAACAGAAATCTGTCACTAAGACTCCATGATCTCATGGCTAGCTATTTCTAATTAGAAAAAAAAATTAGAGAATATTTTAAACAATCTCCTAAAGACCTCCGTTTTCTAGCAAAATTTTGCTCCAATAACCAAGCTATTTCCTCACTTTAACTGCTGCAGCAAGACAATTTCTTTGCCAACCCAGGGACTTTTAGCTCCAGGAAGCAGGGGACCAGGAGATCAGGTCAAGCCACACAGGTGCTGGCAGTGGGAGGCTCAATCATTAGGGGTACAGATAGGGCGATCTGTCACAAAGACTGGGATCACCAAACAGTGTGTCTTCCTGACACTGGAATTCGACATATCATGGATCAGGTTGATAGATTAGATATCATAGTCACATATCAGAATAATGTCAGGGTGAGGCAAAATACTCGCCCTAACACCTGACTCTGATGCATGACTCTGACGCCTGATTAGCAACACCCATTAGCAACCTTAAAACAACAAGTTAATGTTTTTAAACATTACAGTGGGGAAAAAAGTATTTAGTCAGCCACCAATTGTGCAAGTTCTCCCACTTAAAAAGATGAGAGAGGCCTGTAATTGACATCATAGATAGACCTCAACTATGAGAGACAAAATGAGAAAACAAATCCAGAAAATCACATTGTCTGATTTTTAAAGAATTTATTTGCAAATTATGGTGGAAAATACGTATTTGGTCAATAACAAAAGTTCATCTCAATACTTTGTTATATATCCTTTGTTGGCAATGACAGAGGTCAAACGTTTTCCGTAAATCTTCACACACTGGTTGGCACACACTGTTGCTGGTATGTTGGCCCATTCCTCCATGCAAATCTCCTCTAGAGCAGTGATGTTTTTGGGCTGTCGCTGGGCAACACGGACTTTCAACTCCCTCCAAAGGTTTTCTATGGGGTTGAGATCTGGAGACTGGCTAGGCCACTCCAGGACTTTGAAATGCTTCTTACAAAGCCACTCCTTCGTTACCCTGGCGGTGTGTCATGGTCAAAGACCCAGCCACGTTTCATCTTCAATGCCCTTGCTAATGGAAGGAGGTTTGCACTCAAAATCTTACAATACATGGCCCCATTCATTCTTTTATGTACACGGATCGGTCGTCCTGGTCCCTTTGCAGAGAAAGAGTCCCAAAGCATGATGTTGCCACCCCCATGTTTCACAGTAGTTATGGTGTTCTTTGGATGCAACTCAGCATTCACTCTCCTCCAAACACGACGAGTTGTGTTTCTACCAAACAGTTCTACTTTGGTTTCATCTGACCATATGACATTCTCCCAATACTCTTCTGGAACATCCAAATGCACTCTAGCAAACTTCAGATGGGCCCGGATATGTATCGGCTTAAGCAGTGGGACACGTCTGGCACTGCAGGATCTGAGTCCCTGGTGGCGTAGTAAGTTACTGTTGGTCCCAGCTTTCTGCAGGTTACGTTGGTCCCAGCTTTCTGCAGGTGATTCACTAGGTCCCCCCGTGTGGTTCTGGGATTTTTGCTTACAGTTCTTGTGATCATTTTGACCCCACGGGGTGAGATCTTGCGCGGAGCCCCTGATCGAGGGAGATTATCAGTGGTCTTGTATGTCTTCCATTTTCTAATTATTGCTCCCACAGTTGATTTCTTCACACCAAGCTTCTTGCCTATTACAGATTCAGTCTTCCTAGTCTGGTGAAGGGCTACAATTTTGTTTCTGGTGTCCTTCGACAGCTCTTTGGTCTTTACCATAGTGGAGTTTGGAGTGTGACTGTTTGAGGTTGTGGACAGGTGTCTTTTATACTGATGACAAGTTCAAACAGGTGCCATTACTACAAGTAATGAGTAGAGATGAGCAAACATGCTCGGTACGAGCACTGTAGCGCTCGTCTCCACTGCGAAAGAATTCCCGCAGGCATTGCGGATCCGTCCTCACCCGACTGAAAGTCAATGGGGACGGATCGGTTTGGTATGACACTCATACCAAACGGATCCGTCCCCACTGACTTTCAGTTGGGTGAGGAGGACGGATCCGCAGTGCCTGCGGGCATTGCGCAGAGGAGCCGAGCGCTACAGTGCTCGTAACGAGCACTGCTCGATCATCTCTAGTAATGAGTACAGAGGAGCTTTTTAAAGAGGAAGTTACAGGTCTGTGAGAGCCAGAAATCTTGCTTGTTTGTAGGTGACCAAATACTTATTTTCCACCATAATTTGCAAATAAATTCTTTAAAAATCAGACAATGTGATTTTCTGGATTTGTTTTCTCATTTTGCCTGTTATAGTTGAGGTCTACCTATGATGTCAATTACAGGCCTCTCTCATCTTTTTAAGTGGGAGAACTTGCACAATTGATGGCTGACAAAATATTTTCTTTCCCCACTGTAGATAAGAGATGAATTCAATTGATGTGTGATGCTGATATCTGACTTCATCTTCACTGGTCGGGGTCAGCGTCACAATGACTTTTAGATTCATTATATTTTTGGTATACTAAATCGCATAGATGAAGAAAATCCCAGCTGAATATTAAGCAAGCCTTTAGCTCAGTGGTAAGGTTGTTGCCTCATATACACAGTGTTCCTGGGTTCAAAGCCCCTTTCAGCTGTTAAACTTAAAATTTACATTTTATTAAGCCCTAGATAAAAGACAAATTCAAGTGATGTGTGGTGTGAGTAGTCATTTTTTATTTTATTAAGAGTACATGGGAAGTGCTATAGTAAGGGGGGTGTACTAATTTACTGTATCTTCATCTATTTCCAGGTAACTGAGGGCTATTTCATTTTTTGTTGTCTTGAAAGAGTCACTGTGCAATACAATAATGTATTCTTATTTCTTAGGAGTCTAATTATCAGATACGTAAATAACTTTATTAAAATTATTTGTCGGCATCCACCTAAACATAAGCTGCAAAGATATGACCACTAGAAGTCTCACTAGTCCACTGTCTGTGGTTAGGCATGGTCCAGCTCTCCCAGCAAATAAAGGAAGTGTGGGAGTGTTCTGGAGTAGCTGATGCTGCAGGAGACTGCAAACCAACTTATCTTCTAAATGTGCTCTCCCTCTGCTATCTTACATGGCTTATACATTGATTCACCTCTCTCCAGTGTGTATGCAGTTATTAGCAAGAATCACTATTTTTCTGGGACTCCTGAAAAGGTTGAGTAGTCACTATATGCAGAGCTGTGTCCTGGCTTATACATACTGTATATATGTGTATTATACACACAGCTTGGTATAGCTTAACCACACTGAGATCTGCTCAGAAAGCTAATATTCATATTACTGCTTTATTCACAGGCACAATATATGATTATGCAGACACCAGTAATGTGTGTCTTATAAGCATAGAGAAACCATGCAGCAATATGTGGTAAAGCTGTAGCTGAGAGGTTAAACTAACAGTTTTGCATGTAGACATCCCTGGTTCAAGTCCCCAGAGAGATTTGTTTTCTTTCTATTATTTTTTTTCTTTAAAACCATATTAATAGGATATGTTACATAATTATTAATAATATGGCTTTACCATATTGAGAATATTGTTTGTTTGTTTTTATTTTTTTACTTATTACTGGTTTATTCATAGATATTATATATTTATAAAGAAACCAGCAATATTTATTAGCTTTCTCTATAATATTATTCTCAATATGACAAGGACAAAGAATTGTCTTACGGGATAAATGTAGAAGAAAAAAAAATATCTGAAGAAAAACTTCAAAGTCTCTTTTGAGATTCAAGCCTAGGATCTCTAAATATAAAACCAATAGCTTAAAGAGGACCTTTCATGCTTTTACACTAGAGTAGCTAAATACCTTTACTTGCAGGGCACCCCCCGCTGCTGCTGCCACCCGGCCAGGTTTTTCAAAATAGCGATCCTGCGCCCTGCTCTGCCCCCCTGTATTTTTCGAGCTCAGTATGCTAATACTAAGCATCGGAACAGGGAGGAGGAGACGCCAGGGTTTCTCAATGGGCGTCTCCTTCTCCCTGGCTGTGCTGCGATCCAATCGCATCGGAGAACGTCACAGCTAGGGAACTGGCAGAGCGGGCGCAGGAGCGCTATTTTGAAAAACCCAGCAGCAGCGGGGGGTGCACTGCAAGTAAAGGTATTTAGCTACTCTAGTGTAAAAGCATGAAAGGTCCTCTTTAACCTCTAAACTATAGCATTACCTGAGTACTCCAACTTAAGAGTGTATTTATACAGGAGGTTTGGCCTGAAGGTGCTTCCGGTACCCTCTCCCTCGGCCTGGGGGGATTGTCCAGGTTCATAGCCTGGACTTCACCCCCCTGCTGCTATTGGGGGAGAGTCTTAGTCCGGAGCAACTTGAAGGGATCCCGTGGGCGGAAGGCCTTTTTTTGCCGTGAATTACTCAGGAAAAGACTGCAAGATGCCAGCGCTTATTTTTTATGCATCGGGTGAAGCCCGGATGAAGAATTCTATCCGAATCGAGGTGGAAGAGAGAGTGAGAGGGAAGAAGAATGTGGAATTCATTGCCAACGAAGTTCTACTTGGAATACTTGGAGTGAGACGAGTTGATGTCCTATGTTTCCAAGACAACGAGGCCAAAGGGATTCATACCATCACTTTCGTGAATCAAGTCTGCTGCCAAAATGTTGTGAAAAAGCTTAATGAAGTCATAGAGCATGAAACCCTTGATGGACTTTCCTTTGTTTTGCTCTTTGCCCAGGATTTGGTCCAGATGGTGGTATATATGTATAATCCCCACGTTTCGGTCGAGAGCATTGTTACCTTCCTGAGCCGATACTGCGAGGAAGTAAAATTTGTGAACAATATTAACAACAAAGTCGGCTTCTGGGGAGGGAAAAGGAAGTTTCAAGTTAAACTGAAAAAAGATCCAGCGGGATTTGGAGGTATGATGCATCCCCCATCAATTATTAACATTGGCCGCAATAGAGGAAATATCTTCTATAACAGCATGCCTATTTTTTGTCGTCATTACATACCCAGGGTCGACATACCCAGGCTGCGTGCAAAAATACGAAAGTGGATCGTTTCAAAAACTGTGGGGAATATGGTCACCACTTCATGAAATGTGGCAAAAGAGCAATGTGTAATTAATGTGGACAATATAGCCATATTTTCAAAGTCCCAGCAGAACAAAGCCGAAATCCTACGCAGATGCAGCGAAATCTGCACCTGGGCCAGAGCCGCAACGGCCTTTGGGTTCGTCTACCGAGGGTCAGGCAATGATGGCCCAGGACATTAGATGAGAATCTGTGATTACAATGCCTGAGCCAAAATCCAAGGTACCTCCAACCGCGGATCAGGCGAGGAGGGCAGGTGCTTCTTGTAGTAGCATCAGTGCGGTGGGGGAGGAGCAGGGGCCTGGCTTGTTGCCTGGTCGGGCCCCTGAGCCAGATCCCCCAGGTGTTGACATTGGGTTGGATCAGGAGGGCGGCACAGTAATAGTGGCTGTTTCTGCAAAGACGGCCTGCAGCACCAACCGTGGGGGCTCTACACGGTCCGAGCTGGGCTCCTCTGCAGCTTCAGTAGAGGACTCGTGCAGACGGCCATGGAGCTCCAATGTAGTCAGTCCACAGGAGAGGTTGTTCCGAAGACCCCTGATGACAGCATACTAGAAGAACAGATGGAGCAAGAATTTCCAAAGGGTGAGGAAGAACCAGGAGCCTGCAAGCGGGCGAGAGATGACCCTGGGGTAGAAGAACCAGTTGGGAAAAAGTGGTGTCGAGATTCAGTTGCAGCCTCTTCGGAGATAAGCCTGGATAGCGACGACTTGTGGCTGAGGCAGGTGACCTATCAGTCTTCTGCCTCGGACCCCAGGTACATTCTGACTCCGGAGCCTCCTGATCTGGGGATTTTTGGAGGTCTGGATATCCAGGACTTTAGTTTAAGTCCCCCACCATGAACAAACTATGCCCCTTATAAACGTTGCCTCACTTAACGTGAGATCTCTGAAGAGTCCTACTCGCAGGGCTGCTTTATTTTCTTATTTGGAAACTGTGGACTTTGATTTTTGTTTATTACAGGAATGTGGACTTCAACATGCTATTGACTATACGGATATAAAGAAAGACTGTAAATGGGGCCCATCGGTGTGATCTGGCTCTAACGAGAATAAGTCTGCTGGAATAAGATTGCTTTGTCGGGGTCACTCTACTGTGATATTATCTGTGACTGAAATTTTACCCGGTAGAGCTCTTTTAGTCCATCTGAATTTTAATGGTTATTTATTTCATATTCTAAATGTTTATGCTGCCCCTGGTAAACAGGAAAGAGCTGAGTTATTTGAGATTCTGCCATTGTTTTGTGTAGGGTCATCTCCTTTGTTAGTGGGTGGTGATTTTAATTGTATCAAAGCTGATGAACATAGACAGGGAGGTGATCCTCTTCGTAAATTAGATAAATCTTCTTACCTGCTTAAGAATATTTTATGTGATTTTAAGTTGAATGATGCCTGGAGGTTAATCTCGCCGACGGACCCAGGTTTTTCGGGGTCCAATGGGAGATTTTCTTCCAGGATTGATTTTATTTTTTTATCCAAGGATTTTTGCTCTCTTAGTATGTGTTTGATCCCTAATATTTTTTCAGATCATAAACTCTTGCAAGCTACTGTAAAGTAGAGCTGGATGGGGGAAAAAAGGTAGACAAAGGTCCTTGGAGATTACATACTCCCCTGATGGAAGATCTCCTCATTCAACAGCGATTCAGACAGATCTACCAGGTCTGGCAGCAGCATAGATCCTGTAATCCCCCAATATTAGCCTGGTGGGAAAGAATCAAAAAGAAAATTAAACTATTTTTCATTAAAGCAGGTAAAAGGAAGGCGAGGGAAAAGAAGCGGTGTTTTTTTTAACTTAAATGCTAGGCTGCAAACATTATTCAAATTCAAGGAGTGGAATATTGAGGTAGATGATGAAATTGTTAAACTGAAGGATGAAATAAAAAAGTGCATAGAGGAAAAAGGTAAGCAAATAATTTTTAATTCTCGTGTCAAACATCTTGATGTTAAGTTACATTTTTTAGATCAGGATGTTTTAGCTCGCGACATAGGTTTAGAAGAACCTTTTAATGTTTTTAAGAGTTTTTCTAGAGGAAAAGCGCCTGGGTCAGATGGATTACCAGTTGAATTTTATCTGACTTTTTGGGACATCTTAAGAGATGATTTGCTACTCATTTTTAAAGAAGCTTTTATTGTAAACGAGTTGCTGGACTCATGGAGGAGGTGGATAGTGTCTCTGATCTTTAAGAAAGGAGACAGAACGTTATTGTCAAATTGGAGACCTAACACCCTCTTAAACATGGATTATAAAGTGATGGCTAAGGTTCTTGCTAACAGATTAAAAACGGTTATTGACAAACTTATTCACCTTGATAAGGTTTGTGGAGTACCGGGAAGAAGTGTTGTAGAGGTTTTAAGCATAATACGTGACACAATCTGGTATTCAAGAGATCGAAATCAGAGTTTGGCACTGTTAGCTTTGGATTTCGAGAAAGCCTTTGACAGAATATCTCACAAGTATCTGTTTAATGTTTTAAAAAAAATGTGTATCCCAGAAAAGTTTTTAAGCCGTGTTAAAGTCTTATATAAATCCTGTTTTAGCCAAATCTCAATTAATGGGTTCTTTACAGAAAAAGTGGTTTTAGAGTTGGGAGTGAAACAAAGATGCCCTTTTTCCCCCTTGTTGTTTATATGTGCAATGGAGCTCCTGTTGTGTGCCTTACGTAAAGATAAAGTTATTAGAGGTGTTCCCATCCCCGGAGGAGGAGGAAACCAGGTAAAAACTCTTGGTTACATGGATGATGTCACAGTCATTTGTACGGACCCTACTTCACTTAAAAGAACTTTGAGATGTGTTCAGTTTTTCTGTCTTGCCTCTGGTTTTAAACTTAATATAAATAAAAGTGAATGTTTGAGTATTGGAACCTGGGACAATTCTCAGACCTCATAAATAACTCTTAAACAGGATGCAATAAAAATCTTAGGTATAGTTTTTAACACAGACAATGATGGGAAGACTAGTTCGGATGTTGTTTTAAGTAAATTAGATAAGAGGATTAACCTTTGGAAACTAAGAAATCGAACAATAGAAGGAAAACTCTTAATAATAAAAATTATTTTACTGCCAATTATGTTGTATGTTGGTATGATATTTAAGATATATGATTTATATCTTAAAAGGTTAACCAGGGTTATCTTTGTGTTTTTATGGGGATCAAAGATGGAGAAATTGAAAAGAG
Source organism: Rhinella marina (assembly GCA_900303285.1). NCBI lineage: Eukaryota > Metazoa > Chordata > Amphibia > Anura > Bufonidae > Rhinella > Rhinella marina. The sequence goes on from ONZH01002467.1 coordinate 35,425, forward strand.
ACCTTATGTACAAGGATAAGCAAGAAGGAGGGAGAAAAGTTCGTGAACTGCAAATTTTCCTTTATGTAAATTTTTTTTTTGTTTCTGCTTTAAATATTTTTGTTCCCAAGGTGTTTTAGGTTGTTTTTTAAGATATGCAGTGGGTATAACTTTTAAGAAGTGGCATAGACCTCCTTTAACTTCTCCAATGCCTTTATGTCCTTCTAAGCACTATGTGCTGTTAGAAAAAAAACATCAGACTTTTTAACTTGAAAGCTTTGGATCAAGAGATTTTGAAAGATCAAAAAAAGTTGTCAAAAGTACTTAAAGGTAAGGAGAGTGTAACTCAGGTCGCAAACTATTCTCTGGCAGTATCAAAGAAAGTATGGATGGGTGATAGTCCACCAGTGCCTCCCTACAAGAGAGTTTCAGCATCGTAGAGGTCTGGTGGCAAGAGCAAAATGTCCTAGAGATTCGTGTTGTAATGATGAATCTGTGTTACATATCTTCTGGAACTGTCCTTTTGCACAAGAAATGTGGAGGAAAGTTGGTGTTTTACTAAAATGGGTGTGTGGACTGAAGGAATTTAAATATGAATATGTATTTTATGGTCTTTTTAATTGCCCAACTGCTAAGAAAAATATTATGTGTTGGTGTATGATAAATTGCTTTAAAAATGCTTTGTGGAAAACCAGAAATATTTTATTATTTAAACGTGATTTTATCAGTATAAATGACTGTATTAAACTTGGTCTTAGTGAATTGTATATTTATTATCTTAAAGACAGGAAATGTACTGATAGAAAGGAAGCAAATACTATTTGGGGAACACAATTATGGAATGTTATTGTCAGTTGAATTAATGTAATGTGTATTCTTTATCTAGTTCTTGGATTTTTTTGTGAATCTTTGTTGTTACTTGTTTTATTTTTCGATCTTAATAAAATTTGTTGAAACCTTTAATAATTTTAATAAAGTTATTTACGTATCTGATAATTAGACTTCTAAGAAATAAGAATACATTATTGTATTGTACAGTGACTCTTTCAAGACAACAAAAAATGAAATAGCCCTCAGTTACCTGGAAATAGATGAAGATACAGTAAATTAGTACCCCCCTTCCTTACTATAGCACTTCCCATGTACTCTTAATAAAATAAAAAAGGACTACTTACACCACACCTCACTTGAATTTGTCTTTTATCTAGGACTCAATAAAATATTAATTTGATTAAAAGCCTGTTCCTTGCAGTGAAGGAAGTCAGACATCAGCGTCACACATCACTTGAATTTGTCTCTTATCTAAGGCTTAAAATGTTAATTTTAAATTTAACAGCTGAAAGGGACTTTGAACCCAGGAACACTGTGTGTGTGAGGCAACAACCTTACCACTGAGCTAAAGGTTTGCTTAATAATAATCTCGGATTTTCTTCATCTATGGAAATTAGTATACCAAAAATATAATGAACCTAAAAGTAATTGTGACGCTGACCCTGACCAGTGAAGATGAAGTCAGATATCAGCATCACACATCACTTGAATTTAATGTTAAAAACATTAACTTGTTGTTTTAAGGTTGCTAATGAGTTTTGAACCCAGACACTCCAGTGTACAAACCAGTGACATGGCCACTAAGCTATGCACTCACATTATCTTACAGTATTTCACACACATAGCCAGAAGGTGAGTGATAGACTTTCTTTGGTGTGTGATTTAGCATACAAATACACAGTATATCTATAACTCATTCTGACTTTGACCCTGACCTATGAAGAGCATAAGTCAAACTTAGTTGTCAGAGTCAAATGTCAGGCATCAGGGTCAGGTGTCAGGGTGAGTATGGCATCGTTTTTTTTTGCGGATCCATTATAACAATGTCTATCCTTGTCCGCAAAACGGACAAAAATAGGACATGTTCTATTTTTTTGGCGGGCTGCAGAATGGACATACGGATGCGGACAGCACACTTTTTTGCTGACCCATTAAAATGAATGGGTCCGCATCCTATCCGCAAAATATGCGGATCGGAGCACGCAAAATATACTGTCATGTGAAAGAAGCCTTTTTCAGAGGCGTCGATTGTGGGGTTCACAAGCCTGAAAAGCCTCTGGATATGTACAGCTCATATAGACCTATCTCGCTTTTGAATATTGATGCTAAAATCCTAGGGAAAATATTGGCTTTGCGGTTTAGGGATGTGATTCTTTCGGTAGTGGGAGTTGATCAATGTGGTTTTATGACTGACTGATCAACCCCCACTCACCTTATAAATTTAAGGTGTTTGTATACTAACCTTCAGATTAAACACAACAATTTGGAAATTAGGGTCTTAGCCTCTTTAATGAAAAGGCCTTTGATTCTGTGGAGTGGGATTTTATGTGGGAAACACTCCACTGGATGGGGTTTCCCCAGAACTTTCTTGGCTGGCTACAGTTACTCTATGAATCTCCAGTGGCTAGGGTTAAAGTTCATGGTTATGTTTCAGATCCTTTCCCCTTTGGCAGAGTTACCAGGCAGGGATGTCCCTTATCTCCCTTGCTTTTTGCGCTATTTATGGAACCCTTGTCCACACATATATCTTCAAACTCTAATTAAGAAAGTTGAGAGGTTGCGGGTATCTCTAAAAAAATAAAATAAAATGCGCAGACGACATGCTGTGTATTTGGCGAACCTGGGACACTACTTAAATGCAGTTTTAAGTACAGTGAACGAGTTTGGCAGTGCGAAGAACTGGCTGTGGACTAAAAATCACTGGACCAATAGACTTAGGCTACTTTCACACTAGCATGTCATAGAGGCTCAATACCGGAAAAAAACGCTTCAGTTTTGTCCCCATTCATTGTCAATGGGGACAAAACTGAACTGAAGACAACGGAATGCTCCTGAAAGCATTCCGTTCCGTCTTCAGACCGAAGACGGATCCGTAATGACCCCCAATGCAAGTCAATGGGGTTGGATCCGTTTGGTGTGACACACCAGTAATCCGGATCTGTCCTCCATTGACTTGCAATTGGGGGTCATTCCGGATCCGGCTAAACATATACAGAAATACATACAGACATACATACATACTCACACATACACACAAACACATACATACTCCAGGCAGGGACGCCGGCAGCACGTCTTCGCGCGCCTCCTGCGCGCAGCTATGACGTTTCCCCACTGCGCCCAGCACCCTTTAGGTGCCGGATCCGTGCTGCCGCTAGTGTGAAAGTAGCCTTAGAGTGGACTCCACAGCTCTAAGCAATGCAAACTTTTTCCAGCACTAAGTGATTACATTGATTTTTTTACTGTTGTTTTTTTATCAGATATATTCCTTTAGGGTGCATAATAAACTTTGTTAGTCGGTCGGGATGGGCGCCATGAGAGCCACAGTCCATGCATACACACGCCATGTTCATCCAGACCCTGGAGCCATGAGGTGAGATGTGCTGGCTGGACCTTATGTTAGCCTCATTAGTATCCTGGGGGACACAATTAAGCCATTATTCTCCCATTATGTGGATGGTGACGGATAGACCCAGTGGTGCCGTCCCCACAGGGGGTCTCATGTAGTCTCAGATGAGGGGCTTGTCCTCAGGGAAATACAGCCTCCAATTCACAGTTAGCATTGAGTGGGGGTTTTCCCATGGGGACGTGCCCAGACATTGGGATACTGAGGACTCTGACTAGGGCATGAGGGGGTTGCTGTTTGGAGTTGGATCCATGTGCTACGGTTGTAGTGTCCGACTGTCCGTCATCTGGATAAGCATTGGCTGTGAATGCAAAATATACCGGTGGGTGATACTAAAGGTGTGGGCCAACCTAAAACGTTTGGAGACAGTGGGTAAAGCCTGGCACTGCCAGTGGAACTACAGGTCCCAGATTGGGATGTCATGGACTAGGTCTCGGAGGGTGTCAACCCAAGTGTCTAAACTTCAGGTTGTTGATCAGTTTAACTATTTGGGGATAACTGTACATATTGATGTTGCTAAATTCTATCAGCTAAATGTGATTCCCATGATGGAACATATTACTAGGATAATACGACAGGCGTTGGAGACTTTGCCCTTGTCATCGATAGGCTGTCTTAATATTGTAAAAATGATTTTTCTGCTGAAATTTCTGCTGAAATTATTATATCTCTGTCTCTATCAAGCTTTGTTAAAGTTGCCTAAACTGCATTTTGCTACCATTGACAAACTTCTGACTCCTTTTCTGTGGAAAAAGCTCTTTCCCAGGTTGACTAGGAAAATGATTCAGGCCCCCCAAAAAAAAAAAAAAAAAAAAAACAATCTGAAGGTGCAGTGAAATGGTTCAGTTCTTGCATCATACATTAACTGAAATTTACATTGTTGGTTACAAATGATAATGTTCCTGGACAGTTTTAGTAATTTGTCATTTAGTAATACACTGCACATGAACAATTAATACTAAAGTTTCAGAATAAAAATCTATCTAAAATGATCTATGTATCTTTTTTTGTTTATTTTTTTTTATTAATGAAGGAAAAGCAGATCCAAATTCAATGTCTCCAGTGGAGATAGACAGTGATAGTGATGATAGCCTTGAGGAGACCACATCTTCTTTCCAGGATACAACACACAGGTAAGAATTTTAATTTCAGTCCCCATACTTCCCCTTTCACTAGTTTTACACTGTGCAAATGCAATAGTCTTCATTAATTTCTTTAAAGGGAATGTGTCAGCAGATTTGTACCTATGAAACTGGCTGACCTGTTGCATGTGTGCTTGGCAGCTTAAAGGGGTTATCCAAGACTAAACAAATGTGTCCCCCTTATGCCCTGGCCCCTCACACTGAATGTACTTACCTGGCTCCCCGCTCCCTGTGCTCCTGGCTGCTTCTCCCTGTGCGCAGATGAAAACATCCAGTTTTGGGGGGGAGGGTGTCCAGCAGCCAATGGCAGGCAGTGACCGGGACAAGCTTCCCTAGCGTCATGTGCAATGCTAGGGAGGCTCTTCACAGACTTTCATTGACTGCTCCCCCCGACACCGGATGTTTTCATCCACGCATGGGGAGAAGCAGCAGCGGTAAAGCGGGGAGTCAGGTAAGTAGATTCAGTTTGAGGGGCTCCGGCATATGGGGGACACTTTTTAGTCTCGAATAACCCCTTTAAGGCATCTGTTGGTCCCATTTTCATACATGCCCACTTTGCTGAGAACAATGTTTTCATATAAGGCCCTACTTTCTCTGCAACTACCGTGCCCTCTCCGCTTTGGTTGACAGGGCAAGGCAGTGAAAATGTCATCAGGCCTGGCTCTGTCAAAGTTGAGCAGGTGCAGGAATTGCAGAGAAAGTGGAGCCTCTAGATGTAAATGTAAGTTCCTTGTTGCTCCTAGAGGCTAATTTGCATACATCAACCCCTTTCTGCATATGTAAGTAACTATACAGCCAGATTGCATTTTAGTTACTGCAAACAGATGTTCAGTTATATCTGAACTGTTATTGGACGCTGTGTACAGTGTCACAGCGCTGGAGTCTCCGTTGTCCCATGCAAAGGAGGCTTTGGAGAAGCTGGCGAGGGACCAGTTGGAGTAGTCCCTTTTCAGTGATTGCTTTGATTGGTAGGTCTCTACAAACTAACCTATCAGAGTGTTCTTAGTCTGAAAATGCCTTTGCAGGCTCTGATCTCCACACTTCATGACCGTGGAGATCAGAGCCAACAAGAAGGCACCCTCTCTGAGCCCCTATTGTGCCAACTGTGCCACCTCAGTGCACCCATGTTTCCCCACTTTTAGAGTCTCTTGATGGCAGTGGCTGAAGAACTGCAATGGCTGTTTAACCCCTTAAATTCTTCGGCATCAACAGGGTTAACAGAGGGAATTGGCTAAGTCTCTCCCCATCGAGCCTCTGCAACGCGACCACAGGGTCACAATGGGTGCCATGGTAGCTGAAGGCCTCACAAAGGCCCTTCAGGCTTGCCTTGTACTGTAGTCTTCCAGGCCAGTCTGAGTAGGCCTATTGTCGGTGTTAAACTGATGTTACAATTCATGGATGACTATTGCAGTGTATTGTACAGACATAAGACCTACTGGATCTTCAAGAACCAAGTGGAACTTGGTAAAAAAAACAAGTGTAAAAAAATAAATAAAAGAAAATGTAAAAACAAATAAAAATTCCAATTAAAAAAAAGCTTTTTCCCCGTGTCCACTCATTTATAATTGATAAAAAAATGAAAAACTAAAATTAACTATACACTAGTGATGATCGAGCACCCCGATGTTCGGGTGCTCTGGCCGAAAACTAGGTGGTGCTCGAGTGCTCGGTCGAGCACCCAAGTATAATGGAAGTCAATGGGAGAAGACCAGGCACCCCCTGCTCGGATGATGGGAGGGTGTCTGGTCCATAGGGAAACGTTAGAAAATGGTGGAAACACCACAGAAATGGTTAGGGAACAGCATGGGGAGGATGTCTGGAATGCATCTTGGACACCGAAGTTGCTGCTATTAACGATGATGGCCGACTATTACGCCACTTTTACGGAATGACAAAAATACCCCCCCAAAACCCAAGGTAACATAGATTTTACAGGAAATATTGTTAGGAAACATAGATTTACTTGTACATTAAGCGCAAGTGCTGCCAAAAGTTACATGGATGAGGCACTCCCATACAACCGGTATATCAAATAAAGGAGGGCCTCATTCACATTGTGGTATAATTGTGGGACTCCGACACTAAAGCCTATGCACTAAGGGAAAGGGCTGCCAAAAATGACAAGGAATACCCCCTTTATTACACATACCAATACTCCAATACTCCCTTTATTACACATAAAGGAGTGCATCAGACACACCCTTGAAGAATTATGATTGATGGCCTACTGCTGACATGCAAAAACAATAGTTGGTGACGTGCTGCTGCTGAGCTGACCGTGTAAAAAATTATGGGTGACATGCTGCTGCTGAGTTGACGTCTAAAAAAATTAAGGGTGACACGCTGATGCCGATCAAACTGTCCCAAATTTAAGGTTGACACGCTGCTGCCGAGCAGAACGTAAAAAAAATGTACGTGAAAATTTATGCGTGACACGATGCTGCCGCTCAATCTGTCCCAAATTTAAGGGTGACATGCTGCTGCCCATCAAACTGTCCCAAATTTAAGGGTGACACGCTGCTGCTCATCAAACTGTCCCAAATTTAAGGTTGACACACTGCTGCCCATCAAACTGTCCCAAATTTAAGGTTGACACGCTGCTGCCCATCAAACTGTCCCAAATTTAAGATTGACATGCTGCTGCCCATCAAACTGTCCCAAATTTAAGGTTGACATGCTGCTGCCCATCAAACTGTCCCTAATTTAAGGTTAACACGCTGCTGCCCATCAAACTGTCCCAAATTTAAGGTTGACACGCTGCTGCTCATCAAACTATCCCAAATTTAAGGGTGACACGCTGCTGCCGAGCTGACAGTAAAAAAAATGTAAGGGTGACACGCTGCTGCCCATCAAACTGTCCCAAATTTAAGGTTGACACGTTGCTGCCCATCAAACTGTCCCAAATTTAAGGGTGACACGCTGCTGCTCATCAAACTGTCCCGAATTTAAGGTTAACAAGCTGCTGCCCATCAAAACTGTCCCAAATTTAAGGTTGACACGCTGCTGCCGAGCAGAACGTCTACAAAATTTACAGGTGACATGCTGCTGCCCATCAAACTGTCCCAAATTTAAGGTTGACACGCTGCTGCCCATCAAACTATCCCAAATTTAAGGGTGACACGCTGCTGCCGAGCTGACGTTAAAAAAATTTTAAGGGCAACATGCTGCTGCCCATCAAACTGTCCAAAATTTAAGGTTGACACGCTGCTGCCCATCAAACTGTCTCAAATGTAAGGGTGAAACGCTGCTGCTCATCAAACTGTCCCAAATTTAAGGTTGACATGCTGCTGCCCATCAAACTGTCCCAAATTTAATGTTGACACGGTGCTGCCGAGCTGACACTAAAAAAAAATGTAAGGGTGACACGCTGCTGCCCATCAAACTGTCCCAAATTTAAGGTTGACACGCTGCTGCCCATCAAACTGTCCCAAATTTAAGGGTGACACGCTGCTGCTCATCAAACTGTCCAGAATTTAAGGCTAACAAGATGCTGCCCATCAAACTGTCCCAAATTTAAGGTTGACACGCTGCTGCCGAGCAGAACGTCTACAAAATTTATAGGTGACACGCTGCTGCTCATCAAACTGTCCCAAATTTAAGGTTGACACGCTGCTGCCCATCAAACTGTCTCAAATTTAAGGTTGACGCGCTGCTGCCCATCAAACTGTCCCAAATTTAAGGGTGACACGCTGCTGCTCATCAAACTGTCCCAAATTTAAGGTTGACAAGCTGCTGCCCATCAAACTGTCTCAAATTTAAGGTTGACATGCTGCTGCCGAGCAGAACGTCTACAAAATTTATAGGTGACACGCTGCTGCTCATCAAACTGTCCCAAATTTAAGGTTGACACGCTGCTGCCGAGCAGAGCGTCTACAAAATTTACAGGTGACACGCTGCTGCTCATCAAACTGTCCCAAATTTAAGATTGACACGCTGCTGCCCATCAAACTGTCCCAAATTTAAGGGTGACACGCTGCTGCCCATCAAACTGTCCCAAATTTAAGGGTGACACGCTGCTGCCCATCAAACTGTCCCAAATTTAAGGTTGACATGCTGCTGCCGAGCTGACCGTAAAAAAAAAAATTTAAGGGTGACATGCCACTTAGCAGAACATCTGAAACATTATAAGTGACATGTAGCAGAGCTGAGCGTGTTAAAAATTATTTTTGACATGCCGCTTAGCTGACCGTCTGAAACATTGTGTGACATGTAGCAGAGCTGAGCGTGTAAAACTTTATGGTTGAGGGCCTGCTGGTGAGCTGACTGGCAAAAAAATTATGGTGCAGGCCCAGCTGGTGAGCTGCCCGGCTAAAAAATTATGGCGCAGGCCCAGTTGGTGAGCTGCCCGGCTAAAAAATTATGGTGCAGGCCCAGCTGGTGAGCTGACCGGCTAAAAAATTAGGGTGCAGGCCCAGCTGGTGAGCTGACCGGCTAAAAAATTAGGGTGCGGGCCCAGCTGGTGGACTTCGAGGGCAGCCTAATAAGCAGTTTCATATGATGGAGGAAGAGGAGGAAGGGGTACATGATAATACAGTGTATTCAATACACCCTAAAAGCCAGATTTAAGGTTCCTTCATGTTAAGCCGCTTTCCTCTGGTGGAGTAGAGAAGTCAGGGGCAATCCAGGCCTTGTTCATTTTGATCAGCGTCAACCTGTCAGCCTTGTCAGTTGACAGGCGGATGCGCTTATCAGTAATTATGCCCCCAGTGGCACTAAATACCCGCTCAGGCAAAACGCTGGCGGCAGGGCAGGCTAGCACCTCCAAGGCGTAGAGTGACAGTTCGTGCCACGGAGGAAGGAGGATGAGGGTGAGGATGCGGTTGCCCTTGCGTACGGATGCAATGCGTTATTCACGCAGGACCATTCACTTCAATGGGGCCAGGGCTGCGTGAAAAATGCAGAATATAGAACATGCTGCGATTTTCACGCAACGGCGAACAGATGCATGAAAAAATTTGCCTATGTGAAAAGCCCCATTGAAATGAATGGGTCAGGATTCAGTGTGGGTGCAATGCGTTCGCATCACGCATTGCACCCGCGCGGAAATCTTGCCCGTGTGAAAGGGGCCTTACTGTATGATCAGAAAACTTTTAATGAATGTCCAATATTCTGAATGCGCAATAGAGCAGCCGCAAATGAGGAACTACGGCCTAAAATAACGGTATTAAATGTAACATCGGATGTCAGCTACATAGACTTTTCAACTGTTGTAATACGCTGTGCACTGACAAAAAAATGCAGACGTATTTCACAATGGACTTTGGTCTTTTTGGAACAGAAACAATCTTTCTACCTACCCAAATCCTTTTCCTATAGTTTAATTCCCTACTTGCTTAAATTAAACTGCAGACGCAAAGGAGGAACTGTGGCCTAAATTAACGGTATTAAATGTAACAACGGATGTCAGCTATATAGACTTTTGAATGGTTCTAATATGCTGTCACCTGGTGTTACTGACAGGGCACACTTGGGTTCTTTTTGACACCAAAAAAAAAAAAAAAGCAGAAGGATTTATCAATGGACTTTTTTTTGTGTCTTTTGAACAATGATACTAACCCTGCCTATAGAAATTCTATCCCTACACAAGTCCCTACTTGCGCAAATGTTTTACAGCAAGACGCAAAAGAAGTACTGCGGGCTTAACAGCTGAAATTATAGCAAAGTATGTCAGGTATATAGTATACAGAGAGTATCCTACAGCATGCAGCAGCAGCAGCAGCACATGTGGCATTAATGGCAGACCACCTAGTGCTATTTTCACCACCTTTAAACACCCCAAAAATATTGTTCCAGATATAATAGCCCTTAAAAGGGCTTTTGGGTCTTCTTTGAGCGATTTCTATCCCTGCCTACCTTGCTTCTCTCCCTACAGTGTATGTCCCTCCTTGCTGCAGCAGCGCATGTGGCGTTAATGGCAGGCCACCTAGCGCTATTTTCACCACCTTTGAAGTCCTCAAAAATAATAAAATATTGGTTTGTGCCAGATATAATAGCCCTTAAAAGGGCTTTTGGGTCTTTGTTGAGCGATTTGTAGCCCTACCTAGCGTGCTTCTCTCTCTACACTGTCTGTCCCTGCTTGCAGCAGCTGTCCCTGGCTCGGTATGCGTCGGTAACATGTCACCGGGTGCTTTGTAGCACCCGATGATGTGTTCCCGGCCATCCAATCAGTGTAATGCCAGTAGCCAACATTACAGTGAATGCCAGTATCTCCCCGCACGCTAATTGTCTAATTAGGGTGCGGGCAGGTGACCCGAGCATGGCGCTCGAGCACACGTGGTATTCGGCCGAATACCGCGTAGTCCCAAGCACCGCCATGTTCGGCCGAATAGTGTATTTGGCCGAACATGTTCGCTCAACACTACTATACACAATTGATATTGCTGCATCTGTAACAACCTGATCTATAAAAGGATCATATTACTTATTCCACATTATGAACGCCATAAAAAAAATGAAAAAAACAATGACGGAATTGCTCTTTTTGTCACCTCACTTCCCCAAAAAATTGAAAATACTTGAAAATAGTACCAATAAAAACGAGAGCCCATCCACCAAACAAAAAGCCCTCAGTCAGCTAACTTGGCGAATAAATAAAAATGTTATGGATGATGATGCGAAATATAACTTATTTTTTATTTTAAAAAAGTGATTTTTTGCAAAAGTAATAAAACATGAAAAAAACGCACCTTCGTATAAGGCGCACCTAGGTTTTAGAGGAGGAAAATAAAATTTTTTTTTTTTAATTGAACCTCAGCTTAGAGCCCCAATCAGACCCCTAATATTAATCTGACCTCAGATCAGACCCTTACTGTTAATAATACCCCTATTCAGACCTCAGATCAAATCCCCATGTTAATCAGACCTCAGATCAGAGACAAAAAGAATAAATCGCCTCTCCTGCCCCGGCTCCCAATCCTGCTTCCTGCTATGCTGTATTGAGACCCAACGTCGCACAGTGTGAGGTCACATCGCGCTGACATCCTCACGCTGTGTGCGGCAGAGGAAGACTAGGAAGCATTGAGTACAGAGCCCACACATTCACTGCTTTTCGGTCCTCCTGTACTAATGTGCAATTCCATAATGGAAGCGATTATCAGTATTCACCCCATAATGAAGAATGAAGTGTTCACATTATATGTACCGTATGGAGAACCCCATGAAAAATACAGATAAGACCGATTGATTGCAATTTTTGACTACCCCACCTCCGAAGTAAAATAAAAAATGATCAAAAAATACATGTAACCCAAAATGTTACCAATAAAGCTACAGCTGTGAGCCCTTACACAGCTCAGTCAACAAAAAAAAAAAAAGGTTATGGCCCTTAAAAATATTTCAGTAAATTCCATGTTAGAAAATGCCAGATGCCACCTTATGAACACTGCGATGTCCCCTAACAGCAGACGACCAAATGTGGGAGTGTTGCTGTATTCAGGAAAAAAATGCATAATATAATGTGTGATGCATTTCCTCCTGTTACCCCTTGTGAAAATGAAAAATTTGGAGCTAAAGCAACTTTTCTTGAAAAAAATGTAATTCAAAGAGGTTGTCCGGGTTCAGATCTGACAGCCCCTCTCATGTTAGCATCGAGGCATGTCATGCTCCGATGCACTCCCTTGCCCTGCACTAAATCGCGCATGGAAAGGGCTTTTTTATTTACAATAATACACTGCTCGGTAACGTCACTGGCTCTGGTGGGCCCGCTCTAGCGCTGCCCTAGCTGTTTTGCTGGCTAGGGCAGCACTAAAGACCTCCCATCATTCCCGGTGACGCCACTGGGCTCACTGGAAGCCGCAAGAGAGAGCCCGTTACGTCACTGGATCTTCTGAAAATGCTGAATTGCGCAGGGCAAAGAAGAGCATCGGAGCATGAAATGCTCCAATGCTCTTGTCAGGTGGGCTGCCTGGGTGAAAAGATGGGTTTGTCCGGGTTCAGCTCTGCTCGGTAAGTATTTTATGCCGTCAGCTCGGCTCTGCTTTTCAGCAAGGACAAGCTTATTGAGGACAGTCAGCAGCTCCTGCCCAGTTGTGTGGGAGCAGGTGTTGCAAGAGATCAGGCATGTGGCCGTGAGACAGGTGAGGGTGATATTAATGACATACAGACAGTAGTGGATGATGACACATGGGAGCCAGGTAAAGATGGGGCTTCATCATTATCATCAGGGGATGAGAGTGGCAGCTTGCGCATGAAGCAACGACTGAGCCAGCAGGGTGGTAGCATGGCTGCGAGTCAGCAGGGTGGCATCAGTATGAGGATTGGAGCCAAATGTGCCCAGGGTAGACCGTTTGCTACTCAGGAGCCTACCTGTCTGGAAAGAACTAGCGGTGAACAGATTCATGGAGGCAGTGGCAGCAAGCAGTCAACACAGAGTGTTTAGGGGAAACAAGTCGCTAGAGCATGTTAACATGGCCATTTGTAGAATCTGTGGGCCGAAGGTGAAGTGTTACTAGGGTGCCAATGTTGGCTCCACGGCCCTTCTTCAACACATGCAGAGTCAACATAAAGTTGGCTGGGAAAACCATGGCACTAATGTAGTGCAATCTGATTTAGCAAGCGTTGCATCTCCCAGTGGCCCGCAGCATACCACCTACAGTGGGGGAAAAAAGTATTTAGTCAGCCACCAATTGTGCAAGTTCTTCAACTTAAAAATATGAGAGAGGCCTCTAATTGATATCATAGGTAGACCTCAGCTATGAGAGACAAAATGAGAAAACAAATCCAGAAACTCACATTGCAAATAAATTTTAAAAAAATCAGATAAATTATGGTGGAAAATAAGTATTTGGTCACCTACAAATAAGCAAGATTTCTGGCTCTCACAGACCTGTAACTTCTTCTTTAAGAGGCTCCTCTGTCCTGGGACCAACGTAACAAAGGCTACCATCAGTAACACACTACGACGCCAGGGACTCAGATCCTGCAGTGCCAGACGTGTCCCCCTGCTTAAGCAAGTACATATCTGGCCCATCTGAAGTTTGCTAGAGAGCATTTGGATGTTCCAGAAGAGTATTGGGAGAATGTCATATGGTCCTTGCCTGGGCAAATCCTATTTGGGAACATGGAGGTCCTGACGCCACTAATCTGCAGACTTTTCTGGCTACCTTCAGGCTGGTCTTTGAGGAGCCCGGCCACACGTCCTCTGCAGCGTCGGCTCTGCTGTGTCTAAAAGAGGGTTCCTTGTCTGTGGGACAATATGCCATCCAGTTTCGTACCCTGGCTGCTGAACTCGCATGGAACAATGAGGCCCAATTGGCGGTGTTCTGGGAGGGCCTTTAGGACCGGATTAAGGATGAATTAGCTGGTCGCGACCGTCCATCTACTCTGAATGACCTAATCACCTTAGCCACAAGTATTGATATGCATTTCAGGGAACGTTTTAAGGAGGTCGCAGGCACCAGAAGACCACCTCGTTTGGCTCCATCCTTCCAAAGGCCGGTCCTTCCTCTAGTGTCCACCCCATCTGAAGAGCCCTTGCAAATAGAGTGCCTTCTGTTGTCTGATCAGGAACGTTTATGCCGTAAAGCAGAGGACCTGTGTCTGTATTGTGGAGGCAAGGCTCACTTTGTACATAATTGTTCGCAGAAGCCGGGGAACGCCAAAGTCTAGGATCAGTTGGAGAGATGATCCTAGACGAGGAAAAGTCCTCTCCGAAACTCTCTGTTCCGGTGACTTTATCTCACAAGGGAGTCACACTGTCTGTGCCTGCATTCTTGGATTCTGGGTCAGCCGGTAACTTCATTCAGCAAGCTCTGATCCATCAGTACCAGCTCCCTACGGTCCGTCGTCTTGAACGACCTCTGTCGGTAGCCTCAGTAAACGGACTGCCTCTTCCTGAACCTGTGCTTTCGGTTACTAAGCCCCTAAAGATGCAAATAGGGGTCCTGCACTCTGAGATGATCTCCTTCTATGTGCTGCCGGAGTATGTGAATCCGATTATCCTTGGCCTATCCTGGCCACGTCTGCATACTCCAGTTGTTGACTGGCACTCCGGTCAGATTTTGTCTTGGGGATCATCCTTTCAGTCTGCCTGTTTATCTGAGGTCCGACCTGCTTCCTCGCCAACTGTACCTATTGACCTGCCTGGACTCCCGCAACAATATGCCAGTTATGCGGACGTCTTCAGTAAGAAAGAGGCAGAGACCCTGCCGCCTCATCGACCTTACGATTGTCCAATTGGCCTGGTGCCACTCCTCCTCGAGGTCGAGTCTATCCACTCTCACTTCCTGAGACTCAAACGATGTCTGAATACAGCAAAGAGAACCTTGAAAGGGGGTTTATCCGAAAATCTACTTCACCAGCCGGTGCCGGATTCTTCTTTGTGCAGAAAAAAGATGGTTCCTTATGGCCCTGTATCGACTATCGAGGTCTGAACAAGATCACAGTCTAGAACCGATACCCTCTACCTACGTGGTGTCTACAATCTTGTCCGCATTCAAAAAGGCGATGAGTGGAAGTCTGCTTTCAACACTCGTGATGGTCACTACGAGTAACTCGTCATGCCCTTCGGTCTATGCAATGCTCCCGCGGTATTCCAAGAGTTGGTAAAAGACGTCTTCCGGGACCTGCTCTATGTTTGCGTGATAGTGTATCTGGACGATATACTGATCTACTCACCTGATCTGGTCACCCATCGGAAGCATGTACTTTTAGTTTTGCAGAGGTTGAGAGAGAATCGACTTTATGCCAAGCTTGAGAAATGCATCTTCGAAAAATCCTCTGTACCGTTCCTTGGATACATCATATCGGATGCCGGGTTGCAGATGGATCCTAAAAAGTAGAATGCGGTAATAGACTGGCCACGCCCAAAGGGTTTTCATGCTATTCAGCGCTTCCTTGGGTTTGCAAACTTCCATCGCCAGTTCATCTCGAACTTTCGCTTACGTCTCCGATCTCCGCCCTTATTAAGAAAGGGGTGAATGCCAGAGTCTGGACTCCCGAGGCTGAAGCCGCCTTTGTCCCGTTAAAAAAGGCCTTTGCTTCTGCACCTGTTATGCATCATCCTGATGTCTCCTGCCAATTCTTTTTAGAAGTGGACGCCTCTTCCATAGGAGCCGGTGCTGTTTTACTACAGAAAGCTTCCAAGGGCAAGATGTCTACTTGTGGATTTTTCTCCAAGCTCTTCTCCCCTGCCGAGAGAAACTACTGTATTGGGGATAGAGAACTTCTGGCCATTAAACTTGCCTTAGAGGAGTGGCATTTTACCTATTGGAGGGGACTCAACATCCTGTGATAATCTTCACTGACCACAAGAACCTTACTTATCTGCAGACAGCCTAGCGTCTGAACCCTCGCCAAGCCAGATGAGCACTCTTCTTCTCCCGCTTTGATTTTGAGCTGCACTTTTGCCGGACAAGAGGAACATCAAAGTGGATGCGCTGTCTCAGTCATTTGACTTCTCTGACCAGCAGGAGGAGCCCCAGTATGTAGTTGATCCTGCCCGCTTGATCACAGTGGCTCCTGTCCTGGTAAAAGACATCCCTCCTGGGAAGACTTTTGTGCCATCTGCTAAGAGAAAACGTGTACTTGCTTGGGGGCACAGCTCCAAGCTGGCTGGTCATCCTGGGATCCGCAAAACCACAGAACTTCTGTCTCGCCACTACTGGTGGCCCACATTGTCTAAAGATGTGCGTGATTACATGTCTGTCTGCACAATCTGTGCTCAAAATAAAGTCTCCAGGACCAAATCACCCGGGCTGTTGTTACCTCTTCCTGTTCCTGACGCCCCGTGGCAACACATTGCCATGGACTTTATTACAGATCTGCCCTCTTCTGCCGGATGTACAGTTATCTGGGTGGTAGTGGACCGGTTCTCCAAGATGGCGCACTTCATTCCTTTGTCCGGTCTGCCTTCAGCTGCTGAACTTGCTAAATTGTTCGCGAAACACATATTCCGCTTGCATGGTTTACCTTGCCATATTGTTTCCGATCGCAGTCCAGTTCACTTCTAAGCTCTGGAGAGCCCTGTGCCATTTACTCGAAATAGAGCTGGACTTCTCTTCAGGTTATCACCCACAGACCAACGGACAAGTTAAACGGGTCAATAAAATATTAGAGAACTATCTTCGGCATTTCGTTTCAGGTCAACACGACAACTGGGTTCAATTGCTTCCATGGGCTGAATTCTCCTATAACAACCACTCTAGTGAATCTACCGGATCCTCTCCATTCTTTGTTGTGTTTAGACAACACCCTCGTACTCCTCTCCCTGTTCCAGAATCTTCTGGGGTACAAGCTGCGGATTCTTCATTTAGAGACTTCTTGAAGATTTGGCGTGACACCAAGGTCTGCATCAGTAAAGCGGTGACTTGCATGAAAATTAATGCAGACAAAAGAAGACGGAAACCGCCTCACTTCCCGTCAGGAGATAAGGTATGGCTCTCTTCAAAAAACATTCGCCTAAAGGTTCCCAGTTTCAAGTTTTCTCCTAGGTTCCTTGGACCCTTTAAAGTTTTGAAGAGGATCAACGAAGTGACATACAAGTTACGTCTGCCCTCCTCTCTGCGCATTCGTAATGCCTTCCATGTATCCCTACTTAAGCTGGTGGTTCTTAATCGCTTCTCGACGGCTCCTTCTACTCGTACTCCGGTGTCTGGAGATTCTAACGAGGTCTTTGAGGTCAAGGACATCCTGGACATCAAGAAGCGCGGCAAGAGGAGTTATTATCTTGTGGACTGGAAGGGCTTTGGTCCCGAAGAAAGATCGTGGGAACCAGAGGAGAACATTTATGCTCCGAATCTGTTAAAAAGGTTACTGTAACAGTGGCTGCTGTGCGCCGCTGTACCCCTGCTTACTGCTGCCATTCTGGGCGTCGTGTCCAGCGATGAGCTGCTGCTTGTGGTTTCCATTCACCACTGCAGGCCTGAGCTCTGGCCTGAGCTCAGTGTCAAGATCCTACTCTTGCTCTAGGTTTTGTGTTATCCTGCTTATGTTCCTGTGTGCTGACCTCTGCTAGTATTCCAGACTCCGCTACTCGCCTGATCCCTGCCTGCCAGTATCGTCTCTCTCGTTGCTGATACAGATTGCCTGACTTCGTACCTGTGCCGCCTGCCCTGACCCTTTGTCTGTCTGACTCCGCTTCTGCCTCATCCCTCGGTCCTGTATTGTCTATCCTGGATATGACCCGGCCTGTTGACCACTGCTGTACCCTGGTACCTTCGCAGGTATCTCCTGGTCCCCCTGGACCAGCTGCCTCGTGTCCCGATCCTCCTCACGAGGTAGTGACCTGGTGTTCCCCTCGTAAAGTCTATTCCCACCATCAGGGGTATTTGTGAAGATCGAGGAGTTTCACTTAGACAATGCCCTTAGAGGAGGTAGGCCGCGAGGCACAGTGGGTCCACACCTGCTGGTTCGTGACAGTAGAACTGTTTGGTAGAAACACAACTCGTTGTGTTTGGAGGAGAATGAATGCTGAGTTGCATCCAAAAGAACACCATACCATACCTAAGCATGGGGGTGGCAACATCATGCTTTGGGGCTCTTTCTCTGCAAAGGGACTAGGACGACTGATCCGTGCACATGAAAGAATGAATCTTGTATTGTAAGATTTTGAGTGCAAACCTCCTTCCATCAGCAAGGACGTTGAAGATGAAACGTGGCTGGGTCTTTCAGCATGACAATGATCCCAAGCACACCGCCAGGGCAACGAAGGAGTGGCTTCGTAAGAAGCATTTCAAGGCCCTGGAGTGGCCTTGCCAGTCTCCAGATCTCAACCCCATAGAAAACCTTTGGAGGGAGAACCTTATATTAGCGCTGTGTAAAGGAGGCCTGACCCATGCGCCCTGCATGGCACACATATTTAATCTGATTGTAGCGGTTCCTGAAGTCTTCCACCCAACTGCAAGACATTCTGGCCAGGAAACTGTTCATGCACTTCAGCCACGCTTACTATGCAAAACACACCCTACTTGAGCTGCAAAGGCAGAATCACCTGATATGCGACGTTTCAACTCGTCGGAACTCCACCCTCCACATGTTGGACTGACTATATGAGCAGAAGAAGGCACTCCCTTGTGTAACTTCGACATTATCCAATGGCATATCATGCATGACACCTGCAATTTTGCTCAGGCCCTTTGAGGAGGCCACTTTATTTGTGAGTCATGAGGACTACAGAATGAGCAACATCATTCCAGTCCTTCACGTCCTGGAGCAGATGCTGATAAAGCTAACTGGCTAGGGGACAGGAGACATGGCGCCTACATCTGATGGCCACCTGAGCCCTGTGGGGGCTGAACTGGTGGAGGAGGAGGAGGACATTTACGCCCAAAAAATGCATGCAGAAATGGCTGGTTTATCTGCAGAAGTGACAGGAGAGGAGCAGGAGGAGCTAGGGGGCGATGAGGAAGACCAGGCAGATGACCCCGCCACACCGTGGCATTATGCAGTGTATATGGCTGCAGGGAGTCCCTCCAAGTCCCTTGTGCAAATGGTCAGATGCATGCTGAGTTGCTTGTGTAGTGACAGCCGTATTACGACCATTCGGCAGAGGGAAGACTACTGGCTCTCCACCATGTTAGACCCTCATTTCTGCTCCAAAATGGGCTCCTTTTTTCCACCCGCTGAGAGGGAGGATAAACTCAACTTCTTTCGAGACATCCTGTGTAGTCAGTTGGCAACTTTAGGGGGGTGGGGCGGCAGGATCAGCACCGGCTCGATCAGCAGTAACTTAAGTCTGGAGTCTCTAATCAGCACTTTTCTTCACCCACCTACTGAAGAAACCACCCACCACCAGCAGCAGGACATAGAGCAGAACCTGAACCAGCAGGTGATGACATACTTGGGCTGCACCCTGCCACCTCACATCCAAGATCCTCTGGACTTCTGGGCAGCCAAACTTGATTTGTGATCGAGTTTACCCTTAACGAGCTTTCCTGCCCGGTCAGTGGTGTGGCATCAGTGTGGGTGTTTAGTGTGGCAGGGGGCATAGTTTGCGCAGATAGCAATAGTTCAATGTTAAAGTCTCGTATCGCTCAAAACATGCCCACCAGGGCTCTTACCACCTCATGAAGATTATCCAATCAACGGAGGTGCCCGATAGCACTGTGAGGAGATGTAGATTCCAGTTATGGATGTCTGAGACTCACGTTGTAGACAGGTGGGGTTATGTCGGAGTCACTCGCCGGGTATGCAATCCAGCGGTCGCCACAACGCCGTGTATCAGGGGTCACGTGATCCGAACCACATGATCGGAAGGTAAGAGTATTGGTTCCGCCCTCCTCAATGTAATAGGATGCTCCGGTATATTTCAATAGATCGTGGCCTCACTCCACAGATACTGTATGCGGTAAGTAATAGATATATGGGTCTGGACCCTGTTACTAGTAGCATCAATAACACCAAACGCGTTTCAGAGATACAATCTCCTTCCTCAGTGGTAGTCTGGGGGAGGTCCACTGTATGTCTTTATATACTCTATCTCAGTTGCCTCTAAATTCCGAACTGGAGTAGGAGAGAAAGATCTGGTATTGAATTAAATCAGACCCCACAGCCATATCAGGCAATTCACATTGGACGCATGGGTAGAAAATATACGATATAACAAATATTTTTAAAAAATTATAAAATATGAGGTGAAAATGAAAAATGAATGAAAATAAAGATAAAAAGGTACAAAAAAACGCAAAGGCGTTATTCTTGCGTTTTTTTTCTGCGTTTTCTTGTCTGCTGAATCTATCTGCATTCATAATGGTATATATATTCAATTGTACTTAAAATACAATATGAATGGGGACATTAGTATCCTATAGGAGTTTTATATGTAACCCAACAGGTGAGTGAGTGAATAGAAGCTGAGGATGGAAGTGTCAGGTGTGACCCGGGGAACCCACAACCAAGGGGAGATCGGGGTGCTGGAAATAAGAACAGCCGGACCCCGATGTCCCTTCGGGCATGGGTCTCCTGTTTAAAGAAAAACAAACGGCTCCATCTCAGCATTCAAGCCGAATGGTGTCAGTGTGTTGAAATAAAAAATCCTCTTAGATTCGGCGCGTGACATCCTGGCAATATGGTCTCCCCTACTCCAATGGGGTCTAATAGATTCTATGGCTGCAAATGTCAAACACCTAGGATCCTTGTTATGGTGGGCTTTGAAATGTCTAGAAACCGTGTGTTTCTCTGAGCCATTCTTTATATTTGATATATGCTCAGAGATTCTCTTTTTTTCAAGGTACGTTTTGTTCTGCCCACATATTGTTTCCTACATGAACACTCAAGTAGGTAGAGAACATTTGTGGAATTACAAGTAAGAAATTCACGTATTTGCCACTTCTCAGATGTACAATTTCCACATTTTCCACATCTATAAAAACCATATAAATTAGCCCAATTGGAGAGGGTATTCGGTGCTAATTTGCGTTTAGTGGTGGGAGCTATTTTTAAAGTTAATGTTGGTGCCCTTGTATATATAATCTTTGGTTGTGTGGATAATAAGGTTCCTATCGTTTTATCTCTTAATAGATAATGCCAATGTGAGTTTAGGACCCTCTCTAGCCTTTTGTGATGTGTGTTATATGGGAGGATGATTCTCATAAAATCATCTATCTTCTCGTCTTTTAAAAGCTTCGGTGTAAAAAAGTCCTCCCTTCTCATATTTCTCACTCTACTCAGAGAATTCTAGATAACGTTATCTGGGTAATCTTTCTCTTTGAAATACTGTGACATCTGGATAGCTTCTACTTCAAAGGCCTCTTCTGTAGTACAGTTGCGTTTGATTTGTCGAAATTGGCTCAAAGGCACGTTAAGAAGCCACCTAGGAAGGTGACAGCTAGAAAATAAAATAAAACTATTTCTCGCTGTGGGTTTCTGGTATGTACTACATGTCAAATGGTTGTCTTTGTCTGTAATCCATATGTCTAAGAATTCCACCTGCTCTGTACTATATTTGGGTGTAAAAAGTAGGTTTTTATTGTTATTATTTAATTCAGTGAGGAAATCAATCAGGCTCTCCTCCCCCCTATTCCAGATGAAGAGGATGTCGTTGATATAGTGCCGCCATAGTACCAGATCCACCCCCAGCCGGGACAGGATAGTGTGTAATTCCCAATCCGCCATGAATAGATTTGCATAGCTGTGGGCGAATCTGGTACCCATGGCGGTGCCTCGAGCCTGGAGAAAAAAAGCTTCCGCATACCAGAAGTAATTATGCGTAAGTATATAGGAGACCCTGTCTAAGATGAATGAAATCTGATCTTTATTCATAGAACCCTCCCTTCCTAACATATTATTTAATGCTTGTAATCCTTGTGTGTGTTCAGTGACTGTATATAAGGAGCTGACATCTAGGGTGCACAGAATCCAACCCGGTCGGTAGTCTAAATGTTCAATCACATTAATGATGTCAGTGGTATCTTTCATGTAAGAAGGTGTCTTTTTTACAATAGGTTGCAGAAGCTGATCCACATACTGCGATAAATTTGAAGACATAGATCCAATGCCTGAGATAATTGGGCGACCGGGTGGATTCTGTGCATCCTTATGTACCTTAGGAAGGCAATAGAACATTGGTATTTTTTGATCTAAGAGGATTTTTTATTTCAACACACTGACACCATTCGGCTTGAATGCTGAGATGGAGCCATTTGGTTTTCTTTAAACAGGAGACCCATGCCCGAAGGGACATCGGGGTCCGGCTGTTGTTATTTCCAGCACCCCGATCTCCCCTTGGTCGTGGGTTCCCTGGGTTACACCTGACACTTCCATCCTCGGCTTCTATTCACTCACTCACCTGTTGGGTTACATATAAAACTCCTATAGGATACTAATGTCCCCATTCATATTGTATTTTAAGTACACTTGAATATATATACCAGAAGAAAACGCAGAAAAAAAACGCAAGAATAACGCCTTTGCGTTTTTTGTACCTTTTTATCTTTATTTTCATTCATTTTTCATTTTCACCTCATATTTTATAATTTTTTTTAAATATTTGTTATATTGTATATTTTCTGCCCATGCGTCCAATGTGAATTGCCTGATATGGCTGTGGGGTCTGATTTAATTCAATACCAGATCTTCCTCTCCTACTCCAGTTCGGAATTTAGAGGCAACTGAGATAAAGTATATAAAGACATACAGTGGACTTCCCCCAGACTACCACTGAGAAAGGAGATTGTATCTCCGAAACGTGTTTGGTGTTATTGATGCTACTAGTAACAGGGTCCAGACCCATATATCTATTACTTACCGCATATAGTATCTGTGGAGTGAGGCCACGATCTATTGAAATATACCGGAGCATCCTATTACATTGAGGAGGGCGGAACCAATACTCTTACCTTCCGATCACGTGATTCGGATCACGTGACCCCTGATACACGGCGTTGTGCCGACCCCTGGATTGCATACCCGGCGAGTGACTCGGACATAACCCCACAAGAGACATACAGCTACCTGTCTACAACGTGAGTCTCAGACATCCATAACTGAAATCTACATCTCCTCACAGCGCTATCGGGCGCCTCCGTTGATAAAATTAGTCAATCTTCATGAGGTGGTAAGAGCCCTGGTGGGCATGTTTTGAGCGATCCGAGACCATTTATATACACTCATCGTGAGCAATCATTTTCATGGCTACCTGCCCTTAAAGGGTTATTCTCATTTTAGACAATGGGGGCATATCGCTAGGATATGCCCCCATTGTCTTATAGGTGCGGGTCCCACCGCTGGGACCCGCACCTATATCCAGAACGGAGCCCCCGAACTGAATGAGGGCGCACTGCGCATGCGCAGCCGCCCTCCATTCATTTCTATGGGGCCGCCGAAAATAGCCGAGCGCTGGCTCAGCTCCTAGCGATATGCCCCCATTGTCTAAGATGAGAATACCCCTTTAACATTGCTATCTGCACAAATTATGTGGCCACTAACTCTGTTATCCATGTAAAACAACTTGGCTACTAACAATGTGTGCACACTAACAGTTTTCTTCCACCTATTATTGTGAGAGATACAGACCTAAGGGCTATTTGGACTTTGCTTTAACAATATCGGTGACTAACATCTAACAAAGCACTATTACCGTCATTGCTGCTGTATTGACAATCTTTTGAACATCTTTGGGAGGAACGCTATATGGGATAACAGTGATGGCATTTTCTTCATTATAACTATCAGCAATCACTGTCTATGATTCACAAATAGGCAGTTTAAGTGGAATATGTGCTTGTGGATGGACATATACAACAACTCAGTACGGAACCGCATGCATTGAGATTATTTTCCAGTGGTATTGCTCTATTTTTCTATTATTCTATATATACTTTTTTATTGATTCATGAATATGTACATCATCGTGAACTGATAGTTGTAGATGTGTACAATGTTATTGTTTTTAGAATCTTATCGTGTATGTTCATTATATTTCTTCCATTTTTCTAATAAATACTCCACACTTTTCTAGTAGAAAGAGTGCATATTTACCTTCGTTTTTTGCCTTCAATTGTTGTTTTCTGGGACTGGGTGATCCTGGACGGTCCTTGCACCATTTGCCATCCATAAGTCCAGTGTGAGCCCCTCCTTTAGTTTTTATTTATCTATGCCCCCTGCCACACTAAACACCCACACTGATGCCACACCACTGACCGGGCAGGAAAGCTCGTCAAAATGTTGAGATTGACCTTTGTGAAGATGAATCATCAAGGATTTCCACATGCCAGTGCCTGATGCATCAGTCTAGATCATTCTGGGTGCCACACCTGCTTCAGTCACTATTCTGGTGCTCCCACCCGCCTGATGCCACACACCTGCCGCCTCTGCTACATCTTCTCCTGCTGCCACCCACTATCTTGTGCTGTTACTGCCACTGCTGTTGCCCCCACCTCCTCACTCTGTGTTTGGGCCACTATGTTGACATGCAGTTGGCACCCTCACCATTCTGTGATTGGACCACTAGTTTCCCTGTTTGACCTTGTTGACAGTACCACTTATTTTACCCTTCAATTGATCTGTCAGGACAGAAAAATGAGAAACACAACGGATCCTGTCTTTGGAGCATCTGTAAGGCCTCTATCACACGGTCCCTATTTTATATGATCAGGATTTGGAAGCCAAAAGCAGGAGTGGTTTTTAAATTTTTAAAAAGTTGTCTCTGATTGCCCCTCACATAGTTCCATACACAAAACTACAAAAAAGAGGGGTCAGAATATGGCGATGAAAAGAAAAAAAAACTATACGTATGTTGTATTGTTGTAATTGTTCTGACATGGAGAATAAAAGTAACAGGTCAGTTTTACCGCATTGGAAATGGTGTAAAAATTGTGCTTTTGTAATTGCACCCCATTTGGAAATTTTTTTCCCACTTCCGACCACATTTTATGCAACCGTATATTGTGCCATTAGAAAGTGCATCTTCTCCCGCAAAAAACAAGCCCTCATACGGCTATGTGGAAAAAAGGTTATCGTTTTTTTGTAGCTGGGATTTAAAAAACAAAAAAATTTAAAGTTTCCAGGTTATTAAAGGATTGATAACTATTTTGTGCGATATTACGATTTCTCTAAAATCAGAGAAATTCAAATTTAGACAATTGCTAATTTTTCCAAGTATTCTGTAAGTTTGGATTTTTTTTTTTTATAAATAAAGATAAAACATATCGACTCAAATTCACCACTGACATGATGAAGTATGATGTGTTATTGTCACAACATTCTCAGAATGGCTTGGATAAGTAAAAGCATTACTTTATGTAGTAATAACTTTGTAACACATGTCAGATTTGAAAATGGGGCTTCAACATTTGGTCCAAACATTGTACGAACATGGGACTAACACAGATGCCTGCAGCCGCCAAGTGCACATGCAACATTTTAGCCAGTTTCATACATACAAATCTGCTGAGAGATGCCCTTTCGCGCTTATTTGGTGAAATTGCTTTATGGTTATTTTTTTAGCTTTTATCTATAGTATTTTCTTGTTTGTGATTTTATCCAGAAAAAAAATTGGAGGACAATCATTCAGCTGTAAAGTTGTGGAATATCAGATTGATTGGAATCTGATTCCCAGAACTCCCACCCCGATGGTCAGCTTTTTAAAGGGGCAGCAATGCTCGGCCAAGTGTGCCCTCTTCCAGTCCTTGTGACATACACTGTATAGTGGCTGTGCATGGTACTACATGTAGTTTTGTCCCATTCCTATGAATGAGATGGAACTGCCCTAAGCTGCATTAACACCACAAAATGTAGCTGTGTCTGTTAAACAATGAAAAGGCCACAGCTCTCACCAGATGGTCATTAGAAGTCGAACAATCTGATTTTGATAGCCTATCTTTTTTTTCCCAAATCTGTTTGTTTTATCATCAGATCATCAAATACAAATGCAGTAAAGCAGACAAAATGTTGATATGCAATGGAAAATACAGACATCGGTTAACAAATCAATCAAGAACATTACCCCCTTTCCCTCCCTCCACCCTCCCAGAATCCTGTGCGCAACCCACCAAGAGATCTAACTCCTCATGGAAAGCTTCAAGTATTAGTTGATGTCTAAAGGGGTGTGCATACGTGAAAGACCTCACGCAGATACCATGTGGTGTGTTTGAAATGTGAAATGAGTTTGAACTTAATGGAAGTGGAAAGGGTACTCATAAATAAGGACTATTTTTCAAAAAATCTTTTGGTCAATTTTTCTTCATCTGACAAAGTGAATATCCACTCTATATTGAACAGGAATGTTATTTTAGCCTGGATAAAAGAGATAGGAGACTCAGGGGCTAACTATCGATGTAAAATACTTTTTCTAGTAGCAGCTGCCCAGATATGTAGCAAAGCTTTATCTCGTCTAGATAAAGACCTGCTGTTCCTCAGGTAATATGTTAAAAATAGCCCACCGAGGAGAAGCAGTAAAGTATATATTGTAAGTTGTTAGTATGTGGGATTGTACCTGCTCCCACAAGTCCTGAACACACCACCGACCCCACAAATGATGGAATAAATCTGTTTTAGGTGTATTCCATTTAGAGCCAGAAAAGTACACACAAAACCTGTCCTTGCACAGGAGGACAAGTTACTTCACAACATGAGCTAAAGAGCTGCCTCATCCTCCTCTGCTTGTCAGGGATTATGATCCTGAATACAGCTGATAAGAATTTTAGCTGAATGTCTGTGAAAATGGAGTTTATGAGAAGACATGAAGTACAGAGAGGACTGACAGGACACTGTGGTAATGTGGGGCTGTGGTAATGGAGACTGCATAGAAGTGCTGCTGCTCATTTTCCACTCCACCACCCTCTTCTCTGTACTTCATCTTCTCATGAACTTCATTCTATCCCGGCCTGCAATTAAACTTTAATGAGAATGTATCCTTGGTGTACATCACTGTACAGTGCAGCATATCTAGTCCTTTCTGGTAGCAAAACAGTTACTGTCCATCTGATTGACAGATTACATATATGGCTGTGCACATAATCGTGCAGGCCACCAACTAGCTAACCCCTAGCTTAAAAATTTAAATTAAAAAATACAGCATCCTTTTGCACCAGTAAAGCAAAAAAAAAAATGCTGCGCGCCACTGAAGGTGTCCCAATGATTCTTTAGTGGAACAAAATAAGGACATGGAGAAAAAAAGGTTCTTTTAATGCATGTTATGGCAGTGCAAACACATTCTTTTGTAGAATGACTGCTCATCACTATTCGTTCACACTTCATTTATTGGTCAGTAATTGTCAGCCCAAAGCAGATGCGGGTCAAACCCACAGAACAGGTGCAGATCGATTCATGATATCTAATCAGAGAGTAGGCTTGGCTCTTGAGAGTAGGCTTTGCCTCACAATAAGTGATGGAAATAACTTATCAAATAACAGTAGGCTCTGTTCCATTGTTCTGATCTGTCAGAAGAATAGCCCAAAAAAATCGGATCCTGTAGTTTGAGCCTCTGGCTTCATGCCATCAGTATATTTGAGCATTTGATCAGTATTGGTAAGTAGAGTTGAGCGAACATGCTCGTAACGAGCACTGTACTGCTCGGATCCCCTGCGCTCGCATGGGCGCAGCCATCCGGATCCGTCCTCCTCACCTGACGGATCCGGATACCTGCGCCCATGTGAGCGCAGGGGATCCGAGCACGTTCGCTCAACTCTATTGGTAAGGCAAAAACAGGAGTGGGTCCAAAACAGAGATAACATATGATGGAAATATTTGCATGTTTTCTGTGTTTTGGACCCACTCCTGCTTTTGGTTTCTAAAACATGATCAAATCCTGATTGAAAAACTGACCATGTGATGGAGGCATCATGCTCAATCTGCATGAGTTTTATCCATTTGCCTCTGAAGTCATATCCCATAGTCCTGGTGACTGACAAAGTTGCCTCTTCAAAAGGTCTGATCAAACGACAGGTATCATGCATGAGCTGCCACTGTCTAATGTCAAAGTTACACTGGGGAGTAGTTCTGTCCATCTGCATTAAGAAATTGTTCACAGGTTTCCTCTACTTATACTGTCAGATCAACACGTGGATGGTGGAGTTCGACTGTGTGGAAACATTGCATGCGGATGGCGATGTAGGGGAACCCCATTCTGCCTTTTCAGCTCAAAGAGGGCGTGTTTTGATGTTTTGAAGTGAACGCACAGTTTCCTTGACATTTTACAAAAGATTTTGCAGTTGGGTGGAAGACTTTAGGAACCGGATGGCAACCAGATTGAAGGGATGTGCCATGCAGAGCACATGGGTCAGCCCTCCACGATGCAGCCAGACAGAATTTTCTTCCCATTATTGGTGACCATAATTACTATCTCCAGTTGGTTGATGACGCAGAGCAGTTCCTCCCTGGTGTGACTCAGTTCATCCAGGCTGAACAGGCGCAGAACAGCGTGGCAATGGCGTGCTTTGCATAGGTGATATGCTTGAGGACCACTCTGAACTGTGCCTACAGTGGAGGCTGAGGAGGCAGAAGAGGACATTGGCATGGAAATCTCCTGATTACAACACTGAGGCGGCAGTGCCATCACCTGGCCAAGTTGCTGGTGTGCCTGGGCCAGAACCACATTTATCCATGTAAATGGATGGATGTAAAGGGCATATATTGTCCTTGGCCATAGTTACAGCCAACAAGCTCAAGGACTGGCCCACCTACTGCTTAACATATGTGTTCAGGGCTGGTACAAATTTTTTTAGAGAAGTAATGACTTCTTGGGACTGTCCACGATATGAAAAGGGAGAGACTGTAGTGCCAGCAACTTGGCCAGGTGCAAGTCCAGTTTCTGCGCTGTTTGATGAATAAAAATTCCCACACTGGCATTTTACCCCTAACATTCCGTGCTGACTGCTTGCCGCTGCCCTTATGAACTTCTGCACCGCTAGTTGTTTCCTGACCATAAGCTCCTGAGTAACAGACAGTCTACCCCGGGCGTGTTTGACACACGTGCTTACACTAGTTTACACGCCTAAGGGAAGATGCAGCAGACCTCTCCTCCAAGACTGTGCTGGCCTGTATCTGCTGAGTGGCCTCACTAAACTTGCCCTCCTTGAAAAGTGGAGCAGAGCTGGCAGCATTCTTAACTTTCCAAGCAGTAGGAATAGCAAAAGAAAGAGGCAGTTGCAGGACAGGTGATGGCACAGATGTTTTTCCTGGCTGCATGTATCTATTGTTACCTGAGATGTTGTTGAAGTGTGAGTCCACCAATCCAGTACAGCTGGATTGTTGGTGAAAACACAACCACTGAATAACAGTGGCAGCTCTGGCCTGGTGCTGTGGCTGCTGCTACTACCACCCCTTCTTCTGCTGCTACTTGCGCTGGCAACAACATTTTTGCCATTGCCCATTTCTTTTGAGGGCCTAGGCAACTGTCTGATGGCCATAGTGTGCAGTAACTGAATCAGTAATTAGCATTAATCAGATGAAGTACGATGGCGCGGAAGATAGACTAGCAACAAGCTAACAAGCCTATTTATTACACCACCTATTAACAATGAGTCTGATGGAACATATATCTATGTATAACTGAACAGATTAATTATTAATGGCGCAGCAGATGAACTAGGTATACACTCCTATTTGTTACACTGGCTGTTGAGACTAAGTTTGATGCACAGTCAGTCTGTGTGTAACAGAACAGATTAAAAAGGAATGGCACAGCAGTGGAACAAGATGCACAGGGCAATTATGTAGTCTGCACTGTCCCTGCGGTCTCCCTATGCTCTCCCTACACTGTCCCTATCCAATATTCTACAACTGAAAAATTGCCATGTCTCTCCCTGTGCTCAGCTCACAGAAAATGGCAGGCACCAGGAGGGTTTGTTGTGGAATATCACTCAGAAGACGCATTCTTCAGGAAGAATAAGGTTTAGTGCGGCTAGCCCAGAGCGTTAACAGCTTCAATAGCACAAAGGAAAATGCTCAAAGGGGGAGAGCCCCACACTCGTCTTATACATACCCATTCTAAACCATATATACATGTCTTATCCTCATTGGATAGGTTAAACTCTCTCTGCAACCCCATTGGACATATCCATGCATGGACAATACGTGCTTTCTCAATGTTCATCCTAGCCAACATCTGGTATCCATTATCAATAGTTTCTTCGTCCTGTCCAGTCTATAGCCCCTCACCCAAGTGAGTGCTACCCCCACCTTAGGAATGTGTACACACACATAAGATTTGAGAATGTAGTGTCTGGCGTGATCACGTGGCATTATACTATATTTTTCAATATTTTCCTTCATTCCCCCTGTTGTTGGTTTCCCCAACACACACAGATACTGACATCTATACCACACACACAATGTCTCTTGCATTCTGCATTTCTGCATATGATGTCTTCCTCATCCAATGAACAAAGTTCACACTCTGGATCCTTGGCTTCCTCTGTAGGCTTTCAAAAAAACAGACTTTTGCAGCATAAAAATAACAGGCATTCAAGACCCAATAACAATACTGGAGCACATACAAGCATGACAGTCCTCAGTTATGGGAAGAAACCAGATAGAAGATTCATAGAGCACTCTGAGAACCAGTCACTTATAACTCCAGCCTTGTCTATCTCAGACCTCTTAGCTTCTCCTTAATGGCATTCAAGGCCTCGTCTGATGAACCTTAATACTTCGTACCGTACCTGTTTTTCTAGATCAATATCACATTTGCTGCTGCTTCTACACCAGCCAACTGACAAAAATATGTGTGGACTCTTAGTTCACACAAGCTCACCTGGAACCCACTCATACTTAGGGACTACCAACAAGGGGTGGATTAATTTAACCATTGCACACACCTGACTAGTCTCCAGGGAGTCTGGTATACGCCAGACTATCACATTGCCAATATACATACATAAGTACAGCAGTCCTCTCATATTTGACCAACTTACATTTTATGTTTGTTCCTAACCTTTGTCCATTCCCATCATTAGAATAGCAGACATTAAATTCCCTCTTGTTTATGATTTGAGACCTTTCTCTTTTGGATCTTCACTCCATGTTGATGATATTACAAAATCTCTCCATACTTTTTACACTGGTCACTGTTTACCAAACTGGAGTCGGAAGTGAAGTTCCAAAGAATATGGCCTGCACAACCACAATACATCCAAGAAACCTACTTATCTCCCTAATTTATATGCAACGAAACCTGAAAATACATGTTATATGGACATCATTACAATCAGTAACACTAATAAGCCTAACCTCCACTTATTTATACTGTACAGTATAACATTCAAACAATATGGTGTCATCAGCTCCTCCTCAGTAACAGGAATAGAAAACATAACATTGGAATCATTTGTATATATCAAACAATCAAATTAATCATTTTAAAGTCGCCATACGATGATTAATAAATGCATTATTCCAAAAGTCCTTTAATAAGTCCAATAAGCAGCATAATGCAGAGACTGAAGACTCTCCTGGTGTGGTCCCTTCAGTTACAGATGTATTCGGAATGGTCTGTGTGTCTCCAGGTGGTTTCTCCTTCAAATTCTTCACTAATTTTGAAGTGTTCCAATCAGTGATTCAAACTTTTCCTTAGGTCTCTTAACACATGCCCAATCATCAATGCTCACAGGGTTTATGGAAAGGTAAAGCCACTGAATAGACATCTAGAAGAGAATCACACAGTTACGGTATCTACAGCAATCAGTTGGTTTTGTAGGAATCCCATATAGATGTCACAATAGCAGCTGGTCTCCACTGCTCCTCTCTAAAAGAACTATAACTTCTAAACTGTATTACAGATCTCCACTTTGGTGTCTCTGATCCTTATGGGTCAAAAGCCACAGACCATAACTATACATTATAAGATCAATAATACAGTATCTGGGCCTGTTGGAGATCATATAACCCTATCCTAGACAATATAGCCCAAGAATATCTCATTTGGTGACAAGATGTTCTTCTAATATGTGATACTTACTGAGTACAGAACCATGGAGAGACATCCTATATAAGGTCTTTTTCCTTTCAATAACATGTCATTCTATCTTTCCACCAAACCCAATGTTCTTCTGTGAATTGAATTCCCTTATTACCCTCCATTGTCTCTAGAACCCCATATCTATATACCACCTCAGCCAGCATCTTCTTAGCTGTATCCTTTGCTGTTGGCTTTGCTATAGGTCAGGTCTTTGAATATCCTAGAAAGAGTTCAATACAGACAAGGACATATTCACACTGTTCCACCTTTCGTAACTGAATGTAGTCAATATGCAGTCTCTGAAATGGGTAAGATGACCTGGGCATATGCCTGCCTGGAACTTCCATAGTTCTCCCATCATTATTATAGCACATATTATTCAACCTTGCACTAACCTGGTGGCAGCATTGTTGAACCCATGAGCCATCCACCACTGAACCCAATCACATATTCCCTCTCTTGATTTGCCCATGCTGTAAATCCATCCTCATTGGGTTGAGTGCCCTCTGAAGGTAAGGTTTACCAACCTTCCAGAGTCCATTCTCACTCATTACTTCTAGCTTCCATTTTTCCCTTCAGCCTCTGTAGCCTATATCGGACTCACATTTTGGAAGTCTACTGGCCCTAAACCAGCCTATATCACCTAGACTTCCACTTACAGTAGGTTTCAGGTAATGGCTTAGTGAGGGTTTGTACTTTAACCACCTCTGCCTCCTCAGGTATCATCGGGGCATCAAACACCTTTCATATACTCAACATTCATTACTGATGGGCTTACCCATGGATCCAACAAAATCTCTGCTCCTCCAGATTAGACCATAATAATGGGTGATACCGAAGGCATACCTAGAATCTATATTAATGTTAGCAGTCTTACCCTCAGCCATCTTACAAACCTCAGCGGGTGCCTTCAGCTCCGTCTCTCGCACTGACATTGCTGGAGAGTTTGGGTAGAGGCAGCATATGCTGTGCAAGATGATCCATCTTTGAAGAACCTAAAACCATCAAGAAACTCAAAAATGTGGGTTATTAATTAGAAAGGTTGCATCTCTTTAATTTCTGCTGATGCAAATACTCGGGTAACTCATCCTTCCACCTGATTGTTTTCCCTTTAAAAATGCTGCTGAGGAGGAAAGTTTCCTACCTAGAGAGAGACCTAAAGTAAACATGCTCACAGTGAGTTTGATGAAGTGTTTCACTCACTGCATGTGATATCATTACAATTAAAGAAGGACTCTTACTGCATTGGGAAAATCTAAGTGTTTGGGTTACATACAATAGATTGTTTGAACATCTTGTTCTTTAGTTATTAATAAGAAGGCTCTTCCTGCCTACAGGATCATGTATCAGTAGAGAGGAGTTATTGGAAGTCCACTCATTACACTATCCCACATTTCCTCCTCCCCTTTACATCATTTGTCCACACCCCTTGGGGTCTGGTGAAATGTACCATGTTTCCTACGTCAGTTCTACTTTGGTGTTTAACAGTGCACTGGTCCTACTCCTAATCAGATGTCCGAACACATAACATATATAACGTACAACACGTAACACACAATACCAACATAAAACAGACAAAGGGCCCCTTTTGACATAACACTTTTCAACATAAAAATATTAGTTGGAGCTCCAAACCAATTTCTTATCCAGATGTTCTGTCAGGGTCTTCATTATTGCTACAAATAAAATATTCACCTAAGCAAACATTTGGGAGGAAGTGATTAGCAAGAAGACTCCAGGCGTTCCCGACGTCCATTAGATATAGCTGCAAATAAAACTCCTAAAACAGTTGGTTTCATAATTAAAGAACCATATTACTTTTAACAATTGGCTATTTTTTAAAAATGTTTTACCACGTGGATTTATCCAATTTATTTTACTTATTTTTAGGATATTGATTAACATGTATAGTTATTAGGAGAGTACTCTTCACATTCTCAGTTACAGAGGTATCACACACCACACCCTACATTCCATGCATTCTTCATTCACACAATAAAGCAAATAAAGCATGGTATATCTCACAGCATCTCCATCTCCTAGAAGAGAGAAACAACCTTAATTAATATCATTACATATGATAATCTTTATTTATATAGCACTAACATATTTCGCAGCACTTTACAATTCAGTGGTACATGTACAATTAACCACTTCCATGTTATCACCGACCCCAACCCATATCACTTACTTTTATCCATCTCATATTTTGACTCCCTGCTAGAGAACAAAGCCCTGAAGATTTGCTCTTTTCTCTCTTTAGGCTTTGCATCTGTTAACCATTCTACAACCAGCAGCACATCCTCATGCCTCCACCTTCCTTTGGCATTTTTCCTATGTCATCATTTCAAGACCTCATTCCCCAGCTTCCTTCTTTCCTCTGTCTATGCCGGCCATACCTCATCCTCCAAGGAGGGGAGAGGCGTGCATCCAGAATACACAGAAGCCCTTCTAGCTTCACCTGACTGACTCCATAGACACTCTCACTCACAATTATAAACTGGGAAATCTACTATCACGTCTTATACAATCTTATATGCCAATCAACATACCCTTAATCCTTCCAAGAGTGTTATAACATGAAGTTTATGGAATTAGTTTGCTCTCACCTACACTCATCTTACCTCTGTAGTAGCACATATGCCAACCTTTACTCAACCTCACACACGTCATAATCCACGTAAGGCCCCTTTCTACTTACACTGCTGTGGTCTGCTGTTCCTTAACACACACAATGTATTACGTCTAATTGCAAAATTCATCAAAAGGCCAGTTATATCTTAAACGTTACCCAGTAAACTGGCTCCTTCAAACTTAATTAGGCAACCAGTTATTATAATTATTTAATAACTGACCATATGCACAACCCTTAGCTTCCTGAATTGTTGTTTGTCTAAAAAGTCCTTTCCCTGGAAATACATGTGGAAAACTGACTTCTATATTGGTCACTCCATCCAGATAACTACAGAAGGGGCAACAATAATATTCTCCCTGTTTCTCTGCAATTATCTATCCAAGAGTCAGATTTTTTTTTTTTTTAAACCATTAACCCTTCAGCTTCCCCCTCCTCCTGCTGGTCACTTTGTTTATCTTCAGACTCCAGCCAGATCCATCCCCCCTACCTTAATGCAAAGGGGTCAGGGAGGTCAATGGGAAACAGATGAGGGGGGACGATAAAACATAGAGGGGGCTTTGATACTTTAGGAGACTGAGTAGCTCCAAACCGTGTTACATTTGAACCAGGGAGATTTTTTTATTTTTTTTTTCTCTCTCCTCGTATAAACTGTCTCAAACCAGTCTATAGTCAATTACTTTACCGTTTGTCAGGGGTCTTTAGGATTTTGTGTTATGGGGTGGGGCAGATAGGACTACATCAGGCTTTCTTTTTTTTTTTTTTCCATCTGTAGATGGTAAACATAAAACCTCTTGCTGTTCAGCAGCTATATTTGTAGTTAATCTTTTCCCTGATGTGGTGACTTCAATATACGTATGCAAGTGATTCAAATGGACCTTAGAAAAGCTTCCTGCCAAGCGATAATGTCCCTTTGTGCCACTTCCCACACCACTTTTCTAACTCCTTTTTTATCATCAGGGTATTCCTGATACATGACTGTTAATGGAGATGTCATGGTCTGATCACAATCTCAAATCACAAAAGATATTAGTAAATTATGTTCCTAATGGAGGTGTAACTCAAGGTCACAAACACTCCATCAGAGCGGTGTGCAATGCTCTGCTAGGTACCAATACTAGTAATACAGCACCAGTTAGTACAATAGTTAGTTTGTCACCTTACTTGCCGTTCTCAGGGTAACATCTACTGACACCACTCACTACATAGCAAGTGTCCCCTTACCTTAATGCAAGCTGAGGTAACAACACAGTCGCGGATTCTACTTCTCCACAGTCCAGAGCACCACACCAAAGGTGTGTCTGCTTACCAAAATAGGGAGTTTCAAACACTCAGCGTATGGAACAACTAGTTAGTATAGACAGTTAACACAACAATTACAAATCAATTACACTGACATATACAAAAGAATACATAACCCAAGGGATTTTTGCTCAATTTCTGGGTCTTTTGCATTGGTTTATTTTTTAATCCAATGAGTCGTGTCGCAAACCATAACTGGACCCCTTCCTACTTTTGTCCGAAGCCGAGGTTTTGGTCCATAACCAATAGGGTATCTCTTTCTCTCATACAGGTCTTTTGCACTGGTGAAATAAATCGCCAGTGAGCCGTGACACAAATCGTAACTGGACCTCTTCCTACTTTGGTCCGAAGCCAAGGTTTTGGTCCATAACCAATAGGGTGTCTCTTTCTCTCATACAGGTCTTTTGCACTGGTGAAATAAATCGCCAGTGAGCCATGCCACAAACCGTAACTGGACCTCTTCCTACTTTGGTCCGAAGCCAAGGTTTTGGTCCATAACCAATAGGGTATCTCTTTCTCTCACACATGTTTTCTTCTCATTAGGGATTTAGAACCAAATCTAATCGAAATTGGACCAAAATTTTTTTTTTCCAATTAATCATTAATTGATTAATTAATTAAAAATATATCTAATCCAATATTAGATATGGACAGCAGTGACGCAAACCTGACTGTAACCCTTTACTCATAAATATTAAATATTCTATTAATAAACGTTATTCTTCTTCAGAATGTCAGAATTTATTTTTTTTTTTTTGTGTCTTCACCCCAACTAACTTACTGGACTATGGTGGCCACAGGAAAAACAGTGTGGACAGACTTTAGCAAAGCAAGGTGTCTGCTTACCTATAAATTGCGCAGGCCTGCACTGCTGAGATTTTCCTGATGGTCACACTGCCAGCACGTAGGGTTCGAGTATCTGGGATCACGTCGGGGTCACCAAGAAATGTTGTGGAATATCACTCAGAAGACGCATTCTTCAGGAAGAATAAGGTTTATTGTGGCTAGCCGGGAGCATTAACAGCTTCAATCGCACAAAGGAAAATGCTCAAAGGGGAGAGGCCCACACTCATCTTATACATACCCATTCTAAACCATACATACATGTCTTATCCTCATTGGATAGGTTAAACTCTCTCTGCAACCCCATTGGACATATCCATGCATGGACAATACGTGCTTTCTCAATGTTCATCCTAGCCAACATCTGGTATCCATTATCAATAGTTTCTTCGTCCTGTCCAGTCTATAGCCCCTCACCCAAGTGAGTGCTACCCCCACCTTAGGAATGTGTACACACACATAAGATTTGAGAATGTAGTGTCTGGCATGATCAGGCGGCATTATACTATATTTTTCAATATTTTCCTTCAGGTTTAGGCTTTTTATAGGGCTGTAACATGTCGGGATGGCTATCTGCTGTTCGGCTGGCTGTAAAGCATTATGGATCATATCTCCTTCCTGGGCTTCTTACTTTCATTTAGTAACCTGTAGCCACCATTTTGGGAAAAAAAGATTAATTACCATGAAGTGCAAGGAAATTCGCATTAGTGGCAAATCAACGTTTTCCTGAAATTTGGATCGAATTCAGTTTGTTTCACTTCGATTCGTTCACCACTAAAGGGGACCAAACCAACTGAGAAATTATGCTCCTCCAAACTGAAAACAAGATCAGTGTTGTAGATCTCTTGGGCGACTGTCAGTGGGATGTGGGATTTATTTTTTGGGGTGAGAACATATGGAGCATTTTATCTTTTTTTTAGCTTGCATAACATCAGCAGATCAGGCTTTATGTAGATTATAATAGTAATAATCTTTATTTATATAGCACCAACATTATACAGCCCCTTACAATCAGGGGGTTCATATACAAGCAGAGTCATAAATAACAAAGTAAACAAATTAAAACAAGAGGTTAAAATCTATGGGGGGATAGAGGTGACAGAAAAGGTAAAAAGTGCTTGTTTTGTACAGTGGTCTGGTGATCTTAACAACATAGGGGAGTAGATCTAAAACTGCATGAGCCAGCCTTTAGCTGATATTTGCAGTACTTTTGAGTGCTTGGGGATGTGGTGGATAGTGTTTGATGGATCAGGTTCAGAAGAATGATGAAAATTATTAGGGGATGGATGTGATAGTCCAATCTAAAAATATGTGTTTTTAGGGAGCATCTAAAACTGGGTATGTTGTAAATTAACTACATTTTTTGGTAGGGCATTCCAGATAACTTGTGCAGCTTAAGAGAAGTCTTGAAGATGGAAGCAAGAGGTTTGGATTATGGTGGCTGTTACTCGTAAGTCATTTTCAGAGCATAAGGCCCGAGTAGGGTGGTAGACATAAATGAGGGAGAAGATGTAGGGGTGCAGCACTGTGGAGAGCTTTGTGTGTGAGAATGAGCAGTTTAAATTGAATCTTGTACTGTATGGGCAACCAACACACAATGCAGAAGGCTGGCACTGGTCGGAGGCATCGGTGTAGCAATTAGGCAGATAGATGAGCCTGGCTGCTGCATTAAGGATAGATTGGAGAGGGGAAATTTTTGTCAGGGGGATGCCAATTAATAATGAGGTACAGTAATCAATACTGGAATGGATCAGGGTCACAATAAGGGTTTTCCTTTCCATAGTAAGAAAGGGGCGGATTCTAGAGATTTTCTTGAAGTGAAGACATGAGTGATGAGTGATTGAATATTGAGGGGTAAAGAAAAGATCAATGTCAATCATAACACTGAGACAGTGGGTGTGTTGCCTAGGCATTATGGTAGTGACACACACTGAGATGAATCAGGTTTAGGTAGGTTAATGGATGGAGTTTGAAATGTTTGAAAGATTAAGTTTCAGGTGGAGACTGCTCTCCACCTGAAACTGAATTTTTCAAACATTTAATTTCAAACCTGATGAAAGAGACAGCAGACAATCATTGGTCTGTCTGAAAGGGTCTGAGTAGAGAGAAAAGAGGAGAGGACCTAGGACTGAACCCTGAGAAACCCCAACGACAAGAGAGTGAAGGGGAAGAAGAGCCAGCAAATAAAACACTGAAAGAGCATTGAGAGGAAAACAACCAACAGAGATCGGTGTCCTTAAGGCCCGTAGATTGGAGCATGGTGAACAGGAGATGCTTGTCTACTGTATCAAATGCTGCTGAGAGATTGAGGAGAGTTAGTAGAGAGTAGTTACTGTTGCATTTAGCTGTCAGGCAGGCTGTTTCTGCAGTGTGTGGGAACCAGATTGTAATGGATCAAGGAGAGAGAAAAGAAAAAGCAGATTAGGTGAGTAGACCAGGGGTTTGAAGATGAAGGGAATATTGGTTGGAAACAGGTCTGTAGTTAGTTTCATAGGATGGGTCAAGAGTCATTTTTCTTTTTAAAAAAAATGGGGTTATGACTGACTGATTGAAAGAGAGAAAGATACAAGAAGAGAAAACAGAGTTTGAAGATTTTAGTTAGGCGAGTAGTAACAATTGGGGACAGAGATTGGTAGAGGTGTGAGGGAATAGGGTCAGTAATGCAGTTGGTAGGGCGAGAAGAAGAGAAGAGCCTTTTGTGACTGAATACTTCTTTTCTGACTGGGTTGAATATGTAAAGTGAACCCCCGAAGAGGGTGCGGTCATGGTTGTGTGTGTGTGTGTGTGTGGGGATCGGAATCATTGACACTTAGCAGCTGTGAGGTAATTTCCTGCCGGATGTTTCAATTTTCTCTTTGAAGTAGGTGGCCAGATCTTCAGCACAGAGGTCTGTACTGCTCTTTTTGGACTGAGGAGGGAGGGAAGTGTCAAGGTTTTTTTTGTTTATTGGATAGTGAGGAGATCAGGGTCGTGAAACAGGTCTGTTTGGCAAGCCAGAAGGCAAAGTTGTAATTTGTCAGCATTAGGGCTCATGCACATGAATGTTTTGTTTCTGTGTCCATTCCATTATTTTTTTTTTTATTTTTTTTGCAGGCCGTATGCGTAACCATTCACTTCAATGGGTCCGAATGTTTCTGTACATGTTTCTGTACATTTGCGTGGCCGTTCCACAAAAAAAAGATAGAACCTTGTCCGTTTTGCAGACAGGGATAGGAATTGCAGTGCTGCAGACTAAAAAAAATACCTAGAAGCCATTGGCTCCTGAACTGAAAAATTTAGGAGCCAAATTAAATTTTTAGTCGACAAATGTAAATACATATAATTATTAGAGATGAGCGAGTAGTGAAATATTCGAAAGTTCGAAATTCGATTCGAATAGACCGCGAAATTCGACTATTCGACCGAATATCGAATCCCATTAAAGTCTATGGGAAAAAAATGCTCGCCACTTGGAAATCTCAATTCGACCACTTGGAGGTCACCAAGTCCACCCTGAAACCTCAGAAAAGGATGCCAACACTGCTGGAATGCAACTGGGACAGCAGGGGAAGCATGTCTGGGTGCATATAACGCGCCCAAGTCGCACTATTACGCCACTATCACAGCCTCTCAACAATACACTCCAAAGACAATCTAACCTCTCTGTAAAGTGAGACCATACAAGGAAACCTTCTTTCCTCTACATTGCCATGGACCCCAAGCCAAACTAGACAAAAAAGATGAAATTCTGCACCCCTTAAAATCACGTTGCCTATGACAACCACAGATGGCATAGGCAAGGGGGAAAGCAATCAAGCCATCACTATTTTTCCCTCTGTGCCATCCCTGCCTTGCCCAGGCACATGTCCCAAAACATCATCCACGCCCGAGTAACACGGTTACTGCAAAAGGCCATTTGACCACCAACACTTTGGTTTGAGGCCGGGGATGCTACATCTCCCTGACAGCACACTGGGTGAATGTTGTGGAGGCGGGGATGGGCAAACCTGCTACCCCCACCCAAGTTTGGGGCCTTGGTTCTGTCTGGATTTCCGCAACCCTTACAGACAGCTCGGCAAACCCCTCCTTCTCCTTCTAGATTCTCCTTTTAAATCTGTCCACCACCCAGTCAAGTCCACAAAGTCCAGTCTCGTCGATAGCCTGCAGAAACTGCAGGGACCTCACTCTGACCCTCCTTCCTCCCACCCTGCCCAATGTTATCAACCCAGTGTTCCCACCCATGCAAGAATCGCAGGAGCTATCTGAGGATTTTGTTTGTTCTGATGCCCAAACACTGGAGCAGGCTCCATCTCTAGCTGATGGTGGTGTGGAACGGGCACTAAAGTGTAAAATGATTAGGGACGATGATGAGACACAGTTGCCAGCAAGGGAGGCTGTTGGAGCAAAGTGAGGCAGTGTAAGAGGAGGTGGTTGAGTATGACGAAGTCAGTGACCCGACCTGGCCCAGTGTCATGTCTAGCAGGTAAAGCAGTGGGGATGTTGAGGGATGCGTAGGACCGCAAAAGGCAGGAAGAGGCCGTGGGCTGGCCAGAGGCTCATGGAGAAGGCAGGCTAGAGCCCGCAGGGCCGCATCTCTTCCCTATAACAGGCCCCCACACAAAGCTCTCCCATCGAGGGCTCTTAGGTCCTTGTTGTGAAAATATTTTAATGAGTGCGCAAAGTTAGCTTGAGGTGAGCCCTCGAAAAAATTATATGGTGGCCCAAGAGGTGAGACCTCTTAAAAATTATGTGGAGGCCCAAGAGGTGAGACCTCGATAAAATTATGTGGAGGCCCAAGAGGTGAGACCTCTTAAAAATTATGTGGAGGCCCAAGAGGTGAGACCTCTTAAAAATTTTGTGGAGGCCCAAGAGGTGAGACCTCTTAAAAATTATGTGGAGGCCCAAGAGGTGAGACCTCTTAAAAATTATGTGGAGGCCCAAGAGGTGAGACCTCTTAAAAATTTTGTGGAGGCCCAAGAGGTGAGACCTCTTAAAAATTATGTGGAGGCCCAAGAGGTGAGACCTCTTAAAAATTATGTGGAGGCCCAAGAGGTGAGACCTCTTAAAAATTATGTGGAGGCCCAAGAGGTGAGACCTCTTAAAAATTTTGTGGAGGCCCAAGAGGTGAGACCTCTTAAAAATTATGTGGAGGCCCAAGAGGTGAGACCTCTTAAAAATTATGTGGAGGCCCAAGAGGTGAGACCTCTTAAAAATTATGTGGAGGCCCAAGAGGTGAGACCTCTTAAAAATTATGTGGAGGCCCAAGAGGTGAGACCTCTTAAAAATTATGTGGAGGCCCAAGAGGTGAGACCTCTTAAAAATTATGTGGAGGCCCAAGAGGTGAGACCTCGATAAAATTATGTGGAGGCCCAAGAGGTGAGAGCTCTTAAAAATTATGTGGAGGCCCAAGAGGTGAGACCTCTTAAAAATTATGTGGAGGCCCAAGAGGTGAGACCTCTTAAAAATTTTGTGGAGGCTCAAGAGGTGAGACCTCTTAAAAATTATGTGGAGGCCCAAGAGGTGAGACCTCTTAAAAATTATGTGGAGGCCCAAGAGGTGAGACCTC
Organism: Rhinella marina; assembly: GCA_900303285.1. NCBI lineage: Eukaryota > Metazoa > Chordata > Amphibia > Anura > Bufonidae > Rhinella > Rhinella marina. The sequence goes on from ONZH01002467.1 coordinate 77,656, forward strand.
TTAAAAATTATGTGGAGGCCCAAGAGGTGAGACCTCTTAAAAATTTTGTGGAGGCCCAAGAGGTGAGACCTCGATAAAATTATGTGGAGGCCCAAGAGGTGAGACCTCTTAAAAATTATGTGGAGGCCCAAGAGGTGAGACCTCTTAAAAATTATGTGGAGGCCCACGAGGTGAGACCTCTTAAAAATTATGTGGAGGCCCAAGAGGTGAGACCTCTTAAAAATTTTGTGGAGGCCCAAGAGGTGAGACCTCTTAAAAATTTTGTGGAGGCCCAAGAGGTGAGACCTCTTAAAAAATATGTGGAGGCCCAAGAGGTGAGACCTCTTAAAAATTATGTGGAGGCCCAAGAGGTGAGACCTCTTAAAAATTTTGTGGAGGCCCAAGAGGTGAGACCTCTTAAAAATTATGTGGAGGCCCAAGAGGTGAGACCTCTTAAAAATTATGTGGAGGCCCAAGAAGTGAGACCTCTTAAAAATTTTGTGGAGGCCCAAGAGGTGAGCCATAAATATATAATTTTTTTTTATTTACGGAGCAATTCTACGGCGGTTAAGGAGGAGGAGGAGGTGGAGGAGGGTATGGCACTTCATACAGATGGCACTTCACTTTTGGCTGCTTTCCACTGTTGGAGAAGCAAAGTCCGGGTCAATCCACTTGCTGTTCATTTTGATTAGCGTCAGCCTGTCGGCACTGTCGGTTGACAGGCGGCTGCGCTTATCGGTTATAATGCCCCCGGCTGCGCTGAACACCCTTTCGGATAGCACGCTGGCGGCAGGGCAGGCAAGCACCTCCAAGGCGTACAGGGACAGTTCCAGCCACGTGTCCAACTTGGAGACCCAGTAAGTGTAGGACGCCGAGGGATCGGGGAGGACAGGGTTACGGTCTGCCAGGTACTCCCGCAACATCCGCCGATACTTGTCCCTCCTGCTGATAGCGGGCCCCGCAGTGATGGAAGTTGCACGAGGGGGTGCCATGAACGTGTCCCACACCTTGGAGAGTGTTCCCCTGGTGGCTGTGGGCCTGATCGATGTTGAGGGACTCTGGGAGACCCTCTCCTCTCTGCCGCCAGCGATGGTGGGTGGGAAAATCTCCATCATGTTCTGCACGAGTTCCCTCTGGTATTCCAGCAATCGATTCGTCCTCTCCTCTACCGGAATAAAAGAGGAGACGTTATCTTTATACCGGGGGTCCAGGATTGCGAAGACCCAGTACAGTTTGTTCTCCACTATCCGGACAACACGTGTGTCCCGGGAAAAGCAGCCCAGCATGAAGTCAGCCATGTGTGCCAGACTCTGAATAGGCATGACGTCACTGCCCCCACCAGAAGGATCACTTGCCATTTCCTCCTTCCTCTTCCGCCTCCTCTCCGCCCCATCCGCGCTGAACCAATGGGACGCACACAGCCTGACTGCTACCCTCGCCGCCAGCATCCTCCTCCTCTTCCACAGCCACCTCCACGTCGTCCTCCTCCTCCTCATCCTCCTCCTCCTCCTGCAACTGCCACCGAGAAGCAGACAAAAGTGTGGTCTGACTGTGTAGCTCCGTTGCGTCTCCTCCTACCCCCGTCTCCTCTGCGTGCAATGCGTTCTCCCTTATTGCGATGAGCGATTCTTTAAGGACGCATAGGAGCGGGATGGTTACGCTCACTATAGCGTCCTCGCTGCTGACCTTCTTGGTGGACTCCTCAAAGATACGCAGTACATCGCATATGTCTGCCATCCATGGCCACTCGTGGTTGGCAAACTGAGGGAGCTGAGTTGGAGGCACGCGTGGATTCATAATCTGGTACTCCATCAATGCTCTCTGCTGCTCACACACCCTGGCCAACATGGAATAGGTGGAATTCCAGCGAGTCGGCAGGTCGCACAACAGCCGATGTTCAGGCAAATGGAGGCGTTGCTGGAGTTTTTTTAAGCTAGCAGCAGCTACAGTTGACTTCCGAAAGTGAGCGCACAAGCGCCGCACTTTCACCAGTAGCTCTGCCAGGTTGGGGTAAGTCTTTAGAAATTTTTGGACTACCAGATTAAAAACGTGGGCCAGGCATGGTACGTGATTGAGTTCGGCAAGCTCCAGAGCCGCCACCAGGTTACGGCCGTTATCGCACACGACCATGCCTGGTCCTAGCTGCAGCGGCGACAGCCACATCTCCGTCTGCTGCAATATGGCGTCCCTCACCTCTGGGGCGCTGTGCTTCCTGTCGCCCAAGCTGATGAGCTTAAGCACCGCCTGCTGACGTCTCCCCGCGCCAGTGCTGCAACGCTTCCAGCTAGCGGCTGAGGGCGATATTGAGGAGGAGGAGGAGGAAAGAGGAGGGGGGTTTATCAGAACCCGTGCTGGCAATCTTGGGCGGGGGTGGTAGGTAGGCCGTCTCTGTTTGCGACCCCGTCCCCGCTTCCACAACATTCACCCAGTGTGCCGTCAAAGAGATGTATCGTCCCTGGCCGCAAGCGCTTGTCCACGAGTCGGTGGTCAAGTGGACCTTTGCGCTGACTGCGTACCTCAGGGCCCGCCTGATGTTACGCGACACGTGCTGGTGCAGGGCGGGGACGGCACTCCGGGAAAAGTAGTGGCGGCTGGGGACGGAATAGCGAGGTGCGGCAGCCGCCATCAGGTCGCGGAAGGCCTGCGTCTCCACAAGCCTAAACGGCAACATCTCCAGGGCCAGCAGTTTGGAGATGTGGCAGTTTAAGGCTTGGGCTTGGGGGTGACTCGAGGCGTACTTCCGCCTGCGGTCGAACGCCTGCGAGATGGACAGTTGTTGGGACGAGGAGTGTGAAGGTGCAGGCGAAGAGGCGGGGGAAGGGGAGGCTGAAGGAGAAGGCCCCAAAGTAGCCGAGGCAGAGGCAGATGTGGAGGTGTCCTGGCTGGAGGTCTGGACCGCAGTGGCAGCACACAACAAAGGGGAAGAGGCAGTGGCAGCAAGACCGGGCGCAGGTTGTATTGCGTTTGCTCTCTCCCACTCAGCCCAGTGCTTGACTTCCAAGTGACGCCGCATGCCTGAGGTGGTCAGATTGCTCTTCTCAGAGCCCCTACTCAGTTTTGAGTGGCAGAGTGTGCAAACCGCGCTCAGTTTGTCATCCGCACAAACATTAAAAAATCTCCACACCACAGAAGTACGAGGCCTCGATGGGGGAGCTTCGCGCGACTGCCCGCTGCCGGGAACAGCTTCGGCCCTGCTGGCTGTGGCCTCACTTCTCTGTCTGGACTGTCCTCTGCCTGTGGACATCCCTCTGCCTCTGGACATCCCTCTGCCTCTGGACATCCCTCTGCCTCTTGCTGCCTTTTTCGGTGCTGCGCAGACCACCACCTCTCCACTGCTTTCCCCGCTGGACATCACCCCTGGCCAAGTGGGGTCGGTCATTTCGTCATCCACCACCTCCTCTTCCTCACTCTGCTCCTCCTCCTGCCCACTGGACATTCCAACAGCCTCCCTTGATGGCAACTGCGTCTCATCATCATCATCGCTCATGATAACAGATGCTGGTTCAGGGTCCACATCAGCAGGAGATGGCGAAAACTCAAGTGTTTGGGCATCACTACAAACAGATTCCTCTGCTAGCTCCTGGGATTCTTCCGGCACATCTGAAAAAGGACCTGAAAAGAGCTCCTGGGAGGGGTCAATGGTGGGATGAGGAGGGGTCAATGGTGGGATGAGGATGGTCAGAGTGAGACTGTGTGGATGACTGGCTGGTGGACAACTGTGTGGAAGCGCTATCGGCTATCCATTGCACCACCTGTTCAACCTGCTCAGGCCTCAACAGCGGTGTAACCCGCCCCCTGCTTAACTGTCCCATAAAGGCAGGGATTCTGGATGAGCGGGATCCTGGCTGACCCTCACCAGCACGCATTGTATCCCCACTGGCTTCAACAAGGCCCCCAACAGCATTTCCGCGCCCCCGTCCTCGTCCACGTCCTAATCCGCTAGCCCCCCTCCGCATTTTATTTTTTTTTGGTTACAATATTTTGCCTTCACAGCCGTGTACTAACAGATCAGACGGTGTGTATTAACACCAGGTATATAAAATTATTTTGCAAGAGAACGCACAGTACAGTTGCCAATGAAAAGGCCTATATATTTTATATTTCGAGGTACACAGCCGTGTACTAACAGATCAGACGGTGTGTATTAACACCAGGTATATAAAATTATTTTGCAAGAGAACGCACAGTACAGTTGCCAATAAAAAGGTCTATATATTTTATATTTCAAGGTACACAGCCGTGTACTAACAGATCAGACGGTGTGTATTAACACCAGGTATATAAAATTATTTTGCAAGAGAACGCACAGTACAGTTGCCAATAAAAAGGCCTATATATTTTATATTTCGAGGTACACAGCCGTGTACTAACAGATCAGACGGTGTGTATTAACACCAGGTATATAAAATTATTTTGCAAGAGAACGCACAGTACAGTTGCCAATAAAAAGGCCTATATATTTTATATTTCGAGGTACACAGCCGTGTACTAACAGATCAGACGGTGTGTATTAACACCAGGTATATAAAATTATTTTGCAAGAGAACGCACAGTACAGTTGCCAATAAAAAGGTCTATATATTTTATATTTCAAGGTACACAGCCGTGTACTAACAGATCAGACGGTGTGTATTAACACCAGGTATATAAAATTATTTTGCAAGAGAACGCACAGCACAGTTGCCAATGAAAAGGCCTATATATTTTATATTTCAAGGTACACAGCCGTGTACTAACTGTTCAGACGGTGTGTATTAACACCAGGTATATAAAATTATTTTGCAAGAGAACGCACAGTACAGTTGCCAATGAAAAGGCCTATATATTTTATATTTCAAGGTACACAGCCGTGTACTAACTGTTCAGACGGTGTGTATTAACACCAGGTATATAAAATTATTTTGCAAGAGAACGCACAGTACAGTTGCCAATGAAAAGGCCTATATATTTTATATTTCGAGGTACACAGCCGTGTACTAACAGATCAGACGGTGTGTATTAACACCAGGTATATAAAATTATTTTGCAAGAGAACGCACAGTACAGTTGCCAATGAAAAGGCCTATATATTTTATATTTCAAGGTACACAGCCGTGTACTAACAGATCAGACGGTGTGTATTAACACCAGGTATATAAAATTATTTTGCAAGAGAACGCACAGTACAGTTGCCAATAAAAAGGTCTATATATTTTATATTTCAAGGTACACAGCCGTGTACTAACAGATCAGACGGTGTGTATTAACACCAGGTATATAAAATTATTTTGCAAGAGAACGCACAGCACAGTTGCCAATGAAAAGGCCTATATATTTTATATTTCAAGGTACACAGCCGTGTACTAACTGTTCAGACGGTGTGTATTAACACCAGGTATATAAAATTATTTTGCAAGAGAACGCACAGTACAGTTGCCAATGAAAAGGCCTATATATTTTATATTTCAAGGTACACAGCCGTGTACTAACTGTTCAGACGGTGTGTATTAACACCAGGTATATAAAATTATTTTGCAAGAGAACGCACAGTACAGTTGCCAATGAAAAGGCCTATATATTTTATATTTCGAGGTACACAGCCGTGTACTAACAGATCAGACGGTGTGTATTAACACCAGGTATATAAAATTATTTTGCAAGAGAACGCACAGTACAGTTGCCAATGAAAAGGCCTATATATTTTATATTTCAAGGTACACAGCCGTGTACTAACAGATCAGACGGTGTGTATTAACACCAGGTATATAAAATTATTTTGCAAGAGAACGCACAGTACAGTTGCCAATAAAAAGGCCTATATATTTTATATTTCAAGGTACACAGCCGTGTACTAACTTTTCAGACGGTGTGTATTAACACCAGGTATATAAATTATTTTGCAAGAGAACGCACAGTACAGTTGCCAATAAAAAGGCCTATATATTTTATATTTCAAGGTACACAGCCGTGTACTAACTTTTCAGACGGTGTGTATTAACACCAGGTATATAAAATTATTTTGCAAGAGAACGCACAGTACAGTTGCCAATGAAAAGGCCTATATATTTTATATTTCAAGGTACACAGCCGTGTACTAACTGTTCAGACGGTGTGTATTAACACCAGGTATGTAAAATTATTTTGCAAGAGAACGCACAGTACAGTTGCCAATGAAAAGGCCTATATATTTTATATTTCAAGGTACACAGCCGTGTACTAACTGTTCAGACGGTGTGTATTAACACCAGGTATATAAAATTATTTTGCAAGAGAACGCACAGTACAGTTGCCAATGAAAAGGCCTATATATTTTATATTTCTAGGTAAACAGCCGTGTACTAACTGTTCAGACGGTGGGTATTTACACCTGGTATACAAACAGGGTATTGCAGGCACACAGAACCCAGAACACTAGAGCCAAATAAACTGTATTTTTAAAAAAAAAAAAAGTACACAGCCGTATACTGCCAGAAGATCAGATGGTGCATATACACACTAGGTATATAACAGGGTTTTGCAGCCAAAAAGAACGCAGAACAGTAGTGCCAAATATAGTTTGGTATGTAGCAGAGCACCTAATACACCACTAATGCCTCTCTCTGTCCCTACTCCAGCAGCTATCCCTGAATACAGCAGCCGTTCTCTGTAAAGTGTATATTGTAGTAAAGCTATCACTGTACTGCACTATAGTAGCCCTGATAAGGGCTTTTAATCACGCTCCTGCCTGTCCAACAGCTAAAACCTGTCTCTCCCTTCTCCAGCCTCTGTCCCTGACTAAGTTCACGCAGCATATGCGAACGAGCAGGAAGAGCTGAGTTTTTATGATTCGAGGTCACATGGTTTTTCCAGCCAATGCATGTAGACGCCGTTTTCGCGCTGCCAGCGTGCTCAGCGGGCCTGTCATACCCCCCCTGCATGGTGATTGGTGGAAAAAGAGCGCCAGGGAAGGTGGGAGGGGAAACGAATTCTAAGTGCGCCATCGCCGTTATACTCGAACGAAATCGAGTACGACGAATAGCGTAGTATTCGATCGAATACCAGCTCGATCGAACACTACTCGCTCATCTCTAATAATTATAATGAAAACTTGGAGGAGAAGATGGAAACTCTGGCCCATAATAGAACAGTCCTATCCTATTTTTTGGGGGGACAAGGTGACTAAAAAATGGCGAATTGTGCGTTTTTTTTTATTAATTTTTTTTTCAGTTACGTGTTCACCGCATAGGAGATATTTTTTTATATTTTACTAGTTTGGACTTTTCGGACGTGGCAATATGTAAAATGTTTATTTATAGTTAATATATTTTATATGTAAAATTGGGAAAGGGGGTGATTAAGGGGCCGTTCAGACGGCCGTAGTATTGCGCATGCCGCCTGGTGTTTGTTCCGCAATTTTTGGAAACATGGCCGGGCGCCCCGTTCAAAATGCCTATTCTTATCCTATCCGCTAGGACATGTTCTATAATCTCTTGTGGAGCCGCGGCTCGGCAAGTTTGCACGCAGCCCATTGAAGTGGATGCGTACGCATCTATTACGCAAAATGCAGAATAGATGCGGGTGCATTCACATGGTCGTGTGAATGGGCCCTTAAACTTAATATATTGGTGGTTTTTTTTTAACTTTTTATTTAATAACTATTAGCCCCCTTAGGGGCTAGAACCCTTGTCCTATTCACCCTAATAGAGCTATATTAGGGTGAGTAGGACTTGCCTGCTGCCCTGTGCTTTGTGCACACGGCAGCAGGGAGCTTACCATGGCAGCCAGAATTTCAGTAACGTCATGGTAACTGATCAGAGCCCAGAGATTACATTACTGGGGCTCCGATCGGAACCGCCACTGCCACCAATGAAGAGGGGGAGGAGGGGACCCTGTGGCCACTGCCACCATTGATTATTATAGTGGTGGGGGTTTGGTGGGGCGCACTGCGCCACCTATGTTTATTATACTGGGGGGGCGCACTGCACTAAAAACTCTTGTCGCCATTTGTAAATTCTAAGTCGCATTTGCGACCATTTTGGTCGGCATCTGGAGTACTGCATTTTTTTCAATGGATCCGCAAAAAAAAAAAAACTGATGTAATGTCACATGGACGTCATCCATATTTTTTGTGGACTGCAAAATACATAGTCGACTGCATGAGCCCTAAATTTGTAATGGAGGAAATCCATAGGCTTTCGGCACTCCTGGAGCATCGCTGGAGAAAGTAAATTTGAGGTGTAAGCCAGGTTTGCCTTTGTCTCTGGAGGTTCTGAGTTTGGGGACGCTACTTTATCCAGGGTACTTCTAAGGGTATCATTAAAGTGTTTTACAGCCAAATCAGGACTGGAGAGGGAAGAGATTGGGGATAATGATGACTGAAGAGTCTGTAAGTTGCTGATAGATAATGGCACTCAGATATCTGAATGTGTGATAAATACTAGCATGCTGAAATAGATGAGCATTTGTGATAGTGAAGGAGAGAAGGTTGTGGTCAGAGAGCGGGAGAGCAGAGTTAGTGAAATCAGAAACCAATCAGAGCCGGAAGAAGACCAGGTTAAGTGTATTACCGTCTTTGTGTCTGAGTTTGAAAGTTGTGAACAGCCAGCAGAGGAGATTTAGAGATAGAAGCTTTGATGCAGATGGAGGAAGTGAAGTCCATAAGGATGTTAAAGTTGCCCAAAATGAGAGTTGGTAATTCTGAGGACAGGAAGCGTGGCAACTCATGAACTGTGTGGGTGAGCCAGGAGGTCAGTAGACATCTGCTACTCTGAGCCAAAGAGGATGGAAGAGTCTGAGGTTGTGGACCTCAAAAGATTAAAATGAGAGTGATGTTACTGGGGGAATGACCTGGACAGTGCATTCTGGGGAAAGAAGTATGCTGGCTCCACCACCATGTCTGTTCCCAGGTCTGAGGCTTTGAGAAAAGTGTAAACCAGCATGCGAAAGAATAGCATGGGAAGTGGTTTTAGATTGCTGGATCCAAGTTTTGGTGACAGCTAGCAGGTTAAGAAAATTAGTAAAAAAAAGTCATGACTATTGGTTCCTGTGCGCATATTTAAAAGACGAAATAGAGGACACAATTATGCAATTAGCATCATTTCTATGTGAGATGGGGAAGCAGTTGAAATTAGAAGAGGATGGGCCAGGGTTATGCAAGGTATCGTCTGACGTTGGAAGCAAAAGTGTAAAGAGAAATATATATGGTTCTGTGATTTGTAAGAGTGCTTATTGTGCTGTACCATGTGTTGACATGATTTATGAAGATGAATAAAGCATGAGAGCTGTACATGGGAGAGGGAAGGACAGAAGGGCTGATGTGGATAGAAAACAAGGGAAGGGTTACAGGGCGGTGAATGAGAAGGAGAAGAGCACATATTTGACAGAGAGACAATGAACATAGTTGCAGGGATCCGACATCTAGGACCACCACCGATCAGCTGTTTGAGAAGCATTGCTCCAGGAGTTCATTAGTTAAAAAGAACGGCAGAACCCCTTTAATGAAGAGTGTGAATACACATACAGTACTGTATGTGTATCTATCATAGCCTACCTGTCTCATGCAATTCTGCCACAGTTTTATGGGTTTTGTTTTTATATGTTCACTATGGGGAAAAACTGTCAAAACTGTTTCACTACCCCTTCATTCTCTGGGTAAGTACAATGAATACGATACCACACATGTATAGTTTTTCTTTTGTGTTAATACTTAAAATAAAAGCTCATTTCTTGTGGGACAATTTGTTAGTTTTATTAATAGTATTTTGGGGTGTGTGACTTTTTGATCGCCTTAATTTTTGGAGGGAGGTGAAGTGATGAAAAGGCGAATCGGCCATTTTGACTTATTTTTTTTTCTGTTAGGCCATTCACCATATGGGATACATATGGACCCCAACATGGAGTGATTAGATTGTAATGTGTATAAATCAATGAAATTTTATCCATTACAATATACAAAGATCTGTATATTTCAATACAGTGCTGCCACCTGCAGGAATGAATTGGAATATACTATTAATAAGCCTAGAAGCCTAGTACACCTTTCCTGATCTCAGCCAGGGGGAGGCATTCCTGCCCGGGAAACTCAATCTTCTGGGTTTTTGGCCTTTCAGATGCCGTAGTCACATTTGACCATGGCATCTGAGGAGCTAAATGTTCAAAGAACGGCATCACTGTCGATCACAGATATTAGCTCCAGTTGACTGCTGTGTGAAACAGCAGGCACCAGGTAGCTATGGCACTCGCTTCACTCCGGATCAAAGATTAGCAAACTAACATATTGCCCTGGCTGTCTCAGGGTATACACTAAGGGTCAGGAAATATAACAATAGTTAATATTTAGATAATATCTATGTTGAGGAACAATAGTAAGTAAGTGTTTGATTATGGAAGATGGTATGTATAGCAAGCAGAGATACTAAGATGCACATATATCTGTTTAAAGGGAAGAAAGATGGCTTTTAGATCCTTGTCATCCTTGTCGATAACTACACTCTGCTTACAACGACCGTCCAACCCCACATGATTGAACATTCTGAATTCTTCCCTAATAAGTTCTGCCAGTATGTTCATTCATCTTAGTACTATAAGAATTGGCCTTTTTACATTTAATTTAGGCAGTCATAAATCCGGTTGGCCAAATAGTGTAAAAATAAATTAAAAGTTAAAACTTTGACATTTTTTTTTTTACATCACCATATTCTGACCCCCATAACTTTTTTTTTTATAGTTATATCTACTGAGCTGTGTGGGGGCTTATTTTTTTGAGGGCCGATCTATAGTTTTTATTGATACCATTTTGGAGTGTGTGACTTTTTGATCACATTTTATCACTTTTTTTGGGTAAGAGAAATGATGAAAAAATGGCAAATCGGCTATTTTGACCCTTTTTTCCGTTACACCATTTACACCATTTACACCATATTGGAAAAATATTTTTATATTTTAATAGTACAGGTGTTTTTTGATTAAATTTTTTTTATATATATATATATATATATTTTACTTTTTTATGGTTTTGTAGTGTGAATTTGAGTCTACAAGACTCATAGTTACATAGTTATTTAGGTTGGAAAAAGACACAAGTCCATCAAGTCCAACCTGTTATCCTGCTATATCCATTCCAGGATGGACATTGATCTTCCTTTTAAAAAGGGGTTGGGCCAAGGGAAATGGTGAGTAGAACAAGATTTCTATACATTGTCATAAGCCTCAATTTTATGTTGAATTAAAAAGGCATCTAAACCCTTTTTGAGCCATCTACTGTATTTGCTGTGACCAGTTCCTGCGGCAGGCTATTCCAGAGATTCACAGACCTTACTGTAAAGAATGCTTGTCGCCTCTTATGACTGAATCTTTTTTTCTCTAGTCGTAGGGAGTGGCCTCTTGTTTTTTGAGAGGGTTTAACACAGAATAGCTTCCCTTGATATTTTTTGTATGGTCCGTTTATATATTTGTACAGGTTAATCATGTCCCCCCTTAGACGTCTTTTTTCAGGGCTGAATAAGTTCAGTTCATTTAATCTTTGCTCATAACTAAGATCTCCCAGGCCCTTTATCAGTTTAGTGGCTCTCCTCTGTGCCTTTTCTAACTCCAGGGCATCCTTTTTATGGACTGGCGCCCAGAACTGAACTGCGTATTCAAGTTGAGGCCGCACCAACGCTTTGTATAGTGGCAATATTACATCCCTGTCTCGCGAGTCCATACCTCTTTTAATACAAGACAGAATTCTGTTGGCATTAGAGGCAGCTGACTGGCATTGCATGCTGTTATTTAGTCTATGATCTACTAATACACCCAGATCCTTCTCAACAAGTGACTCTCCCAGTGTTACTCCCCCTAGGACATATGCTGCATGCAGATTATTCGCCCCCAAGTGCATAACTTTAAATTTATCTATATTGAACCTCATTTGCCAAGTGGAGGCCCAAACAGTAAGTTTGTCCAAGTCAGCTTGTAACTTATTAACATCTTCCATAGACTGGTCTGTATTACAAAGTTTGGTGTCATCTACAAAAATAGAAACAGCACTATTAATCCCATCCTCTATGTCATTAATGAATAAGTTAAATAATAGCGGACCCAGCACTGAACCTTGGGGAACACCACTTATAACCGGGGACCATTCAGAGTAGGAATCATTGACCACAACTTTGGATACGATCATGAAGCCAGTTTTCAATCCAATTACAAATTATATTTTCTAAACCAATAGACCTCAATTTATCCATTAGTCATCCATGAGGGACAGTATCAAACGCCTTTGCAAAGTCCAAAAACACAATGTCGACAGCCTTTCCACTGTCCAGGCTTCTACTCACCTCCTCATAAAAACAAATCAGGTTAGTTTGACAGCTTCTGTTCTTAGTAAAACCATGTTGGCTATCACTTATTATATTATTGACAGTTACATAATCCTGTATGTAGTCCCATAGAAGGCCCTCAAACAATTTTCCCACTATGGATGTTAAGCTTACTGGTTTATAATTTCCTGGTGAAGACCTATCACCCTTTTTGAAAATGGGCACCACATTCGCCTTGCACCAGTCTCTTGGTACAACGCCTGTCATTAAAGAATCTGTAAATATTATGAACAGAGGCAAAGCAATAACTGAACTGAGCTCCTTTAGAACTCTAGGGTGTAATCCATCTGGACCTGGGGCCTTGTTCACCTTTATTTTTTTTAGCATATTAAGGACCATATCTACAGTCAGCCAGGTAAGTATGTTATTTAAGGTATTTCCACCAGTGGTACCACCCTCATGAGATGTCCTGTCATCTTTTGTATATACAGAGCTAAAAAACACATTTAGGACCTCTGCCTTCTCTCGATCCCCAGTGACCAACACCCCTTTACCATCATTTAGGGGTCCTACAGATGCAACCACACTTAACTTATCTCCAAACTCAGAGTGGTGTCAGTTTTGTCCTGACAGCAAAACAACATGATATAGCGAGATTGTAACTAAACTCTAAAAAACTGCAATACACGTCACAACCACTGGGCGGTGAGTGCTCCACATTTAGCTGATTGCTCAGCTGCTTTTTATTTTGTTTAGAGTAGCTGGCCTCAGATGTGAGATATTTATCGGCAGACCAAGCTAAATGTGGTGAGATCTATTGAGAATATTTAATGTGCTAAAATCAAACACATGAGAAAAAAGGAAAACTAAATAGAGTATCCAAACATTGTGTGTTACCGCCAGCTGGACTGTGTATCTAATCCTATCTTAAGTAATACTGTCTACAGAGTCATGTATCTAAGCCTATTATGTGTGATACTGTCTGCTTAGCAGTGTATCTAATCCTGTCATGTGTGATACTGTCTACAGTGTCGTGCATCTAAGCCTATTGTGTGTGATACTGCATGAAGAGTTGTGTATGTCATCATATCATGTGTAATACTGTCTGAAGAGTTGTGTATCTAATCCTATCATGTGTGATACTGTCTGAAGAGTTGTGTATCTAATCCTGTAATGTGTGATACTGTCTGCTTACCAGTGTATCTAATCCTATCATATGTGATACTGTCTTCAGGATCGTGTATCTAATCCTATCCTGTGTGATACTGTCTGTCGAGCTGTGTATCTAAGTCTATCATATGTAATACTGTCTGCAGAGTTGTGTATCTAATCCTATCCTATGTGATACTGTCTGAAGAGTTGTGTATCTAATCCGATCATATGTAATACTGTCTGCAGAATTGTGTATCTAAGCCTATCCTGTGTGATGCTGTCTGTGGAGCTGCATATCTAATCCTATTATGTGTAATACTGTCTGCTGAGCTGTGTATCTAATCCTATCCTATGTGATACTGTCTGAAGAGTTGTGTATCTAATCCGATCATATGTAATACTGTCTGCAGAATTGTGTATCTAAGCCTATCCTGTGTGATGCTGTTTGTCGAGCTGCATATCTAATCCTATTATGTGTAATACTGTCTGCTGAGCTGTGTATCTAATCCTATCCTATGTGATACTGTCTGAAGAGTTGTGTATCTAATCCGGTCATATGTAATACTGTCTGCAGAATTGTGTATCTAAGCCTATCATGTGTGATACTGTCTGCTTAGCTGCATATCTAATCCTACCTTGTGTGACACTGTCTGCTGAGCTGTGTATCTAATCCTACTTTGTGTGATATTGTCTGCTAAGATGGGTATCTAATCCTATCATGTGTGATACTGTCTGCTGAGCTGTGTATCTAATCCTATTCTGGGCTACAGCGTCTGCTAAGCTGTGTATCTAAGCCTATCATGTGTGATACTGTTTGCAGAGTTGTGTATCCAATCCTATCATGTGTGATACTATCTGCAGAGTTGCGTATCTAAGCCTATTGTGTATGATACTGCCTGCTAAGTTGTGTATCTAATCCTATCATGCATGATACTGTCTGCTAAGATGGGTATCTAATCCTATAATGTGTGATACTGTTTGCTGAACTGTGTATCTAATCCTATTCTGGGTGACAGTGTCTGCTAAACTGTGTATCTAATCCTATCATGTGTGATACTGTTTGCAGAGTTGTGTATCTAAGCCTATTGTGTATGATACTGCCTGCTAAGTTGTGTATCTAATCCTATCATGTGTGATACTGTCTGCTAAGATGGGTATTTAATCCTATCTTGTGTGATACTGCCTGCATATTTGTGTATCTAATCCTATTATGTGTGATAATGTCTGCTAAACTGCGTATCTAATCCTATCATGTGTGATACTGTTTGCAGAGTTGTGTATCTAATCCTATCATGTGTGATAATGTCTGCGTATCCGTGTATCTAATCCTATCATGTGTGATACTGTCTGCTGAACTGTGTATCTAATCCTATTCTGGGCGACAGCGTCTGCCAAGCTGTGTATCTAATCCTATCACGTGTGATACAGTTTGTAGAGTTGTGTATCAAATCTATCATGTGTGATACTATCTGCAGAGTTGTATATCTAAGCCTATTGTGTATGATACTGCCTGCTAAGTTGTGTATCTAATCCTATCATGTGTGATACTGTCTGCTGAACTGTGTATCTAATCCTACCTTGTGTGATACTGTCTTCTGAGCTGTGTATCTATTCCTATTATGTGTGATACTGTCTATGAAGCGATTAGATGTACAGTACAGACCAAAAGTTTGGACACACCTTCTCATTCAAAGAGTTTTCTGTATTTTCATGACTATGAAAATTGTAGATTCACACTGAAGGCATCAAAACTATGAATTAACAAATGTGGAATTATATACTTAACAAAAAAGTGTGAAACAACTGAAAATATGTCTTATATTCTAGGTTCTTCAAAGTAGCCACCTTTTGCTTTGATTACTGCTTTGCACACTCTTGGCATTCTCTTGATGAGCTTCAAGAGGTAGTCACCTGAAATGGTATTCCAACAGTCTTGAAGGAGTTCACAGGGATGCTTAGCACTTGTTGGCCCTTTTGCCTTCACTCTGCGGTCCAGCTCAATCCAAACCATCTCGATTGGGTTCAGGTCTGGTGACTGTGGAGGCCAGGTCATCTGGCGTAGCACCCCATCACTCTCCTTCTTGGTCAAATAGCCCTTACACAGCCTGGAGGTGTGTTTGGGGTCATTGTCCTGTTGATAAATAAATGATGGTCCAACTAAACGCAAACCGGATGGAATAGCATGCCGCTGCAAGATGCTGTTGTAGCCATGCTGGTTCAGTATGCCTTCAATTTTGAATAAATCCCCAACAGTGTCACCAGCAAAGCACCCCCACACCATCACACCTCCTCCTCCATGCTTCACGGTGGAAACCAGGCATGTAGAGTCCATCCGTTCACCTTTTCTGCGTCGCGCAAAGACACGGTGGTTGGAACCAAAGATCTCAAATTTGGACTCATCAGACCAAAGCACCAATTTCCACTGGTCTAATGTCCATTCCTTGTGTTCTCTTCTGCTTGTTGCCTTTCCTTAGCAGTGGTTTCCACCATGAAGGCCTGCTGCACACAGTCTCCTCTTAACAGTTGTTGTAGAGATGTGTCTGCTGCTAGAACTCTGTGTGGCATTGACCTGGTCTCTAATCTGAGCTGCTGTTAACCTGCCATTTCTGAGGCTGGTGACTCAGATAAACTTATCCTCCACAGCAGAGGTGACTCTTGGTCTTCCTTTCCTGGGGCGGTCCTCATGTCAGCCAGTTTCTTTGTAGCGCTTGATGGTTTTTGCGACTGCACTTGGGGACACTTTCAAAGTTTTCCCAGTTTTTCGGACTGACTGACCTTCATTTCTTAAAGTAATGCTGGCCACTCGTTTTTCTTTACTTAGCTGCTTTTTTTCTTGCCATAATACAAATTCTAACAGTCTATTCAGTAGGACTATCAGCTGTGTATCCACCTGACTTCTGCCCAACACAACTCATGGTCCCAACCCCGTTTAGAAGGCAAGAAATCGAACTTATTAAACCTGACAGGGCACACATGTGAAGTGAAAACCATTTCAGGTGACTACCTCTTGAAGCTCATCAAGAGAATGCCAAGAGTGTGCAAAGCAGTAATTAAAGCAAAAGGTGGCTACTTTGAAGAACCTAGAATATAAGACATATTTTCAGTTGTTTCACACTTTTTTGTTAAGTATATAATTCCATGTGTTAATTTATAGTTTTGATGCCTTCAGTGTGAATCTCCAATTTTCATAGTCATGAAAATATAGAAAACTCTTTGAATGAGAAGGTGTGTCCAAACATTTGGTCTGTACTGTATGTGTATAGAGTGTGATACTGTCTGCTGAGCTGTGTATCTAATTCTATTAGGTGTAATACTGTCTGATGAGCTGTGTATCTAATCCTACCTTGTGTGATAGTTTTCTGCTGACCTGTGTATCTAATTCTATTAGGTGTGATACTGTCTTTGATACTGTCACAGTACTTATACACAGACACACAGACATATACAAATACACATACATACTTACATGCTCCCGGCAGGTCTCCACAGCGCAGGAGGAGCAGGATGGCGCGCACATAGGACGATTCCCCACGATTCCAGCGCCCTCTGCTGGAATCGTCCTATGTGTGCACCGTCCTGCTCCTCCTGCGCTGTGGAGACCTGCCGGGAGCATGCAAGTATGTATGTGTATATGTCTGTGTATGTTTATTTGTATGTGTATGTCTGTCTGTATGTGTGTATGTATGTATGTGTGCAGGTGACGGATCCATTCACCATTGAGTCACACCAAACGGATCCGTCCCGATTGACTTTCATTGGGGGTCATGACGGATCCGTCTTGGTGTGGATGCCTGGACCGGAGAGCAAACCGTAGCATGCTGCGGTTTGCTCTCCTTTCTGAAGACAGTTTGCAGAGTTGTGTATCTAATCCTATCATGTGTGATACTATCTGCAGAGTTGCGTATCTAAGCCTATTGTGTATGATACTGCCTGCTAAGTTGTGTATCTAATCCTATCATGTGTGATACTGTCTGCTAAAATGGGTATCTAATCCTATCTTGTGTGATACTGTCTGCTAAACTGCTTATCTAATCCTATCATGTGTGATACTGTTTGCAGAGTTGTGTATCTAATCCTATCATGTGTGATACTGTCTGCTGAACTCTGTATCTAATCCTATTCTGGGTGACAGCATCTGCTAAATTGTGTATCTAATCTTATCATGTGTGATACTGTCTGCTGAACTGTGTATCTAATCCTATTCTGGGCGACAGCATCTGCTAAGCTGTGTATCTAATCCTATCATGTGTGATACTGTCTATGAAGCGATTAGATTTATGTGTATAGAGTGTGATACTGTCTGCTGAGCTGTGTATCTAATTCTATTAGGTGTGATACTGTCTATGAAGCGATTAGATTTATGTGTATAGAGTGTGATACTGTCTGCTGAGCTGTGTATCTAATTCTATTAGGTGTGATACTGTCTGCTGAGCTGTGTATCTAATCCTACCTTCTGTGATCGTGTCTATGAAGCGATTAGATTTATGTGTATAGAGTGTGATACTGTCTGCTGACCTGTGTATCTAATTCTATTAGGTGTGATACTGTCTTGAAGATGTTGTATGTATCTTTATAGAGTGTGATACAGATAGAGATAAGGAGCTTTCCTTTGTGAACATACTGTACACTCAGCCACTGCTCAGATAAGAGAGGTGGGGGAGGTGCTCATGTATTTCAGTACCTGTATTTCCCTGTCTTGTGGATGAGGCCTGATTACCAGTTAGGTAAGGCCTCTTTCACATTAGCGGTAAATAAATCCCGGCAGCCGTGTATATTCTTCCAGGAGTATATTCTTTTATTTATATCTCCATAAGTGTCCACAAGGACGCGTTTCGGCAATCACTGCCTTTTTCAGTTGAAAAAGGCAGTGATTGCCGAAACGCGTCCTTGTGGACACTTATGGAGATATAAATAAAAGAATATACTCCTGGAAGAATATACACGGCTTCCGGGATTTATTTACCATTGGATGTGAAGTTTGCTCCTTCCCGGGCATCGTGGACTTGTAACGGGTGCTGGCTCAGAATCTCTTTCACATTAGCGGCAGCATGGATCCGGCAGGTGAAGGGTGCCGCCGGATCCGTGCTGCTGCAGGGACATAAGTGGGGCCGGAACCGCGCTCCGGCCCCACACATGTCACACAGTACATACACACAGACATATACACATACAAATACACATACATACACTTACATGCTCCCGGCAGGTCTCCACAGCGCAGGAGGAGCAGGACGGCGTGCACATAGGACAATTCCCCACATTGCCCTCTGCTGGGCGCCGGGTGGAATTGTCCTATGTGCGCGCCGTCCTGCTCCTCCTGCGCTGTGGAGACCTGCCGGGAGCATGCAAGTATGTATGTGTATATGTCTGTGTATGTTTATTTGTATGTGTATGTCTGTCTGTATGTGTGTATGTATGTATGTGTGCAGGTGACGGATCCATTCACCATTGAGTCACACCAAACGGATCCGTCCCGATTGACTTTCATTGGGGGTCATGACGGATCCGTCTTGGTGTGGATGCCTGGACCGGAGAGCAAACCGTAGCATGCTGCGGTTTGCTCTCCTTTCTGAAGACAGTTTGCAGAGTTGTGTATCTAATCCTATCATGTGTGATACTATCTGCAGAGTTGCGTATCTAAGCCTATTGTGTATGATACTGCCTGCTAAGTTGTGTATCTAATCCTATCATGTGTGATACTGTCTGCTAAAATGGGTATCTAATCCTATCTTGTGTGATACTGTCTGCTAAACTGCTTATCTAATCCTATCATGTGTGATACTGTTTGCAGAGTTGTGTATCTAATCCTATCATGTGTGATACTGTCTGCTGAACTCTGTATCTAATCCTATTCTGGGTGACAGCATCTGCTAAATTGTGTATCTAATCTTATCATGTGTGATACTGTCTGCTGAACTGTGTATCTAATCCTATTCTGGGCGACAGCATCTGCTAAGCTGTGTATCTAATCCTATCATGTGTGATACTGTCTATGAAGCGATTAGATTTATGTGTATAGAGTGTGATACTGTCTGCTGAGCTGTGTATCTAATTCTATTAGGTGTGATACTGTCTATGAAGCGATTAGATTTATGTGTATAGAGTGTGATACTGTCTGCTGAGCTGTGTATCTAATTCTATTAGGTGTGATACTGTCTGCTGAGCTGTGTATCTAATCCTACCTTCTGTGATCGTGTCTATGAAGCGATTAGATTTGTGTGTATAGAGTGTGATACTGTCTGCTGACCTGTGTATCTAATTCTATTAGGTGTGATACTGTCTTGAAGATGTTGTATGTATCTTTATAGAGTGTGATACAGATAGAGATAAGGAGCTTTCCTTTGTGAACATACTGTACACTCAGCCACTGCTCAGATAAGAGAGGTGGGGGAGGTGCTCATGTATTTCAGTACCTGTATTTCCCTGTCTTGTGGATGAGGCCTGATTACCAGTTAGGTAAGGCCTCTTTCACATTAGCGGTAAATAAATCCCGGCAGCCGTGTATATTCTTCCAGGAGTATATTCTTTTATTTATATCTCCATAAGTGTCCACAAGGACGCGTTTCGGCAATCACTGCCTTTTTCAGTTGAAAAAGGCAGTGATTGCCGAAACGCGTCCTTGTGGACACTTATGGAGATATAAATAAAAGAATATACTCCTGGAAGAATATACACGGCTTCCGGGATTTATTTACCATTGGATGTGAAGTTTGCTCCTTCCCGGGCATCGTGGACTTGTAACGGGTGCTGGCTCAGAATCTCTTTCACATTAGCGGCAGCATGGATCCGGCAGGTGAAGGGTGCCGCCGGATCCGTGCTGCTGCAGGGACATAAGTGGGGCCGGAACCGCGCTCCGGCCCCACACATGTCACACAGTACATACACACAGACATATACACATACAAATACACATACATACACTTACATGCTCCCGGCAGGTCTCCACAGCGCAGGAGGAGCAGGACGGCGTGCACATAGGACAATTCCCCACATTGCCCTCTGCTGGGCGCCGGGTGGAATTGTCCTATGTGCGCGCCGTCCTGCTCCTCCTGCGCTGTGGAGACCTGCTGGTAGCATGTAAGTATGTATGTGTATTTGTATGTGTATATGTCTGTGTATGTTTATGTGTATGTCTGTATGTGTGTGTGTGTATGTGTGCAGGTGAAGGATCCATCATGAACTCCATTGAAAGTCAATGGAGGACGGATCCGGTTTCTATTGTGTCAGACAGAACGGATCCGTCCCCATTGACCTGCATTGTGGGTCATGAAGTTTTGCTCCAGATCCCCAGGATGGAAAGCAAAATACAATATGTTGCAGTTTGCTCTCCGGCCTGCGGACGCAACTAACTGAATGGAATGTATTTTGGAGCGCTCCGTTCTCTTCAGTTCAGTTTTGTCCCCATTGACAATGAATGGGGACAAAACTGAAGCGTTTTATTCCGGTATTGAGCCCCTATGACGGAGCTCAATACTGGAAAACAATAACGCTAGTGTGAAAGTAGCCTTAGAACTATAAAGGAAGGATTTATACTTCTGGCTTTGGCTCCTGGTATATTAGCATTCAGCATTATACTGTAGCTTCTCACAACTGTCCTATGGTCTAAGTGTCCAGGCCTCATATTTACTGCTTATGTCAATGGTCCAGTCTCCATCCCCTGTGTCTTTATTACCTGACTATTCACCCTTGTATCCTGCTGTTGTTTGATTAGTCCCTGATTAGGGATATACAGCCCCTCCTCTATTGTTTTAACCTAGACGTGTAAATGTAAGGCTTTACTTCTGCTGAGACACTGGTCTTCATCCAAAATGCAAACTTTCTAAGTGCACAAAATCATATTATACCAGAATTGTAACTAAATATTCAATGCAAACAATGTTTCTGTTTCCAACAACTATCACCCCTATTTTCCTGCACTGCCTAAAACCCCTTCACCCAGCAAGGAACTTCTTATCTCTCCCTCCATCTGACCTCCTGCCCAGATCTGTTCTGCCATAAAAAACCTTCCTCTCTAGAGGGAATTGTAAGAAAGAGAGAGAGAGAAAACCCTGGGAAATTAAAATGAGCCACCGTTTAGGCCCCTTTCACACGAGCGTTTTATAATTCCGGTATTGAGTTCATAGGGGCTCAATACCGGAATAAAACGCTTCAGTTTTTTCCCCATTCATTGTCAATGGGGACAAAACTGAACTGAAGACAACGGAGCGCTCCTACAAGCATTCCGTTCTGTCTTCAGACCGGAGAGCAAACCGCAGCATCCGGTCCAGGCATCCGCACCAAGACGGATCTGGAATGACCCCCAATGAAAGTGAATGGGACGGCGCGCACATAGGACGATTCCACCCGGTGCCCAGCAGAGGGCAATGTGGGTAATCGTCCTATGTGCACGCCGTCCTGCTCCTCCTGCGCTGTGTAGACCTGACGGGAGCATGTAAGTGTATGTCTATGTATATGTACTGTGTGACATGTGTGGGGCCTGAGCGCGGTTCCGGCCCCACACATGTCCCTGCAGCAGCACGGATCTGGCGGCACCCTTCACCTGCCGGATCCGTGCTGCCGCTAATGTGAAAGAGGCCTTACCTAACTGGTAATCAGGCCTCATCCACAAGACAGGGAAATACAGGTACTGAAATACATGAGCACCTCCCCCACCTCTCTTATCTGAGCAGTGGCTGAGTGTACAGTATGTTCACAATGGAAAGCTCCTTATCTCTATCTGTATCACTCTCTATAAAGATACAACACTAGCTTCAAAACAGTATCACACCTAATAGAATTAGATACACAGGTCAGCGGAAAACTATCACACAAGGTAGGATTAGATACATAGCTCAGCAGACAGTATCACACCTAATAGAATTAGATACACAGCTCAGCGGACAGTATCACACTCTATACACATAAATCTAATCTCTTCATAGACAGTATCACACATAATAGGAATAGATACACAGCTCAGAAGACAGTATCACACAAGGTAGGATTAGATACACAGTTCAGCAGACAGTATCACACATGATAGGATTAGATACACAGCTTAGCAGATGCTGTCGCCCAGAATAGGATTAGATACACAGCTCAGCAGACAGTATCACACATGATAGGATTAGATACACAACTCTGCAAACAGCATCACAAATGATAGGATTAGATACGCAGTTAAGCAGACAGTATCACACAAGATAGGATTAGATACCCATTTTAGCAGACAGTATCACACAAGATAGGATTAGATACACAACTTAGCAGGCAGTATCATACACAATAGGCTTAGATGCGCAACTCTGCAGATAGTATCACACATGCTAGGATTAGATACACAACTCTGCAAACTGTATCACACATGATAGGATTAGATACACAGCTTAGCAGGCAGTATCACACAGGATAGGATTAGATACCCATCTTAGCAGACAGTATCACACATGATAGGATTAGATACACAACTTAGCAGTCAGTATCATACACAATAGGCTTAGATACGCAACTCTGCAGATAGTATCACACATGATAGGATTGGATACACAACTCTGCAAACTGTATCACACATAATATAATTAGATACACAGCTTAGCAGGCAGTATCATACACAATAGGCTCAGATAAACAACTCTGCAAACAGTATCACACATGATAGGATCAGATACGCAGTTTAGCAGACAGTATCACACAAGATAGGATTAGATACCCATTTTAGCAGACAGTATCACACATGATAGGATTAGATACACAACTTAGCAGGCAGTATCATACATAATAGGCTTAGATACGCAACTCTGCAGATAGTATCGTACATGATAGGATTAGATACACAACTCTGCAAACTGTCTTCAGAAAGGAGAGCAAACCGCAGCATGCTACGGTTTGCTCTCCGGTCCAGTCATCCACACCAAGACGGATCCGTCATGACCCCCAATGAAAGTCAATCGGGACGGATCCGTTTGGTGTGACTCAATGGTGAATGGATCCGTCACCTGCACACATACATACATACACACATATACACAACTCTGCAAACTGTATCACACATGATAGGATTAGATACACAGCTTAGCAGACGCTGTCACCCAGAATAGGATTAGATACACAGTTCAGCAGACAGTATCACACAGGATAGGATTAGATACACAACATAGCAGATGCTGTCACCCAGAAGAGGATTAGATACACAGTTCAGCAGACAGTATCACACATGATAGGATTAGATACACAACTACGCAGGCAGTATCATACACAATAGGCTTAGATACGTAACTCTGCATATAGTATCACACATGATAGGATTGGATACACAACTCTGCAAACTGTATCACACATGATAGGATTAGATACCCATCTTAGCAGACAGTATCACACATGATAGGATTAGATACACAACTTAGCAGGCAGTATCATACACAATAGGCTTAGATACACAACTCTGCAAACAGTATCACACATGATAAGATTAGATACGCAGTTTAGCAGACACTGTCACCCAGAATAAGATTAGATACACAATTCAGCAGACAGTATCACACATGATAGGATTAGATACACAACTAAGCAGGCAGTATCGAACACAATAGGCTTAGATACGAAACTCTGCAGATAGTATCACACATGATAGGATTGGATACACAACTCTGCAAACAGTATCACACATGATAGGATTAGATACACAACTCTGCAAACTGTATCACACATGATAGGATTAGATACACAGCTTAGCAGATGCTGTCGCCAAGAGTAGGATTAGATACACAGTTCAGCAGACAGGATCACACAGGATAGGATTAGATACACAACATAGCAGATGCTGTCGCCAAGAGTAGGATTAGATACACAGTTCAGCAAACAGTATCACACATGATAGGTTTAGATACTCAACTCTGCAGATAGTATCACACATGATAGGATTGGATACACAACTCTGCAAACAGTATCACACATGATAGGATTAGATACGCAGTTTAGCAGACAGTATCACACAGATACACAGATATGCATGCAGTATCACACATGATAACCTAAGATACACAACTCTGCAAACAGTATCACACATGATAGGATTGGATACACAACTCTGCAAACAGTATCACACATGATAGGATTAGATACGCAGTTTAGAAGACAGCATCACACATTATAGGATTAGATACATAGATATGCATGCAGTATCACACATGATAGGCTTAGATACACAACTCTGCAAACAGTATCACAAATTATAGGATTAGATACACAGATATGCAGACAGTATCACACAAGATAGGATTAGATACCCATTTTAGCAGACAGTATCACACAAGATAGGATTAGATACCCATTTTAGCAGACAGTATCACACA
>ONZH01002469.1:0-21033 GCA_900303285.1 Rhinella marina
TACGTCTAATACTATCCATTCACATTTGCGTTTGGGTCACAGATTCTGTTAAAAGACCGGGCAGAAAAGTTCTGCATGCAAGACCTTTTTGTCCGGTAAAAGAGCAGCATCCTGAGCAGACCCCATTGTACTCAATGGAGTCTCTTAAGCTCAGGGGTTGGTAAATCTGGTCCCTCTAATGATCAGGCTGTTGCTACGGACTCAGCCATGTTCTGTATCTGGGATCCAACATGAAAAACAACCAGCTGCCGCCTTTTAACCATTTAAAGCCCATTACCATATACCGGCTTTATGGTAGGCGGAGTTAAACAGGTTAAGGGTGGGCCGCTACACATGGGCCAGTGCTGTGTGCTTGCCCCCAGTAAAATTTGCCAGCCAGCCCCTTGATAACAGACCATGCTTCTGGCCACCCTGAGAGAGATCCACACAGACAAGCACAAACTCATACTGTCCCACCTTTGGTAGTTGGATGAAATCTGTCTGCAGTCGCTGGAACGGGTATGATGGTTTTTGGTGAGCTTAGAGGAACCCTTAATCACCTTTCCAGTGTTATGGCAGAGCACAGATCAGGCAGGCCTGAACAAAGCATATAGCCACATTGCTGAATCCCGGGCAATCTAGAAATTACCCACTAAACTCACCACGGCTTCCTTTGAAGCATTTATGGGTCCACGTGTCATCATGGGTAGAGGGCTTAGGGCAGGCAAAGTTTGTTCTCTACTACCGATATTCTTATTGCCTCTTCTCAGCCCCTTTCCCTTCCATCCCCTCATTTCCTCATTGGAAGCCTAGTTGTGCATTTGGGCCAGCAATGACTTATCCACCTTCCATATTGCTGCTGTAAAGTGGCGCTCTGCCATTATGGGAAGGGGAAGTAGAGCGGCAGCCTTTGCTGCTTCATCAGCCCTGCAGTTTTTCCCTTGCTTCTGCAGAGGTATCCTTCTTGCGCGGCTACACTTTGATAACAGCAACCTTTGTTGGCAACTGCAAGGCCTGAACAATTGGGCTGTCTTCGGTGTTAACTTGAGGATTCAGCAAAGTTTCTACTTTTGCAAATGGGTCGATCATGCGCTATGCCAAAAACATACCTGGAGTCAATGAATGTTAGTGACCTGTCCTTCCGCCATCATACACGCTTGCAGTGAGTGCCTTCAACTCCACCGCCTGTGCTGACATCTCAGGGGAAGTAGTTCTTGGAGCAGTACTTCATGTAAGGTGGTGACAGCAAATCCTGTCCGTGGTTCTCCTTCAGGGTAGTACTGGGATCTACAAAAAGCTCAAGATCTGCATTAGGTATTGGACTACATGTCACATTGTCTAGTTCTTTAGTTTCTGTTTTCATTTGTTCCAAACCGTGATGTATGTCATCTGAGTCACTAAATGGGCACATTTCTCGTGGTGCCCCCTCTTCCGACTCCTATAGCACCCCAGTTATACATCTCATTTGTACATCTCTGCCTTGTCATACTTGTTTTCTATTCGCTCTGCCCATTCTTTCACTCCCCTCTTCTGGACCCAGTGAACGTAATGTAGCTGGGTTCAGAACTGCTCAGCACTGATAGTTATATTTGGAGGGGTGAGAAATGCTACTTCATATTCAGTGAGTCCTGCAGCAGACAGATATTTTGGTGCTAGCCTGGGAGAGTATGTCCCTTCTTATATTTGCAACAATTAGACATGGATGGGTGTGTGGGGGGTGGGGAAACCCTGGCGGATGCAGGGCAGCAGGCATGGCAGATTGGATACCTCTGAATAGCTGGGATATAGAAAGGGGGGGGGGGAGGGTTAGATTGGAGCAATTGGCTCTCAAGACTAGCTATTGAAGCTGATCGGTGGCTGTGGTGTGACAATGACTGGAAGAAGTTATATAATGGGAGCAGAAGGAGACGGTGGCGCCTGTGGTTGAACTGTGATTATTTGGGGAAGGTTAATGGGACTCCAGGCTGCGGGTGAGGTGCTCATCATCAGAGTCTTACTACTCTACCACATACATTACCTCTCCTGTACCTTCTTACCCCTTCTACTCTTCACTTACTCAGACACCTCTAGCAATGCTTTCACCTTTATCCTTCACTTTTTTTCTTTTTCTATCCCTTTCCTTTCTTTCTACTGGAACCCTCACAATTTATCCAAACACCTGGTCATCTTCACCTCTTTATCACCTCCTTTATACCTTCCACTGCCAATCCTCCCTTAAGATCCATAGCATTTACTCCCTGGGACTTACTTACCTGCAGTTCACCCACCTGAGTCTTTTTGCTATTACTTAAGTTCCCTCACAAAAATCCATAGCATTCACTCCCTGGAACTGAATTTACCTCAGTTCACCGACCTGAGTCCTTCTGCTATTTTGTGAGCCCATGATCCCCTCCTGATAGGGTAGCTACGCCTACTTGCGGGATTTTCCTAGGGACCTCCCTGCCCCTTTTGGAGGACTGGATTCCTTAACACTGGTCCGTATGCCTTACAACGGTACCCCACCGAATCACCACCGCCAAGAGAGTCCCAAGATGAGTTCAACCACACCGCCACCCTCAGCCCACCATGAATATTCGCAAAAAGATATCACTGTCCCACACAGCCACCGACTGACCAGATATTGTAGTAATCACAGGGCTTATCTATACATATATGAGCATTATGGGTCTCTCATCACTCAATCACATACTCCATGGAAGACAGGGTTCTGTGTTCACTCCACATGCACCATCTCACAGCAGTCTCACACTACCTTGAGTCCTGTACTGTCTATCTCTCGCTCCTGGCTGTTTGCGCCTCACTCGGTCACAAATCAGTCTCGCAGGAGCGCTATCCTGACTCGTGGGCAGGAGTGGATTCCCGTCACTTCTGCAAGGATCAACTTCTGATCTGATTTCAGTGGACCCAGAGATCAGGGGCCAGAGGGAACACCTCGGACAATGCCGTTTGGATGCTATCTCGGTCTTTATTCTGGGTCCACGTATTGGAATCACAACAGAAATGCTCCTGTCATTCACTCTCCTTTCAAACACGACAAATAACATTGACAATTTCCCTGAGATTCCCCGTTTCCCACCCAGACTGAAAAGAGAACTTACCCAGAGAGGGGAGGAGAGAAATCAGTAAGACAAGGGCTTACTCACCGCGGTTTTTATGTCTCTCCTTTCCTCTCGGGAGCTCACTTCTTGCTTCAGTCAAGGCAGGTGTGATAGGGATCCCGGACAAGAGCCCCCAAATACTGTTAGAGTAGCTTCCTCTACTAAAAATGAAGTTCTCAAGGTTCAAGCGATTCACCGGCCGGGGGATATCACGCACACACAGAGTTGGTGTACAATAGAGTCCGGGTTTCCCCTTCCTCAGTGTTTATTTATACACAAATACACAAGCACAAAGCCAATCAAAGATTTATGATATAGGACACTGACCAATCAGATTACAGATGACAGGGCATGATAGCCTCATGTCAGGGCAGAACGAGCAGGTTATGGTGGAACGTGTGGACGAGTTTTGTGTGGTCTCGCCTTTAGTCCTTGGCAACCTAAACCAGTATTGTTGCCCACCACCTCCCTCCCATATACTGGAATGTCCTTAAGCAGTTTGGAAAAGTTTGCTTAGAGACCAGATGGAGTCAGCTACATTAATAATTGTGACAAGATGGAGTCGGTTACTTTAACAGTCATAGACAGACAGAACACCTTTATTTAAAGTAGATGTCCACAAGGATGATTACTAGAGAGAGTGGCAGCAAGCACAGGCAGATCCAGGGAACATTTGCATGCATGATCTCTAACTAGAAGAACAAAAATCCCTCCCTCTGTCAGGATGACTACGATTACAGAGTATAGAGGGAGCAAGACACAAGCAGAGAGGGGCTGTGTCTACAGGAGCGTCTGGAGAGTAAAGTCTGGAGTGTAGGCATCTCCTCCACAGCACTGTACTCCCTGCCTCTTCTGTGCTAGCACAGATCTGTATGTAATGCTCCTGCTTTCTAACAGCTTCTATTCTTTGGCCGTTACAGAAACAGCCATATGACCGGCCTCATAGACTTCAACTGGCTATAAAAATGGCCGTCTGACAACTGTTAGGGCCCTTTTACACAAGCGGATTCAGTCCAAGAAATCCGCAGCGTGTAGGAGAGCCAAGCCCCGTTCTAGACAGAAGAGGCACGGAGCCGTAACATGATTGATTATACTCTGTGCCTCTCTGTGATCTTTTTACTACAAAATCACAGTGAGATAAAGTTGTCACTGTGATTATGTAGTAAAAAGGTCACAGAGAGGCACAGAGTATTATCAATCATGTTACTGCTCCGTGCCTCTTCTGTCCAGAACGGGGCTTGGCTCTCCTACACGCTGGCGGATGTCTCGGACGGCATCCGCTCGTGTGAGGAGCCCTTACTTAAACTGCCCTCACATCGCCATTTTTTGCGACTATTTGCATATAGTTAGTGATGAGTGAACTTCTGTTTTTAAGTTTGGCATCCAAGGTTCAGGTTATCAGAGAATCCTGCTATGGATTTCGCTACCACAGACCATAACGGAATTCTATGACGGCGTTCACTATGGCCATAGTCTTCTATTATGACAGATGCCTCTTATTGGCTTCCATGGTGCATGGCGTAATAGATTTCCATTATGGTTCAGGTTCCGATAACTCAAACCTTGGACGCCAAACTTAAAACACAAATTCGCTCAACACTAAGTATAAACTCTGCCATATATATTACACATATACACATGACACGACTGTTACAGATATATGGATATACAGTCATACATGTGACACACATAACACACACACATTACACTTACCATTCCTGCAGACGACTGGACATCCCTGGTAATCTGCTATAGCTGCCTTAAGACAGGGCACTGCAGACTCTCCCCTCCCCCTCTGTCACTACTAGCAGTGAGATGCAGGCTTTGTGTAAAGAGGAGTGAGGCCACATGGGGGGGGCAGGGGGAGGGGCTTATCAAACCCCAATTTTGTGTAAGCCACTCTGGCTATGTTGAAAGGACTGGGTCATGGGGGATGTGGGAAGGGGTGGGGGGCAGTTACTTCTTACATGGGGATGTGGGAAGGGGCGGGGGGCAGTTACTAGTTACATGGGGATATGGGAAGGGGCGGGGGGCAGTTACTAGTTACATGGGGATGTGGGAAGGGGTGGGGGGCAGTAACTAGTTACATGGGGATGTGGGAAGGGGTGGGGGGCAGTTACTACTTACATGGGGATGTGGGAAGGGGCAGGGGGCAGTTACTAGTTACATGGGGATGTGGGGAAGGGGTGGGGAGGAGTTACTTGTTACATGGGGATGTGGGAAGGGGTGGGGCAGTTACTAGTTACATGGGGGATGTGGGAAGGGTGGGGGGGAAGTTACAAGTTACATGGGGGATGTGGGAAGGGGTGGGGAGGCAGTTACACTTACATGGGGATGTGGGAAGGGGTGGGGGCAGTTACACTAGGGGATGTGGAAAGGAGTGGGGGGCAGTTACACTTACAGCCAGCAGCAGCACCCAGCTTCACATCCACTCTGCACATGAGGAGACTGGTGGGTGGGGCCTCTGCTGGGAGCAGAAGAACAGGCTGTAGAGGATTGCAGCAAACAGGAGTGAGTGGGGGTTGGGCTCCGTTCTAGCCCCACTTGCTAGAAGAGAAGATGAGTCCATATACCCAGCATTCAGCTAGTTCCTCCTCTCTGCCCTCCTCCTGCACACCACTGCTGATCATAGGTCAGCGGCACCTGAAAGTGGGACATACAAGGATGCAGGGGGGGTGTCCACTGGGGATATCGGCGGCACTGTGTTATATTAACATGGTCAAAACTCACAGGAGGGCCCGCCGCCGGCTTGTGTGCAGACAGTAGAAGTAAGGGGGCGGGGCCTTCCATGCGCTCCAGGCCCCCCTGTGCTGCGGGCCCCATAGCAGTGGTGTGGTCTGCCTATATTGGTGGTACGCCACTGCAAGGCAATTGCAAGTCATTTCTGACTAAAGAGCATCATCGATTACCACACATGTCACCTAAAGGTCTTCACATATATTATGAAAATCAAGAAGACATTTGAACAGCCTTTGGAGCTGAAATAGTACTGTGGAGCTCACAACGTGAAATAAGAATATCAAATATGTCCATGTATATTAATCAATTCCAGAAAGCCTGTAGGCTTATAATATCTCAACATATTGTATAATCACTGCAGAAATAAAATGGCATTTCAGTCAAAAAGAAAGCACTGTATACAAGCAGTAAACAATTCAGAGTTCAGGATCATAAAAACCTGTTTGGAGAAGAAGCTACTGTAGTAGAGATGAGCGAATCTATTCGGCGCTTCGTAGATTCGTATCGAATCTTACAAATTTTCTATTCTGAAGCAAATCCAGATTTTTCGGATTCGCTTCGTATTATTCGTAAATTTTCAGAACAGTTTGAACGCTATGGAATACGTATGATACGAACACTACGCTACGTACGAAAGGTATGCATTCGTTGTGAAGCTGGAAAATGATGATACGCCCCCGCAAGAGCGGGAAAAGTGAAGATATGCCCCCCTCAGAACTGGAAAAAAATAGCCCGGCCCACCGGGATCTAACTATTTGCATGTATAGGGAGTGAAGACTCCTCCCTCAGTACTCCACCCTCCTCTGAACCAGTTTAGACCAGCGCTGAACACGGATCAGTAGCAAGCATGGCTAAAGAGCTGCGTCTGAACTGGAACCAGATGGTCTTTGGGAACGAGTTCCCTTTCAGCTGGGTCAGCTGACAACTTCGTCATTTACATTCCAATCCACGGTGATCCACCAATACCAACTACCGTGGAAGATGAAGCCAGTAGCAGCCAGGGGAGCTGGGGCTTCTTCCCTGGATGCAACCTTGCCGGAACCGCTGCAGCCAGAAGTCCTTACCCCTGCTGTCCCGGCAGGAGGATCCGGAAAAGCGCAAGTGGCTGCAGCGCTCACCAGCGTGACCACCACCCAGACCCGGTCAAGTCTGACTTCCGGAAGAAGAGGGCAGTGGAGTTCCACCACGGCAGCGAGCAAGAGGCAGGAGCGTCCTCTGATGTCCTTCAGTTGCAGCTCAAGTGAGGAGGACTTCAGGTCTCTCATCTAAGGGACCCAACTACTGGCTGTCTCAAGGACACTTCAAGAGGACCTATGGGAGCCACACCATGGACTGCATCTGACGGGTGAGAGCTAGTTGGCACTTGCTTTGTTTGTTTAGTTTGTATAGCCCCCTGTTTGACTCTCACCCAGATGGACATGGCTTGTCAGGACTCCCCTGCCCCCATACTGCAAAAAAATTCCATTTGACCTAAGCGCGCCTATTTTCCTAACCCAACCTCCCCCCCCTCGCAGGTTATTTGGGAGCCCCCTTTGCAAAGAGGGTTGCTGCTATTTTATACCATCCATGTGGGGGTTTCCATGCATGCACTACTTTTTTGCCGTGCAGACAGACCACGTAGACCATTAAAGATGAATGGGTCTGGATCCGTCTGCAGAATCTGCATGGATTTTGCCTAAGCAATAGACAGATCAATAGCCAT
Source organism: Rhinella marina (assembly GCA_900303285.1). NCBI lineage: Eukaryota > Metazoa > Chordata > Amphibia > Anura > Bufonidae > Rhinella > Rhinella marina. The sequence goes on from ONZH01002469.1 coordinate 7,519, forward strand.
GTGCATGAGCCCTAGGGCATGAGCCCTAATTTTATAGCTGGGTGCCTGCTGTATTATAAATCAGCACCCAACGTCTATGGAGAGGGCTCTGCTCGCAAGCTTGTTCCAGACTTATCCTTAACACATATAACATATGTGCATTTTGTGTTGAGGGGTTAATAAATGAGTACCTTCATTCAAATGACAGACAGAGACAAACACGGCCTCATTTAAGTGGGAACTCTGGGCAAATGTTTAATAGAAACCTAACCTTCCACATTTGCACCAGAAAGAAATAAACAGAGAGCTTTCAGAATAACCACTGTTATATGCAGAATAAATATAGATGGGGCAAAGAAGGACGTGTGTGAGGGGCGGCTTCACCAATGGCTGAATAGCAGAAAGTCTGTAAGGTGCAGCCTCACCCAATAGCAACCACCCGACTGGTATCTCACCGGCCAAGCCGGTATTTTAGTGCCCCTGCTGGGGCAGATCATTTTTTCTTCATTGTTGGTATTTTCCTACTGTATATGGACTGTTACTAATTAGCGCTTGCATTGTGGATCGCTCATTAGTAAAGCCCTTTAACTCCCGCCCCTCCCCCACTTGTGTTAACAAAAAATTTTAAAAAAGAACTTACCTCATGCATTTGACAACACGCCGCAGTGAACACTGGCTGCTGACTCGAAGCTCAGGACAGAACCTGCGAGACGTCATCCCGTTGGAGTGTGTTAAGCCACACCTCCACAACCACACCTCTTTGAGGGGTGGCTTAACTTTGCCGGTGTTTTTTGTTGGGAAAGGTGGCAACCCTAGCTACAGAGCAGGAAGAATTTGAGTTGTAGTGCTTGAAGTTCGTAAGGTGCACCTTCACCCAACATCTGAAAAGAGGAAAGTGCGCCATCACCCAATAGCTACAGAGCAGGAAGTCTGTAAGGTGTGGCTTGATCTAATACCTGAAGAGGAGGAAACTGTAAGGTTCAACTGATGCGCTTCTTAGCTATAGTTGTCTCATACATATTAGTTCCCTGGGACTAGTCCTGATGAGTAAGCATATGTAGGGCCTGTCTCTTCTTCATTTAGCGCTAGACTCTCCACTCACTGGGGCTGACCCAGGTCTATCTCCTAGCAATCTATCTGGGCTTAGTCAAGGTTGTTAACCCTGACCTATCCCTACAATGTTAATCAGAATATTTCAATTAACCAAATAACTTTATAACAATCAACCCTTTACAGTTACTCTGTTCTGGGATACTGCACAACTTCACCCAATAGCTGAACAGCAGGAAGTCTGTAAGGTGCAGCTTCACCCAATGGCTGAAGGGCAAGAAGTCTGTAAACTGCAGCATCACCTAATAGCTGAAGAGGAGGGCACTTGTAAGGTGCAGCGCCACCTAATAGCTGAAGAGGAGGAAGTCTATAAGATACAGCATCACCCAATGGCTGAAGAGCAGGAAATCTGTGCAGCTTCAGCCAACAGCTGCAGATCAGGGTGTCTGTAAGGTGTAGTGCAGCTTCAAGCAGGAAGTGATGCCAAAGACAGAGCATTGTTTTGGCAGCTTCTCTACAGCCCAGTAATATAGCCATTTTTTGTTTTTGCCATTGGTGTATATAGTTAACAAAACCTTGAAAACTTAGAGGGAAAAGATGTAGTGGTCCTGGTATGTTACAAAACTCTAATATCTGAATGTTACTAATTATAAAATTGTGCTCAGATTTTCACCTTGAAGCTCAGTTCTCATTAGCCCTTAGAATTTTTATACCCAAATAGTTTCTCCCCACACTTGATTATTATATATAGAATGAACAATTTGAAACAGTTTGGAATACGTCTGCTTTATATTATACAGATCCCTAATAAAAGAAATCTATATGCCTATATTGTATCGCTGTGTGATTCCAATATTGTATGAATGAACACAGAGATGTTTTCTCATGGATTCATTCATAATCCATGAGAAAGAAATCAAGACATGTTCCAGTGGATGCAATATTACAGAGGTATTTTCTGCTTAAAACAGCTCTTCTTCTAGGGGGAATATGACACTTTGTGAATGCCCAACAATCTAATATTTATGAAGCAGTCACATCCTTGCTTAGATTTTTTCGTGTCCAATCTATTCTTTCTACTAAGGTTGACCGTGCGAGAAGTGTCTAACATCATGCATCTCATCTCCATATACAGTGTTACAGTAATTGAATTAGATATTTGAACTATCAGGTGAAAGATCCTTCAGCCAGTCATAGCATTTATATTGGCAGTTTTCACAAGAAAATCACCATTTATGTTCAGGGTATCTAATTAAGAGTATTAGTAATAAAAATCATCGACAGGTTCATAAGGCGGATCCAGTTAGGGAAGGTGATAGGTAAGAGTAGCCATTCATTTTATACAATGATACACTGCAAAGGTACATGCATCTGTTTGTAAATTGGTCATTGGTTTGCCAAGGGGCAGATACCTCAAGCTCTTTCAATGATATGTCACATTAATCCTCCTTTGTTAGTATTTTTTTGTTTGTTTTGTTTCTCTTCGTCTGCTTCACACTTATAAGATATAGACTTCAGTTTCTTTGGCAAACTATGGGCATTGTTTTGCCAAGGAGGTGGATACCTCAAGTTCTCTCCATTAGCAGAGTCTTTCACTAGATATATCACATGAGACCACACTGCTGAAGCTGCTGATTGGGCAATGTCTGAGCAATGAAAAGGACTCTACCTCAAAAAAGAACTTAAGGCCACCACCCCCTTTGCAGAGACCAAAATTACATACAAGATGTCAAAGAAAAAACTAGACATTGTAACTTGGGATAGGGATGGGAGGGCAAAAACATAAAACCATGGTGAAGGCTTCATGAGAACAATGAGAATTCAGGGAGGTGCATGGTTTTCTTCTTTTCAAAGTGGTGACAGCCTGACAGGTGCTCTTTAAATCATTTGGGGGTCTGGATATTTGGTTAAAAAAGGATAAGCATAGCCATGAATTAGTTAGGACAGAAGACACATTGCTAATGTGAGCAAAGCCAAAATTTGCTACAGTGCCTATAGTGTAGTCAATAATGGGCCCATACTGTAACTGACAGCAGTATTGAAAAAAGCAAAACAAATTAATAATAAATGTGCCACTTTTTAGAAAATAATTTTGACTTCATATTATAAAAATGAAATTGGAAAATAGTGGTAAAAGTTCAAAAGGCTGCTGCTGAGTCCTGGCTACTGACTAAACAGTATAACTATGGCATGCAGGCATTTTAATAGGGCCTCATTGCATGAGAATAACTTTGGCAGAACAGTTAAGGGCAGGAGACAAGGAGGACCTATACAGAAGTTACAACTGAAGGTTGTAATTGGCAAGAGACTGAGGAAAACTGCCATTTTCATCCCAGGTCTCAATTTCCATAAACACCTCATAAGAACACAGGGGAAGGAGCTCATCAGAAAAGAGAGAGAGAGAGCGAGAGAGAGACAGAAGGTAAGGGCAAAAAGAATACAGCTTAGTGAGAGGGGAATTTTTTTTATTTTACTAGGCAGAAAAGTGTGGCGGGGAGACAAGGGGGTTACAGAGACGAAAAGAAGAAATTTGCTTGGTGACCTGAGAAAGATACATCCTTTTCTTGGACTCATATGCACTACTGTACTCCATTAAGAGCTACAGTATAAAGCAGTATTTAAACTTAAGCTCTGCAACACATTTCAAGATTCACACAACCTGCCTGGATATTGGACTGAAGCACCAGAAAGGACACATAAGGTAAATACATTATCATATATTTAATTAGAATAGAATAATGTGTTTAATGTTTAAATTGCAAGCATCCAGGGTTGCAAGTCAATTAGAAGATATGTAGTTACAAATGTAGAAATGTGTATGCTATAGTTTAAAGTTGCAGTAAAACACAAAATATTGCTTATGGTTATAAACAGTGTAAACCATGAAAGAAAACATGATACAGTAGGAAGTGCTTAACTCACATTCCTTCAGCTACATAAACCACAACACAAACTTTAAATATGTTGTATTAAGTTTGCAAGTCCCACATATCCTACTGATCTCTACTAATCTCACAGGTAAACGTATATTTGTCTTCTTCATATTCAGCAGGAAGTATATGCATTCCCAGTTAAAAACTTTGCAAAGTCTCAGTACAATTCTTTACATTTTGAAGCACTGTAAAATGTTTGTGTCAATTAAAGCTTTTCACTTTCCTCCCTAAGGTTTCCACAATGAAGTTGCTTGCCATAATTCTTATGGTCTCCCTCTGTGATGTTTCATGGTCACAGTATTATGAATATGATTCTCATTGGTGGATTGCTTATTTGCACAGTCAGCAGTACAGTTATGGTCCCTCCTATGGTCCCTCCTATGATTATGATCCAGATCCCCCAAGGCCATCTGTCAGTGACTGTCCACAAGAGTGTGAATGTCCCCCAAGTTTTCCCGCTGCTTTGTATTGTGATGGGCGCAATCTGAAATATTTACCTTATGTTCCTTCTCGCATTAAATACGCCTATTTCCAGAACAACCAGATTACTGCTATTCCAGATGGTGCATTTGATAATGCCACTGGACTGGTGTGGCTGGCACTGCATGGGAATCAGATTTTAAGTGATAAAGTTGGCAGAAAGATTTTCTCCAAGCTTCGGGGGTTGGAGAGACTTTATATGCAAAATAATAATTTGACCCGCATTCCTAGTGGCTTGCCTCGCTCACTCCGTGAACTACACCTCTCCGCTAATCAAATAAACCGGGTTCCTGCTAATGCCTTGGAAGGTTTGGAAAATCTAACTGCTCTGTATCTTCATGAAAACCAGATTCAAGATGTGGGACACTCAATGAGAGGTCTGAAGTCTTTGGTGCATTTGGACCTTAGCAACAATCAGCTTCGTAAACTACCGGATTCCCTTCCAGACTCTATTGAGCAGATATATTTAGAGTACAATCAGCTGAGTACTGTGCCAAGTGATTACTTCAAGGCTTACCCAAAATTACAATATGTTAGAATATCACATAACAGACTTAGTAGTGATGGGTTGCCTGGAAACACCTTTAATACCAGTAGCCTTGTGGAGCTAGACCTATCTTATAACCAACTCCACCGTATACCACCAGTTAGTACCAGCTTGCAACATCTGTACTTGCAAGGGAACCAAATCGCAGGTGAGAAAATGATATGTTGTATACAAAAAACTTATGACTATGTTTTGCTTTGTATATGACTGCACTTTAACAAAGCTTAAAGGAGTTATCCAGGAAAAGATATTTATGACTTGTCCTCAGGATATGTCATCAGAATCAGATCTGTGGGGGTGTGACATCCGGGATCCCCGCCAATTAGCTGTTAGGGGGGATCATGAGCACTGCAGCTTCTTCCTAGGCCAGTGACATCACAGCGTCTCCCTGAAACAGCTGATCGGAATGGATGCTGGGACTTGGACCCCCTGCTGATGTGATAATGATAACCTATTCAGAGGGAATTAAGTACTGTTGACCTATCAGGTCATCATTATCTGATTGTTGGAGGTCTGACTACTGGCAGCCCCACCATTCAGCTGTTTCAAGGGTCCCTCTTGATACTATACCAGGTACAGCAGTAGTGTTTGATTTTGGAGATCAATTCACTTGAATAGGGCTAATCTGCACAAAGGCCATGTGACCGATAAATACATCACAGGCCCCAGAGAAGCCACAATGACTCTGTAGCCTCTTCCAACAGCTGATTGGTGGGGGTGCGAGGCGTCATAGCGCCACCAATCAGATTTACAGACAACTCCTTTGATGCTAAATTTAGGCCCCATTCACACGACCGTATTACGGGGTCTGCCACACGGCGTGTGCTCCGCACCGATTGGAACACACATTCAAAATGCCTATACTTATCTGTCCATGCGGACAAGTATAGGACATACTTCATATTTTTCAGCGTAGCCGCGGCATGGAGCTAGCTCCGTGCGGCGGCTCCCTGCTCCCATAGAAGTAAATGGGGCCGCATCTATTCTGCAATATTGCGGAATAGATACGGCCCCATTCACACAGTCGTGTGAATGGGGCCTTAGAAGCAGAGATAACTTGAAAGCTCAAAACTTGAAGGCTTTTCAGATTATGACATGCTTGATTCAAACAAGCAAAATGGGCCAGATTACTGGTTTTGTCTAAAATGCAAACCTAGACAATCTAAAGATGCACCACAGTATGCACTATGATACATTTGGTGTGGTCTTACACAAACTACTGGTTGGCTTACTTTACAACAAAATATTGTATCAAAATTTTGGATCATGTTGAGACATCTTTAAAGGGGTATTCTCATCTTAGACAATGGGGGCATATCGCTTGGATATCTATATCGAGATCAGAGGGGGGAGCGCTGCGTCTGGAGGACCCCAGGTTTCCCAGGGTCCGGCCACCATCAGGCGCAGCTCCCCGCTTCTTCCATAGAAATGAATAGGAGCGCACCGCACATGCGCGGCCACAGCTCCCATTCATTTCTATGTAGCTGACGGAAATAGCCGAGCCAGCGCTCGGCTATTTTCGCCGGCCCCATAGAGATGAATGGAGGGCGACTGCGCATGCGCAGGGCACCCTCCTTTACTTTGGGGGCTCCGTTCTCGATATAGCTGCGGGTCCCAGCAGTGGGACCCGCACCTATAAGACAATGGGGGCATATCCTAGCGATATGCCCCCCCATTGTCTAACATGAGAATAACCCTTTAAGTCAGAGTTCCATATTGAGCTGGAAAAGCAGGTGATCATTTTGGTGAATTCATTTAATACATTTGTATAAATGAGATATTACATTGTAAGACAAAAATGCACTAATTGGATGCAAAATACAACAGAATTCAGACAATGTTCTTTATACAACTTCTCCAGATTCTTGTTTTTATACTCAGTAACAATTGCAGTTTTCTGAATAGATACAGACGCTCTGACCCACTCTTTTGTCTATAAAATACATACTATGCTTGCAGAAAGGAGTCCTATTCCATTAGTCATATGCATAATATGATTTACAGTGTATGGTTACTTATTTTTCATAAATACTAGTACAGCTCAGATTTTCACACATTTCTGCATTCTGGCATCAGTATCAGTAGGGTCATTGACAGCTACTATCTTTTATAAGTTCAATGAAATCTGCTGCCTGAGGCAAAAATTTAAATGGTGCCCCCCCCCCTTTAAAAAATAGTATGAAAGCCAATTAGCCCACTGATAATACTGAACAAATAAATATATACTAGCAGTATATATACTGCACACATAAATATATACCAACATTGATTATAACATACATATAAATATATATCAGCAGTGATTATATCATACACATAAATATAGACCAGAAGTGTATATACCGCACACAAAAATATATAACAGCAGTGGATATACCGCACACATACATATACACGACCAGTGGATATACCACACACATAAATATATACCAGAAGTGTATATACAGCACACAAAAATATATAACAGCAGTGAATATACCGCACACATACATATACACGACCAGTGGATATACCACACATATAAATATATTCCAGAAGTAGATATACCGCACACATAAATATATAACAGCAGTGGATATATCCAGAGGTGGTATTTAAATTTTTAACAACAGACACATATTTACATATACATACATCACATATATGCAACACACATACACATAAATACACCATATATATGGTACACATACATAAATACACCATATATACTCTACACACACGTACCACCCAACTTTTAAAAAGACTAAGGAGCTAAACTATTAGCGGAAAGTGTGCCGCAACAAGTTTTTTTTTTAAATGCTAGGCCACACCTTTAACGCCACCCAATGTCTATCTGTACATGTCCCAATCCTGTCTAGTCTCCATTGTGCCCCCCAAACAGTAGTTATGCCAGAACCAGGATGGTTGGGAGGTATGCATATCTAAACAGACTATATACATAGACACTACACTCACATAAATACATCACATATACAATATACACCCATATCTGATAGACCATACAGTGTAAAAATTACACATAGGCTACACTTACAGTAGATTTACCTACAGTATATACATTTTATACACATTTGTACCTAGCATACACATTATATTCAGTGCTATCAAACATAAAGAATACAGCACCACATACCTCCAGTGACGTCTCCTCTGATGTCAACCTTCTCTTTCCTCATTTTCTCCTTTCAGACCAGACCGCCATAATGATTTTTCACCCATCTCTTGTCTCTGTAGTTTGATAAATAGACATCTTAGGTTCCTATTTTCCATAATCTTCCTACCTTCTGAACACCTCATCCTGCCACATCTAATACTGTGTCTGCTGTGCCCACCACCACTATACTACAGAAACTGTATACCTAATAATGCTAGTACCACACAGATAGTGCCCTCAATACTGTGCCCGCTGTGATCCCCAACACAATACTGCAGAAACAGTCCCCATGAAAATATTAGTTCCAGACAGATAGTGCCCCCAATACCATACCCTCTGTGCTCCCCAATACTATCAAGCAGAAACAGATAAACCCCCTGATAATACTTATCCCACACAGATAGTGCCCTTTAATAATTATTTGCACACACTGCCCTAAAATTACTGCACCCAGCAGATGGTGTCCCTGACACTAATAGTGTAAACATTATGTCCTCCAATTACTACTGGGGGACTATGGGGAACATGATTACTATTATGGGCATTATGATAGCATTATTACTCCTGCCATGTGATTATTTGGCCTTTCTCACCAGAATCAGCAGGTTTGGCTGACATTTTTTTAATATGTATGTCTAGCTTTATTAAAACCAAACCGTAGATCAAAATAAGTACCAGCAACCCATAGATGTGATTTATCAGAAGATCACAGATGAGTGTGGATTAGATCAGAAACCCGGGCTGCCTTTTAATTCAACTATGTGGACAATGTAGTATACTGGACAGCGAGAGGAGTTGAGTTATGATGCTGCCACTAGAGCCTGTCTTCTGTTTTCGACCTCTCAATATATTCTTTTTTTCTGGAGGTTCTGTGGCTATGACTGTTAAGGTTTTAGGGGTTTGTTGCCATCTCTGTTATTATGGATCTATGTCTATCTATGTTTTGGGAGGTCATGCAACTATCACTTGTTAGTGGACACTCATGATACTTTTAATGGGGAACCTTAAAGACACTGCTAATGAGGACATTCTGAAGATATTCTTAATGGGGATATACAGATGACACCAATAGTGTGGGGAACTCTTGTGGCAATAGATCTAGAGCTTTCTATATTATTCTATGTACTCCAGACCTAAATCACACATTAATAGTGCAAACATTCTTTTTCATTGAAGAATCAAATTTACTGTATACTATTACCCAACGGACTTTTAGTATCATCATTAGCATCATGTAGTGCAGTGTCACTACAGTGCAGTAGCTGAAACTTTTTTTATAAACCACGTTTGTTTTAATTGGGAAAAAAAGTTTTCTACAAATGCAGTACAAGACGATCAACTGTAGATAGAAGCTCAATTGTATAACCAAATAGAGCGGGCCATACAGGCTGGTAAAGTGGTCATAATGGGAGATTTTAACTTCCTAGACATTCATTGGGGTCATGGTTCTGCCTCAACCGCAAAGCGGAGAAGATTCCTCAACTTGCTGCAGGACCACTTTATGGGCCAGTTTGTAGAAGCTCCCACTAGGGGAAATACTCTGTTGGATCTGGTAATTTCTAATGATGCAGAGCTTGTTGGAAATGTTACTATTCGAGAAACACTAGGTAACAGTGACCACAATATAATTATATTCCCCCTAAACTATAAGAAGCAAACTCTGTCAGGCAAAGCGAAAATTGTAAATTTTAAAAAGGCTAATTTCCCTGGGTTGAGGGCAGCATTTCAAGGCATAGACTGGGAGCAGCTACTGTCACATAATAATACTGATGATAAATTGGAGAGCTTTAAATCCACATTGAGTAGTTGCACTAAAAAATGTATTCTTTTAGGTAACAAGTATAAACAGCTAAAATTAAACGCCCCATGACTTACAGCTACTGTAAAAAGGGCAATAAATTACAAAAAAGCATTTAAAAATATGAATCTGAGAGGTCAGCGGTAGCCTTTTAAGTTTATAAAGTGCTTAATAAAATCTGTAAAAAGGAGATACAATTTACAAAAAATACAAAATGAACAGCAGGTGGCAAAAAGAGCAAAACAAATCCCCAAAAAATCTTTAAATATATAAATGCTAAAAAAACAAGGTCTGAGCAAGTAGGTCCCCTAAATAATGGTAAATTTGTGTTAGTTACTGAAGATAAGGAAAAAGCATAGTTACTAAATGGGTTTTGTAGCTCTGTATATACAAAAGAAGAGAAAGGAACTGATATCTGTGGTACTGGGGCTGTTAGTACATCCAGTAATATACTCAACTGACTAACTGTAGATATGGTCCAAGATAAGTTAAAAAAGGTAAATGTAAACCAGATTCCAGGTCCAGATGGACTACACCTAAGAGTTCTTAAAGAGCTTACTTCAATCATTGATGTGCCCCTGTTTATAATTTTTAAAGATTCTATATGTACTGGTACAGTGCCACGTGATCGGTGCAAGGCAAATGTGGTGCCCAGATTCAAAAAAAAGGATCTAGGTCCTCCACAAGTAATTATAGACCTATAGGCTTGGAAAGTATTGTCTGTAATTGTATTGAAAACTGGCTGAAGGACCATCTCCAGAGAGTTGTGGTCAATGATTCCTATTCAGAATGGTCCCGGGTTATAAGTGGTGTACCTCAAGGTTCAGTGCTGGGTCCTCTATTATTTAATTTATTTATTAATGATATTGAGGACGGAATTAATAGCACCATTTCTATTTTTGCAGATGACACTTAAGCTATGTAGTACTGTACAGTCTATGGAAGATGATAAAATACAAGCTGACTTGAACACTGAGTGATTGGGCATCAACTTGGCAAATGAGGTTCAATGTGAATAAATGTAAAGTTATGTATCTTGGTAGTAATAATCTCTGTGCTTCATATGTCCTAGAAGATGTAACACTGGGGGAGTCACTTTTAGAGAAGGATTTGGTTGTACTTGTAGATGATAGATTAAATAACAGCATACAACGTCATTCCATTGTGGAAGCGCTCATCTCCATAGTCATCTGTAGCGCCGTCCTCCTCAGAACAGCGATACACATGGCTGTGCTGTTGCTGTGCTGTTTGGCAGGGGAGAGGCGTCTCCCTTCCCCGTTCCTCTGACAGGCTGCAGGCACTCAGAGGCCAGGGCAGGCGGCGCAATGATGTCACTGCACCGTCTGAGACGTATAGCACTGGACACAGGCCAGAATAGGCCTGCATCGCATCGCTGACAGGCTCATGGAGGTAAGTATTAGTGTTTTGTTTTTTGTTTTTTTTATATGGCACAATGCAAGAAAGCACTTCATACAGGCACATTATTGGGGGCACTATGGGTCATATTATTGGGGGGCACTATTGTGGGCACTTCTTATTGGCACATAATTTGGAGGCACTATGGGGAAATCTATGGGGGCCCCTACTGGCACATTGTTGGGGCACTTCTTACTGGCACATTATTGGGGGGCATCTATGGGGTCACTTCTTATTGGCACCTTATTGTGAGGAACTATGGGGGCACTTACTGGCACATTATCAGGGACACTTCTTACTGGCACATTATTGGGGGTCACTGTGGGGGAACTTCTTACTGGCACATTATTTGAGTGCACTTCTTACTGGCACATTATTTGGGGCACTATTGGGGCATCTAATGGGCACTTTTTACTGGCACATTATTGTGGGGCATTTTGGGGGCACTTATTGGCACATTCTTGGGGGTACTATAGGGGCATCTACTGAGGGCAAAAAAAAGGGGTATTTTATATGGGGGGCTCTATATAGGGGCATGTTATACTTTGACACATTATGGCGGGTATTATGGGAAAGGGGTTGAGGAGCACTATGGGGGCATTTATTTGGAGGCACTATATATAGGGGTATTTAATACTGGAAGATTATGGGGGCATTAGCTCAACTGGGGGCATTAAAAGGGGGTATTTTTTGCATTGGCACACATTATAAGAGGGTATGTTTTGTACTGCCACACATTAGGGAGCATTTTTCTAATGTCACATTATAAGGTGAATCTCTGTGAGAATGGAGATGATGAGGAGACATGAGAGGAGGGTGAGATGTGGCTAATGAGCAGCAGCAGCAGCACTTGAATGCAGTCTCCATTACCACTGCCCCACATTACCACAGTCTGTCCCGTCCGTCCTTTCTGCACGTCATGTCTCCTCATGAACTAAATTCCCTAGAGATTCAGTTGATGATCATATGAAATTGTATTCAGGATCATAATCCCTGACAAGTAGAGCAGAGAGGAGGATGAGGCAGCTCTTTACCTCAGTGTTGTGAAGTAACTTGTCCTCATGTATGATTAGGACAGGTTTTGTGTGAACTAATTGGACTGCAGCCATTTTTTCCCCCGATCATTTCTCCCCAGACAAAACGAGCCATTATAACTAATGAAAGGTATTTGAGAGTATATATACTATAATTAGGGATGAGCGAACCGAACCGTAACGAACCAGATTCGTTATGAACTTTGCAAAAAGTTCGGTTCGTCACCGAACCGAACTTTTGAAAAGTTCATAACGAATCTGGTAAAAAAAAAAACGTAACGCAAAACTGTACTTTTTTCACAGAATAGACCAGGATACAAGGGATTATTACTCCTATCTACAAACAAGTAGATAGATACAGGGAGAGATAGAGAAGAAATAGAAAGGGTTAGTGAGAAAAGCAGGAGAGAGGAAGAGAAAGCTAGATATAGAATATAAGGTGATAGATAGGGAAAGAGGCTGAGAAAGCAAGAGATAGGGAGAGAAAGTCATATAAATAAAAAAATTGTGAGATCTAGGGAGAGATAGGGTGATAAAAAAAGAAATAGTGAGAGAAAAGAGTCAGGACAGGTAGCATTCCTGTTCCGTGACCGTACACGCTACACGTTGCTGCTCAGCTGGGTGCCGTCAACCCCGTTTAGCCGCAACAAAAAAAGTTAAAAAAAACCCTAAAAAAAAAAGTTATAAACAAAGTAAAAAAAAAAAGTTAAAAAAAGTTATAAAAAAAATAAAATAAAGTTTAAAAAAGTATAAAAAAAACACATCATTTACATTTTTTCCCCCACTCAAATAAAAATATGTCCAAGCGTCCTACTTCCAGCACTTCCCAGGCAAGGAGTGCAACAGCAGACGGTGAGGGTAGGAGAAGTGGCAGCACCAGGCCCGGTGGCAGCCGGGGTAACAGGCGTGGCAGCAGGGTGCAGCTACCCCTGATGGCCACTGGTCAAGTAAGAACCACACAGCCAGCAGTTCTAGATTGGCTTACCCAATCCTCCAGTTCCACTGCCCAAAGCTCCCAAACGAGGAGTCAAGCATCCGCTGGATCATCCGACACCACCCTTACATGGGACGGTCAGCGAGAGTCCGCTGCCCCGTCCCCTGTTATTAGAATGCCACTCACCTTT
>ONZH01002470.1:0-88479 GCA_900303285.1 Rhinella marina
GCACAGATAAGGGCGCAGGGGCGCAGACCAGGAAGAGGCATACAAAGACAAGGGCCAGATCCCAGGGGTGCAGACAGGGGCCAGGTAGGCACAGCCAAAGGGGCGCAGATAAGAGCCAGGGGCTGCATTGAAAGGGCCAGGGTGGTGCACAGAGCAGGGTCAAAAGCAAGGTCTGGGGGGGGTGAGGGGCGCACAGATAAGGGCCAGGGTGGCATTAATAGGTTCTTTCTTTATTTTTGGCAAGGTATCCGTATCAGTATTGAGTATCGTGATACTTTTTGTACGTATCGGTATCGAACTCAAAATTCTGGTATCGTGACAACCCTAGTAACTTGCTTCACTTTCAACTACCTCACCCCCGACACCTGTGTCTCGCCATTGTCCACCACCTCCTCAGACAACACTGGTAAAATCCCCACTGTCAGCACACTGAGACTGCAAAAGGTCTTGCGAATTGGGGCAGAGAATGTTCCGGGGTAGCACATCAGAGAAGGGGTGACTATGGGGTTCCAGGGAGTACGTGACCACAGGCAATCTCCATCCAAAAAGTCATACTGAGGCTCACCACCATGCTTTACACTGCAATTTATTGAAAGACAGACAATCAGGGGTTCACCGCCAGGTTGTCAGGCAGCATTTTTAAGTGGGTCACCATTACCGTGTCCCTGAAAATTGCCTTGGGGTCATCACCAGACTATTGGCCAGATTTAGAAAAAATGGTGCAATTAGGGAGCCTCAGAGGCATCCCTACATGCTGCCCCCTGGTGTTTCCTATCCATTTCCAAGGTGTTTCCATCTTTTTCTGAGGTTTTCACATGTTGGGGCAAACTTGACTGTGCAGAACCTTTGGCCCCTGCAAAAATATTCGGGTCTCCCATAGACTTTAATGGGATTCGTGATTCAGCTCGAACCCACGAATCCCGCGGAAGATTCGGGCCGAATTCCGAATCCCCGAATATTTTAGGATTCGATCAACTCTACAATTCACTTTGAGCCAGCACTGTAATAGTACTTTGTTTTAATCCAGCTCTATAACAGTGGTTCATTTTGATTTACCTCTATAATTGTCAAGTTTCAGGGAATAATGCAAACCTGAGCTCAAACTCACACCACTGTCCCTGTCTACTTGCACAGTCCGTCCTAACTGACAGTGTACAACTGGACAGCAGTCCCTAGCTTACATATGTGCTGGAGCTTACAGGGAGGGGAACAACGGGAGAAAACAACAGACAAAGACAGAACACATGGACAAGAGAATATTACCAAGCCAAGGTCAAAGTCAGGAGGTCACATCAATACCAATGGATAACACTGGGGCAGAGTCAAAATACAAGCCGAGGCCAGAAGCCGAGAGGTAACATCACTACAAGGGGGTAACACGAGAACGAGGTCAAATACTAGCCAAGGTCAGGAGCCGAGAGGTCACGTAGTACAAAGGGAGATGCAAGGACATGGTTCATGGTGACTCATTTTGATTCAGCACTATAACGGTTTCATTTTGATCCAGCTCTATAATGGCAGTTCATTTTGATCCAGCAGTATTAAAGCGGTTCAATTTGAGCCAGCATTATAGTGGTGTTTTTTTTTTTTTTTTTTTTTATCCAGTGCTATATAGGCAGTTTACTTTGATCCACCACTAAAATAGTGGTTCATTTTGATCCAGCACAATAATGAGGGTTCATTTTGATCCAGCACTGTAATGGCGGCTTTTTCATCCAGCACAATAACGAGTGTTCATTTTGATCCAGCACTGTAATGGAGGCTTTTTCATCCAGCACAAAAACGAGTGTTCATTTTGATCCAGCACTGTAATGGGGGTCCATTTTGAGCCAGCATTATGATGAGGGTTCATTTTGATCCAGCACAATAATAAGGGTTCATTTGGAATCCAGCACTGTAATCCATCCATTTTGAGCCAGCACCATGATGGCGGTTTATTTTGTTATTTGCTCTTGTCCCCTGCATTCTGTCTGAATCACTGCTCTCAGAATTTGCATTGTTGTTTTACTGCTACGTTTGAAAATTTCTCTTCATGTTTTAATTTGTCTCTTTTCACTTTATTTACTCAATTTTAATTGCAATGATAGTTAAGTTTGATGTCTTTTCTGTCTAACTTTTGTATTAAGGACAGTGTTTCATTTCTCATCCCTCCAGAGTGTCTGCCTATCTCCATTTCATTGGTACCCTGCTGTGTTACTCCCATCTGCCAGTCCCTTTGTGTCCATTTTTATTTACGTTCTCGTCTTGTAGGATGAATTACGGCAAGATGTCTCACTGAGGAATTACAAGTCACTGCACTGTTGTTTAATGTGGCATCTTTACCAATGTGTCCTTTGATGATTGAATAACACAATCCAATGTTAATTATATTTAATGGCTGAAACTTCAAAAAATATAGTACACAGCTACTAAAGTATTCATGAATGGTAATACTATTTTAGCAGTAATGAACTGTTGCTACTGTGAATATGAAATCTGAATATGTGTAAGACGTGAGCTGAGTCCTGATTCATGGTCTTAGCAATATTCATATAAAGGCAATAAATAGTCCCACAAATTTCAGATAGGACTTTGCATGCATTTTAACTTAGAATAGAAGTGTAAAATATTCCTTTCTTTTCTCCTACTTAAAGGAGTTTTCAGAGGGAGTTCAGTATTGATTCTTGAGATGGGTCATCAGTGTATGATCGGTGAGGCTCCAATTCCTTACAACCCTGCCAATCAGCTGTTTGAAGAGGCGGCCTCTTCACAACATAATAAGCACAGAGCTCTACATTGCATAGTGGCAGTGCTTGGTATTGCAGCTCAGGCCCATTCACTTAAATGGAACTTAGCTGCAAATAGGCCATGTGACCGATGAATGTGATGTCACTGGCCTAGAAAGAGGCAGCGGCACTCACCCATCATCCCCCAACCTCCCTGCCAGATCAGAGATTGATGAGATTGATAGTTCATTGATATTGAACTCCTGGAAAGCTTTTTAAAGAGTTTTTTCCCCACAAAGAATGCGTATTCACTATCCACAGAATAGGAGATAAGTGTTTCATTGCTAGGTGTCTGACTGCTAGGAGTTAAATGATAATGTTCTGTCTGCCTGTAGACACCACTAGGGGGTGCTCACTGCATTTTTTATGGCAACCAATGCACTCTATACTATCTTATAAAACTGTATCCAACAAGCTACTCCTAGTAGTATCTGCAAGTTACCTATACCTTTAAAGGAGTTGTCCACTTCTTTTCTTTTGATGACTTACCTTCAGGACAGGCCATCAATATCGGATTGATGCAGAGGGGGTCTGACACTCCTCACCCCACAGATCAGGTGTTTCAGGGAAGCTCAGGTGCCGCAAGTTGGTTCTGGAACTACACATCTCCATCTGTTCCCACTGACGTGAATGGGAGCAGTACTGCAATTACAAACTCAATTCCCTTCATGATAGAAGGATCTGTGTAGTTCTGGAGCCCACTTCTGCCATCGGATGTACTCTGAAATACCTGGTTTCTAGGAGTGCAGTGTGATGGACCCCTGCTGATCAGACTTTGATTCTCAGGATAGGCCTTTAATAGTAAAAGGAGTGGACAACCCCTTCAAGCCTGGGTGACCAAAATCGTATGATAGAAGCCAAACTTTTATCTACTTAAAAATACTACATAGTTGACAGGTCTGACTTTTTCAAAGGACTTTAAAGCAAAAGCAACAGGTAGAAAAATGTGAAGTGTATACTTATATTGGACAGGGCCAGGGGATCATAAATGGAATGGGATAACCTAATACAGTATATAGCAAATTTAATACCCATTCATACCTAATACTGGATGGAGTTAAATCACATAATGCAATGACATAGTTGAGTTCATTTTGTGCAAACGAACTTCAGGCCCTTTCTATTCCAATCTATTAGATCAATTGATGGTAAATGATGAGCGCTTTATTAGTACTACTTTGGGGGAATGTGCAACTTAAAGATGTCCGAGATGAGAATAACCACAGTAAGCATCTGCCAGAGGAGACAGGGTTACGAAAATGACCAAGTGGCTTTTGCTCGACCGTGTCCGTAACCTTGATAGCAGTGAATGGGAACTACGCAAACATCATAGAACAGCTGTTTCTGGAATGGCAGTTATTCCCATTTCGTTCATGGAAGACCAAGATGAGACAAGCTCCAGGGTCAGTAGTAGTTTGGGTCCAAGGGTGTTATTTTTTATGCTCCAATGTGTCATGCATTTTATTGGTGGTACATTGTAAAATATTGTAAAAGTTTAGTTTTAATTATATCTGTACCTCTGTAAATATTGGGTCGCACTGTTATTTCATCATTGTAACATAGTTTATCATGTAACTTTTTATCCCGATGACCAGTCTGTGAGTAAAGATGTTCTCTGGATAAATTGATCCTTTGCCTACATCACTCAGCATACATTGACATACTGGTGTCTATAGCTCTACCATTCAGAGGCAACGTTTTGAAAGCCTCTTCTTCTTCTGTTCAGAGGTGCTTCCGGCATCACTGAATAATTTATGCCTTTCAGGCATCCAAAAATTCGAAAGGATTCTCAGAACCTCCTCAAGCTTACTGTGCATATTTATTCATACAATAATCATTGTGTAATAGTGTTTGCCTGTTAATAAATTGCTAGATTAATGTAAATAACAGCTAAGGCTACAATGTAATGTGCTGTAGATTAGAACCATCAAATAGCTTAGAATACAGTAACTCAAATGGCCATGCCCAACTTAGTAACTATTTTTGTACTGTCACAAAACAATATCAGCTGACAGTCATTGCAACTTTTATGTGTCTCCATGGTAACAGACTACAAACAAACTTTGTAGTCTGGTACTGCATTTATACTTCTTTCATCTGACTCCCACTTAGTATCACTGCCACTTGTGTCTGCACGGGGTTTGTTTTTAGACTGTATCCATAAAGACACATAGTGACCCCGTGCAGAACTATGCAAGGAGCGATAGGATATTTTCAACAAGTCACATTTGCAAACTTGCTTCATTTTGTATTTTACATGCATTGGGGCAGTAAAATGGCTGAAAATAATTTTCACCTAAGGTTATATTACGTAGTTTCCAGTAAATGACTTTTAATGAAAACCTCTTCAACAAGCAGAGTAAGACCCTCTGCTTACCTTTTGCATCCTCTCCGCCTCCTGTAACTAAATCCCATGCTGGCACGGTTCTCCCTGTCCCCGGTGCATGCGCGCTTCGCTGCCCACTGTGGGCAGAGGCGCAGTGTAACCTATTTAGTTACAGGAGGCGGAGAGGAGGCGGAGAGGAGTATTACAATACTGGGCGGACTAGATGATGTAAAAGGGTGGCGTTTGCATTACTAATAGCCCGAGGCTTGGGCTCCTTCCTGCTTAACCCTTTCAAGACCAAGCTATTTTTTACCTTGGTGACCAGGCTAAATTTTGCATATCTGACATGTGTCACTTTATATGTTAATAACTTTGGAACGCTTTTATTTATCAAAGCCATTCTGAGATTGTTTTTCTCGTACATCTTGTACTTGATGTTAGGGGTAAATTTGGTTGATAAGTTTTACCTTATATTATAAAAAATCCCAAATTTACAGAAAATTTGAAAAAAAAATGTAATTTCTAAATTTGAATTTCTACGCCTCGCAAGCAGATAGTGGCACCTCATTAAATAGTTTTTACTTAACATTCCCCATATGTCTACTTTATATTGGCATCATTTGGAAAATTAAAGTTTTTTTTTTTTTAGGACGTTAGAAGGCTCAGAATTTAAGAAGCAATTTTTCAAATTTTCTACCAAATTCTCGAAACTGACTTTTTCAAGGACCAATTCAGTTCTGAAGTCACTTTGAGGACCTTACATAATAAAAAAAAACCATAAATGACCCCATTTTAGAAACTACACCCCTAAAAGTATTCAAAACTGGTTTTACAAACTATGTTAACCATTTAGGTGTTCCACAAGAATTAAAGGAAAATGGAGGTGAAATTTATAATTTTCAGTTTTTGTGCAGATTTTTAATTTAATACAATATTTCCTATAACATATCAAGGGTTAACAGCAAATCAAAGCTCAATATTTATTACCCTGTTTCTGCAGTTTACGGAAACACCCCATTTATGTTTGTAAACAACTTTATAGGCACACGGTACTTCTCAGAAACAAAGGAGCACCATATACATTTTGGAGGGCAGATTTTGCTGGAATGGCTTATTGGTGTTGTGTCATATTGGAAAGCACATTAAGGCACCCCTACAGAAGAAACCCCCCAAAAGTGACTCCATTTTGGAACTACACCTCTCAAAAAATTTATTGAGGGGTTTACTATCCACTTTTACCTCAGAGATGTTTCATAACATTTAGAAACACATAGCTGTGAAAATGAAAAAATATATTTTTACAAGAAAAAGTTGCTTAAGCCAAAATTTTTAACGTTAGCAGGTGATAACAGGAGAAAATGCACCCCATAATTTGTTACCCATTTTCTCCTAAATACGGCAACACCCCATACGTGGTTGTAAACTGCTGTATGAGCAAAGGGCAGAATTCAAATGGAAAGGAGCAACATCTGCATTTTCTAACATGGAATTTGCTGAAATAGATTTTAAGGGCTATAGATTTTTTTTTTTTTTTGTGCTGACTGAGCTGTGTGGGGGCTCATTATTTGCCGGACGGGCTATAGTTTTTAATGATACCATTTTTGGGTACATATGACATTTTGATTGCTTTTTATTTAATTTTTTTATGAGGTGAAGTGGGCTAATTTTGCAATTCTGCCAGTGTTTTTTATTTTTATTTTTTATGGGGTTCTCCATGTGGTATATTTGCTAAGATAATTTTATTCTGTGGGTTTATACAGTTATGGTGATACCAAATTTATATTGTTTTATTTAGGTTCTACCACTTTTATATCATAAAATCACTTTTTATTAATTTTATTTTTTTTTTTATCACCAAAATCTAAGACCCCTAACTTTTTTTTATTTTTCCGTAAACATACCGGTAGTTATATGAGGGCTTATTTTTTGTGGGATGGGCTGTAGTTTTATTGGTATCATTTTTTAGATGCATATGATTTTTTGATCAATTTTGTATTTATTTGTTTGTGGAGGTGAGGCAAAACAACAGCAATTCTGGCATTTTTTTTTTAAATTTTTTACAGCGTTTACCATGCGGTGTTACCATATCCATTTTATAGATCACATAATTACGGACGTGGCAATACCAATTATGGGTAGTTTTTTTTTTTTTCTTTTATAAATGAGCGTATGGGAAAAGGCTATTTATTTTATTTGTAATTTACATTTTTAATTTTTTTTTACTTTTTTTTATTTCCACACTTTTTTTTTATCAAGTCCCATTTGGATCTTGAAGATCCAGTGGGGCTGATGGCTTTATTATACTTTGCAATGCTCTTGCATTGCAAAGTATAATACTATCAGGTTTCCTGATAGATGGCAACACTGGACGCTTTAGCAAAGCTTCCGGTTGCCATGGCAACCATCGGGCTGCTGCCATCGCAGTGAGGCAGCCCGATGGTTGAGACAGGGAGCCCCTTCCCTCTATTAACCCCATGGATGCTGCTACCACGGCATCTAAAGGGTTATTGCAGCGTGTCAGCATACAGCTGACACTCGCTGCTGATGGCGGTGGCGCAAGAACTGAGCCGCCGCCATCAAAAGAGGACCAGCAACTACAGGGGGCAGAGATGGGGGCACAGGGCTCAGATGATGGCAGGGGACACAGGTGGGCACATTTAAATGTAAAGGCTGGAACGTGCACGTCCGGCTGAGTTAAAGGCAGGGCGCACACCAGCAGGTGGGCAGATCGCGCACGGAAGCACTTCCGCTCCACATTAGGGACACAGATGGGGGCACAGACCCGGGAAGAGGACCCAGGTGAGGGGCACAGATTCGGGGCACTGATCAACTAATGCCTGATTTCAGGCTCCGATCTGCAGAGTGCAGATCAGAGCCTGAAACAGGCATTTTTACACTGCTGCGATCCGGTTGGTTAGTCTGCACAGACTAACCAATCGGAGCGTTCATCAGCAAGGGACCAGCCTGATTGGTCCTTTGCCGGCATTACTGAACTATACACTGTCCGTGACAGTGGCAGTTCGGGGGCAGAAGCTTTAATCCAAGTGATTTGCAGCGCTTGGATTAAAGAGCAGCCAGAACGTTTATACACGTGCTATCTGCACGGGGTATGTGCAGATAGGACGTATATAGCCGTATGGCTGACGTCAAGGGGTTAATCGTGCTTCTGGCACTTGCGGTGGGTAATTGACATGTGGATTAAAAGTGTTTTTCTGGCATATACAGCATGGAACAACTTAGCAGTCTATGACGCTCAGATCAGGTGAAAGACTCCCTTTAAATACTTCCATAGTGTTCACACATAACAGTACATTTCAAGTTACCAAAGGATACCACCATAGGGTTACAACCTCAGGAGTCCCATACAGTAGGTCAATGCCTAGCCTGTCACCTCTTAAAACCATTCCTCCATCCCAGTGTGAGTCTAATTGCTAAGAACGCTGCTCACATAGTGTGCTGCCTCTCCTCCCTGCAGGAGACAGTCTCAATAGAAAGTCTATGCACCCGTCTTGATTTCATCTCCTGCATTCAGGAGAGCTTCTCACTCTAGCAATCAGGTCTCCACCGATCAAAACCTTTGATATGTCACTTTCAAATATCAAAAGTTTTATCAAAGTCTCTAAGTCTCCTATTCTGGATATAATGAAAATGGTCTTTATGCTCATATTCATACTCTCCATAAAGTCAAACTGAGGCCTCTATCTTGGACTATTGGACTATTACCTGCCGACTATTATCTGCTGGTGGACTATTGTCTGCAGATGGCATACACCCCCACATTCTAAGAGAATTAAGTAATGTCATAGACAGACCCTTATTTCTTATACTTAAGGACTCTATAATGTCAGGGAGTTTTCCACTGGATTGATGCATAGCAAATGTGGTGCCAATATTCAAAAAGGGCTCAAAAACAGAGCCCGGAAACTATAGGCCGGTAAGTCTAACATCTGTTGTGGGTCAACTGTTTGAAGGTTTTCTAAGAGATGCTATCTTGGAATACCTCAATGAAAATGAGCGTATAACACCATATCAGCATGGCTTCATGAGGGATCGGTCACGTCAAACTAATTTAATAAGTTTAGTTCAAGTTCTAGACTCGACCGGGGTGCTTGGACTGGAAGAAAATGTCTGTATGTGGGTAAGTAACTGGCTCAGTGATAGAGAACAGAGGGTGGTTATTAATGGTACACACTCAGATTGGGTCACTGTCACTAGTGGGGTACCACAGGGGTCGGTATTGGGCCCTATTCTCTTCAATATATTTATTAATGATCTTGTTGAAGCATTTCACAGTAAATATCAATTTTTGCAGATGACACTAAACTGTAAAGTAATTAACAAGGAAGAGGACAGTATACTGCTACAGATGGATCTGGATAGATTGGAGGCTTGGGCAGAGAAGTGGAAGAATGTAAGCTTATGCACATAGGAAGGAATAATGCAAGTCACCAGTACATACTAAATGGTAAAACACTGGGTAACACTGACATGGAAAATGAATTTTAGTGGACAGCAAACTAAGCTGTAGAAACCAGTGTCAGACAGCTGCTGTCAAGGCTGATAAGATAATGGGTTGCATCAAAAGGGGCATAGATGCCCGTGATGAGAACATAGTCCTGCCACTTTACAAATCACTAGTCAGACCACACATGGGATACTGTGTACAGTTCTGGGCTACTGTGCACAAAAAAGCATAGTAGAGCTGGAGAGGGTTCAGAGAAGGGCAAGATTGTCAAAATTAGTTATTTAGTGTAGAAAAATACATATCAGGGGTCAGTACAGAGATCTCTCCCATAATCTATCTATACCCAGGACTGTGACTGGAACAAGGGGACATCCTCTGCGCCTGGAGGAAAAAAGGTTTATACAAATAGAACAGGGTAGAAACATAGAAGAGGATTCTTTACGGTTAGAGCAGTGAGACTATGAAACTCTCTGCTTGAGAAGGTGGTGATGGTGAATTCACTAAAAGAGTTCAAAAGCGGCCTAGATTAATTTTTGGAATGTAATAATATTATAGGCTATAGTTATTAGATTCCTGGAGAAAGGTTTTGGATCCAGGAAATTATTCTGAATGCCTGATTGGAGTTGAGAAGGAATTTGCTTTTACCTCTGGATCAACTTGCAGGATAACAGGCTGAACTGGATGGACAGATGTCTTTCTTCAGCTGTACAAACTATGGGGTGCATTTATTAAGGCTGGCGTTTTAGACACTAGTCTTAAAGGGGTTGGCCACTTTGTTAGCACTTATTAAAACTCTAAAGAAAGCAGGGAGACAATAAACTTCCTCATATATCTTCTGCAGCAGATCTGCCTGGGTCCCATGCTATTGTAAGCCACGCCCCCTCAGTGCTGCTCTCATGTCTCCCTGGCTCCTCCATGCCTGCATGTGCACTAGTCCATGGAAGGAGTGTGCTGCTCCTGGGTCCTAAAGGCACCCTGCTTGTGTCAGAGAAGTTTCCTTCTGCTGTGACTGCAGTCCTGATTATACAGGGCTGAAGGGGCTTAGCAGAGAAACTTGTTAGAAGCTGAAATAAAAAAACTTTGCAAGAGGAAGAGAGACTGGGGAGAATCTGTGATGTACCTCACTGACTGCAGTGATGTAGCAGAGCCAGGAAGGTGCTGTGGACAACAAAGTGTGAGCAATCCTAGTGTCTATCCTGTCTATGACCACTCTGCAATGTGATCTTATCACAGACATGTTTATTCCAGCCAGACCAACAGGTCAGGAGCTTTAACCCCTTCTGAGCTGTCAGTATGGCTGAGGTCAGTGATATCAGCAGCAGTCACTGATGTCATCTGTAAATATGTGCCCTCTCCTTTCTGCACACTGTATATAGTGATATATGATGCCCCCAATACAGTGATATGTGATCACCACTTTATACTGTATATAGTGATGTGTGCCCCCTGTATACAGTAATACTTGACCCCACCACCACCATACACTGTATCAGGGGCGTAGCAATAGGGGAAGCAGGGGAAGCAGCTGCTTTGGGGCCCAGACCCACAAGGGGGCCCCTCAAGAGGGAGACTAAAAGATTTTATTGTCAGGGCCCCCTCAACAGTATTATACAATGACATTATATACAGTGACACTATAGGAAACGGATGGAGCGGCTGTCAGGCCTTGTCTGGGAGAGCTCAGTCTTGACTAGCCACAAGAGTGACGGTTGCATGTGAGTTGTGGGTTGCGAAGAAGTTTCTGGGGGGGGCCCCGTTCAAAAATTTGCTGTGGGGCCCAGTTAGTTGTAGTTACGCCACTGCACTGTATATACTGATGTGTGACCCCCCACCACTGCATACAGAGATCTGTGAACCCCTGTACAGTGACCCCTTTATACTGTATATACAGATGTGTGACCCCCCTGTACATTATATATAGTGATTTGTGACCCCCCCTGTACATTATATATAATGATGTGTGACCCCCTGTACATTATATATAGTGATGTGTGACCCCCTGTACTTTACATATAGTGACTTGTGACCCCCCTGTACATTATATATAGTGATGTGTGACTCCCCCTGTACATTATATATAGTGATGTGTGACCCCCTGTACATTATATATAGTGATGTGTGACCCCCTGTACATTATATATAGTGATGTGTGACCCCCTGTACTTTATATATAGTGATTTGTAAACCCCCCCCCCCTCCTTTACTGTTGGGACTGGGGCGTTCTTTCTATTGCAATGTCTGTACAACAGTTATTCACTGATAACTGGGTTATTGATATTATCTAAGGGGCTCTTATCTCTATGGGAACACAGGTGGGCAGGGAGGTCATGTAACTACTCCTCTAGACATGCTTGCTGCAGTGCATGCTGGGATTTTTACTTTCACTTTGCAGCTGCTCCTCCCACACAGCCTGTCTGAGGGTGCTCCTCCAGGGAAGTGTGTCATGGTGAACAGGTTAGATAAATGACGTACAGCCAGTACATGTCACCTGAGAAATACTTCATAGTGTTGGCTATTGTCTGGGGGAATTGTGGATTTTTGATACTTAGGGTGGCCAACCCCTTTAATAAAGGTCCTGTACTGGTGGTGGACCCGCCAAAGTTCTGAAAAGGTGCCAGTTTCTCCATAACTTCGGCGCATCCAGTTGTAAATATAATACAGCTTTCCAGCTGTCTTATGTTTAGACCATTTTCTATGCCTAAAACAGGCACAGAAAATGTTGAATGAGATGGGCCTTCCAGCCCGTCCCCTTCCCCGCCACGCCCACAATTTTAGACCTGGCATGAGCAGGGCCACATCATAGACCATCTGCGCCTGAAATATGCCTTATTTAGGTATATTTCAGTATAGTAAATGATCCCCCTATGTAACTTTGTTACTATGTAGTACTACATAAGTCCTGAAAGCTGTTTTTATTTTCCTACTGAAATACATAGTCTGGACAGTTGTGCCAAAATAAGGACAAAATAAGGACGAGGACTATTGTGCGCATGGACAGCAGTCTCAACAAATCATTTCAGTGCAGCTTTGAGCGCTGACAATAGAGAATGGGAAGAGGAAAGGGCGTAGCTATAGGAAGTGCAGAGGTACTAGTTACTACCGGGCCCTGGAGCTTGAGGGGGCCCTTGTGCTGGATAAGAAGACACTGGTATTATAGAAAGTGCATGCTAGTCAAGTTACAACTCTGGCTGAAGGGAAGGGGGTTTTCAATTTTTGGCTCAGGCAGCACGAAGGCTATGTGCTTCCAGGCCCCTGGTCACAAAGCACTGAGGGAAGCGGGGCCCAAGCTGAACCCTTGAACCAGGGCCCATGATCCTTGGGGAAGAGGGCAGTAGAAATATAAAAAATAGCGCTATGGACTCCTTCTCTGCATTAAAACTCATACAGTACTGCAGATAATGCTTCAATTTTGGTAATAGATTCCTTTTAAACCCCAGAGAGGTGAGTACTCAAAATTATTAAATATAAGGGAAGAAGGGTCGTTTTAATAGGGAAGAAAACTGAAGCTATTGACCATATTTATAAAAATCAAGCTTGTGTTCAGCACGCAGCATTTTTATGCTTCCCATTTAATATCAACTTGTTTCGCCTAGTTAATGTCAGACAAGCAGATTTTACACTCTGGCAGCTACATGTTGTGTTTGTGCCAAGGCAGGGGCTGGAGCTAAAGGAGTTTCATAGGTTCATTATCCTGCACATGTTACACGTTGTGAAATAGTTTCTTGGAAACACTGATTACCAAGGATTTTTTTATGGCTACTCATAATTTGGTGGACTAATTACAGTATACAATAATGGGCAAGCGGGAATGCTCCGTATAATGATCCATGTGTGAAAGATGACAAATGGGCCATAGGCATAATGTCAATTTCACTCATTTTAATTGCTATAATTTCATGTATTTTTTACCAGATAATTAATATAATTCCCTAAAACCCATAAACAAAGATCTATTGATTGAAACAAAATAGAAAGAAAACAGCAAATTCAGGAATGATATTTTTGTATTCTAGGTCCAAAAAAGAATTTGGATGATCATGCAGATTTGGCTCCCGAAGAATGCAAGTCGGAGACTGCTGAAAATTCCATTGAAGAGCATGTTGAAGGAGGACATGATGCAGATGGTGAAGAGATGACAGATGGAATAGAAGAAGATTTTGATGAAGATGGAAGCAATGATTTGGTATGACTTATTGGCATCTATTTTGCTACGGTTGAACAAAAGAGCAAAAAAGAAAACCCTTAAAAATTCACAAAAGTTAATTAGTGGTGAAAATTTTATCTAGACCCTTAAAGGGGTTCTCCGGGAATTAAGAAAATGAAAATACTTACATATTACTTTATAATAAATATATGCCCAAATACCTTTCATTAGTTAGAGTGGCTAGTTTTGTCTACAGAGCAATCACTAGGAGAAATAAAATGGCCGCCGTGCTACTAGTACACACAGAACCTGTCCTAATCACACAGGAGGACAAGTTACTTCACAACACTGAGCTGAAGAGCTGCCTCATCCTCCTCTCTGCTCTGTGGAAATGATGAGGAGACATGAAGTACAGAGAGCAGGGTGGGTGTAATTAGCAGCAGCACTCGTATGCAGTCTCCATTACCACAGTCTGTCCTGTCCCTCCTCTATGTACTTCCTGTCTCCTCTGAACTAAATTCCCCAGAGATTCAGCTGAAGATCTTATCATCTGTATTCAGGATCATAATCCCTGACAAGTAAAGCAAAGAGCAGGATGAGGGAGCTCTTTACCTCAGTGTTGTGAAGTAACTTGTCCTGCTGTGGGATTAGGACATGTTTTGTGTGATCTAATGGGACAGCTGCCATTTTATTTCTCCTGATCACTGCTCCTTAGACAAAACAAGCCATTATAAATAATGAAAGGTATTTGGAAATATATTTATTATAAAGTAATATTTAAGTATTTGCATTTTCTTAATTCCCGGAGAACCCCTTTAAAGGGGTTGTCCCATGAAAAGAACTTGTCCCCTATCCATAGAATAGAGGATAAGGGTCTGATCGGAAGGGGTCCAACTGCTTGGGCTGCCACCGATCACTAGAACAGGGGCCTGTGATCCTCCCATTAGAATGGAGCAGCAAACACACATGAATGTGGCTGCCAGAGATAATTGCATATAAGTGTTCGGTTATCCTCAGAAATCCCATAAACTTAAATGGAGCATGCTTATCTGCCACTTCATTCAAGACGGGAAACATGCTCCCCCTTTCTGGTTATTAACGAGAGATCAGACACCCTCTGATCAGATACTTATCACCTATTACTCTTTCATTGTTTTCCCCTTACTAATGGACTTTTGTGAGATTTTGTCATTATTTTGTATATGAGATGTGAGGAAAATCAATTACAATAGAACTTGAATATATAATCTAATAGAACATTAAAGGGGTAGCCTATAAATAACCTGCACCTATTCTTCAGATATGCCAAAAATGCATAAAATGGGAATGTCCCTTCAAACTGATTAGAGGAAACATAAACTATACTAGTGGAATTACAATATTAGTATAGCTCAAACTATTATTAAACTAACTATAAAATATAATATACAGAAGTAATTGAAGCTACCTACCTTGAAGTTTGTCTACCTTTATTGTGGATGTTACCTACAATACATGTTGACTTTCAAAAACGGAAGGAGCACTAGATGTAGAGATTAGATTTAAATCCCCTTTTTATATCCTCCTCTCTTTTAGTCCGAGATTGCAGTTAAAGGTGTGAGGTGCAAAGTAAATAATATTTAATCATGGAAGAACCCTCTTGAAATCGATTGTCTGAGATCATTAAAAATTATGGCAACATAATAAACTAAGAGCAGTTAAGGCAATGTGATAAAAAAACAAAGCAACCAATACTCCCTCTTAGTTTTCCTGCCGCTCCAGCACCACCACACCGGGGTTTACCACTGAGCTTTGTTTACTTGCCAGCAGCGATGCCCTTCTACCCAGTAGACCTGCAGCCAATCACTTGCCGCAGAGGTGAACAGCAGGAGATTTCTGTGACAAGTGATTGGTTTCAGTGGTCACATGGGGAGACAGACATGTCATTGCTGCTGCCAAGTAAACATAGACTGGAGGGGATTACGGGACGGATGGGTGATCAAAAAACTGAGCATCAGTCCTTTTATCATTTTATATATTCTTTTACATGTATATTTTATTTCTTTCCTTTTCTTGTGATTTTGGACTACCCATTTGAGGGTATGTCCACCTTTTTATACAATTTTACATAACAATATGTATCGGTAACTATATCTATAGAACAAGTTGAGTAGCCTTGTACATACATTACACGACTTATCTTGTACTGATCTTAGGTCACACCCTGTATTGCAGCTGGACCTGTCTTCACAGTTCACATGGTTGTGATTGGACCTAAAGTTTTTTTTTAGAGTTGGTATAACAGTGAAAAAAATTGTTTATCCTATATCACATTACTGTACTGTACCTTGTGTAAATATGAACTTAAAGAGTACCTGTGACCACAAAATGCAGTGTGATCTGCAGGCAGCAGGTTATAGATCAGGAGGAGCTGTGCAGATTAATATATAGTTTTGTGGGAAAAGATTAAATATAACTTGTAATTTTTACATTTAAAACTCTGCTCTTTCTATACTTGAGTCTGCCGGCATCTACAGCTGACTGACAGCAATCTTTATATACACACTTACACAGAGAATGTTATCAATCACTGATAACACCTCCCCCATGTACAACTATCAGAGACTGACAGCTATTTATGTATACACACTTACACAGAGAATGTTATCACTGATAACACCTCCCCCGTGTACAACTATCAGAGACTGACAGCTATCTATGTATACACACTTACACAGAGAATACTATCAATCACTGATAACACCTCCCCCATGTACAACTATCAGTGACTGACAGCTATCTCTATATACACACTTACACAGAGAATGCTATCAATCACTGATAACACCTCCCCCATGTACAACTATCAGTGACTGACAGCTATCTCTATATACACACTTACACAGAGAATGCTATCAATCACTGATAACACCTCCCCCATGTACAACTATCAGTGACTGACAGCTATCTCTGTATACACACTTACACAGAGAATGTTATCACTGATAACACCTCCCCCGTGTACAACTATCAGAGACTGACAGCTATCTATGTATACACACTTACACAGAGAATGTTATCAATCACTGATAACACCTCCCCCATGTACAACTATCAGTGACTGACAGCTATCTCTATATACACACTTACACAGAGAATGCTATCACCGATAACACCTCCCCCGTGTATCAGAGAGTGACAGCTATCTATGTATACACACTTACACAGGGAATGCTATCAATCACTGATAACATCTCCTCTGTGTACAACTATCAGTGACTGACAGCTATCTATGTATACACACTTACACAGAGAATGTTATCACTGATAACACCTCCCACATTTACAGCTATCAGTGACTGACAGTTATCTATGTATACACACTTACACAGAGAATACTATCAATCACTGATAACACCTCCCTGTGTACAACTATCAATGACTGACATCTATCTCTGTATACACATTTACACAGAGAATGTTATAAGTCACTGATAACACCTCCCCTGTGTACAACTATCAGTGACTGACAGTTATCTCTGTATACACACTTACACAGAGAATGCCATAAATCACTGATAACACCTTGCCATATACAACTTATGTCAGAAATAGCAGAGGTATAAATGTATAAACTTAATCTTTTCCCATAAAACTATATACAGTAACTCATTAACATAGGTAACCACATCCACTTCCCCAACCACTTTTCAAAACTGGAGTGAGTGGAGTAAAAATGCAAAAAGTCACTCCTTTTTGCTAAAAAAAAAAAAAAAAAAAAGTTTTTTTTGGCCAGGCTCATCCTATCTTTTCCCTTCATGTTTCTGCTATTTTAGATGGAAAATCATGTATCAGACATTGAAGATACAAGTAACTGAATTCAGATTTCAGGTACGTTTTACATAATAATAATTTTAGATAATAATAAAGTTTATTTATATATACATAATAATGTTACATATGTATAGCAATCCTCTGTGAACTAATGGCTTTTATATGAAGATTTAAACATATAATAATTCCTTCAATTTATTATCCAGATTAACATTCGTGTGTCATAATAGATCGTTGTGCATTCCCTAAAATTGCATGCTGCCTAAAAGAGCCAGGGTCATATTAACTATAGGGAGCCATGACGCTAAAGGATAACATTTCTTGATTCTTCCTAAAGCCACCACTAGAGGGAGTGTAGGACCCTCCTGCATAGAGTCCAATCCATATTCTGTATGCTCCCCCTAGTGGCGGCTGCATGTTGTGAGAATTATGACCGTGGAAAGCCAGAAATGTGTATCATGTTAAATTATTAAATTCATCACCTAATTTAAACCTAAAACCTAAATGATATATGCAAATGTATTTACTTTTGATACAAAAAAAAAACGTAATGGTGTAATTTTCCACCAATAATATGAATACAGCAGAAGAAATTAGAAATATCAGAACGTAAGAAGATTATGAGCACAGGACCTTTCTATTCTGTGGCAAACAAATATATTTGTAAAATCCATCTCCCTAATGATAAAAGCCTCATCTTGTCTATTAGAGAAGCAGATAAATGACAACATATTAAAACGGGAATCAGAAAATTGAATGTTTGCCATGACTCTGAATAGCAGACGTGGAGATCCATTTACTTTAATGACTGCCATCTTATGTGTAATGCACTTAGAAGTACCTTGCTATTATGGACATGAGGGTCTTCAAGTAATCCACATAGCCTTGTGCGCTTTGTAAAACAAGGATTTTTGCTGTCATTGACAAAGACGGATGCAAACATTTTATGTTCTTAATGTGCTTTAGTGGACTGGTTACCTCAGGCATGGGTTTATGTCTGAGCACCGGTTTATGGTTTATATACTAAAAAGCCTATGAACAGTAGCTTTGTAAATGTTTTATGTCATCTTGTTCTACAGTATTCCTGATACCAGACTCATCCATTAGAGCTAGGCTGAGCTCCCATAATGCAATGGTATTCAATGCACTGCACCCCGGGTTCATTCACATCAACGTTAAATATTTAATTTCTGCTCCAGTTCATTGCACAATGGACATAAATGGGGCCCGACAGACCCTTTGGATTATAATGGGGTCCATCAGGTTTCCATAAGAGACCCCAATATTACACCAGGCAATGTAACCAGGAGTGCACCACCAATGAGGCCAGGTGAGGCAATCACCTCAGGCAGCACCAGGTAAGGGCAAGAGGAGGGCAGCGGAAGGGTCATGGGCAATGAGCATTTTCATTGTGGAAAAGCTCATCTCTACATATTCAACTACAATCGCTGTACTCAGGACAGCAATGCAGTTGAATGCTGCAACACGGCACAGGAGCGATGTCTCCTTGGCCCACCATTTCGTTTAATAGGCTTTAGTCCTAGTTCCTGTAGCCTATCAGAGGCCGGTGTCATCATTATCGTTCTGCCTGAGACGGGCGTGTCAGTTTTTTCCTCAGGCAGCGAAAAGGCTAGTTATACTCCTGAATGTAACACAGTATACTGCGCAATTATGTCTTTCTTTTTTTTAATAGACTCTAACAGTGGCCCCAGTTTTTGGCATAGAAAATAGCTTAAATCTACGCCAGCAAGGAAGCTGGTGTAGATTTAAGTTTGTCGCACGGCTTGCTGGAGGAAGCGCCAAAGTTTTGTAGAGGCCTGTGCCTTCACATAACTTTGACACTTCCTTCAGAAGCACAGAGACACTTGAGACCGGCATGTAAGTCAACGGTTTTAATAAATGAACCCTATAGTCTATATTTTTGCCAAAGGGACATATGGATGCAGATGTCCATCCCACAAAAATATAGAACATTTCCTATACTTGTCCACAAAATGGGGACTGCAGAACCATTGACTTAAAAATATGTGCATGCAAAACAGACCACATCCGTATTTTGCTGATCCTTGATTTGTTAACCACAAAACGGATACGGTCACGTTCATAAGGCCTAATACTCATCTACCTCTCTTTTACTAAATGTGCCCATTCTGGCCCATTGCATTAAAATGGAGGGTAAAAGCAGATCCTGGGGAGTGGCATCACCAGCTGTACCCATCCACTCCATTCACCTTGACTGTACGTACTACAGGTGTCAGCGGAGTCCAATGTTACCATGTCCCAAATATTTCAGATGGTAGGATGTGATAAGGATATCAGGGCAGATTATAGCTATTTTGTTAACTATGCCACTGAACAATTGTTTTAAAAGGGTTTTCTGCTGGCGCCAATGGCAAAGTGATGATTTTGCCTGGAAAACATGGCCAGCCATACATCACACATGTATGTAATACTTGGATCTTGGAGAGCAACTCTCTTTTCTGGCTTATGGAAAGGGCTCCCAAAGACTTTTATATGCCCCAATAGAGCATCTATGCAGTTTTCCTTATGAGACAATTCCTTTAAGTAACAGTACATTGTCTGGTTTATAGATTACATTTCTACAGGGCAATTCACTAGTAGGCATTGGGCCAGCAGAGAATATTCGAACATTTGAGCTTGTGTATGGAATTATCAAAGTGATTTTCCAGAAGTTAATTATTGAAGAAATATCCTCAGGAAGAGGCTGAAGGCACTCTTTATAGTACACCAAGTACCCTTTGAAAATTTCACCCTCATGCTGCTTTTCCTTCTCTCTTGTGCTGTTTCATTAATACCATGAGAAACTGCAGCTAGACCCTTCTCCTCACTCTTTTGCTATTTCACCCTAGACTTCTTAGGGGACTGAGGAGAGTTTCTGAACATTTACAGAAATCTTGCAGGTAGGAAAAGGAGAACTACCAGCTTCTAGAAGATGCCCTAAACAGATATATTACAAAGTTTCATATATGTCAACTGAGAGTAACTTATACTGTAAAATAAAAACTTCTAGAAATATGCAGAATCCACTGGAGTGATTTTCATTTCTTAATACCCTTTTCTTGTTTATCCGTTCTGCAGGTATAATCCTGGGCATTGTGAGAAGAGAATAACATTTATTTAACAGTGCACAAAAGCTTGAAGAAATATTGACTTTATATTTTCTCTCATGTTTTCAAATTGTATTACAACATTGTTTTATTATTTAGATTGTAAATGTGGGGTTTTTTTTCGCAATTTTTTCGCAATTTTTAGATTGTTATGTTCATATTATAAATATTCTTTGAGCCAGTGGTGGTATAGTTTGGAAAGAGCATTAAGAAATTGTACACATATGTAAATTTGTACGAGCCATTTTTTTTTTATGAATCGGTCATTTGCTCCAATGGCATTTGGGTTGTGTGTGCATCTTGATTACTTGTCTGTACTAAAATGGATGTATATACGAGTACATCGTGCTTTATTCATACATGTGTGAATTTTAATGTAAATAAGTAAATTAATGATATCAGTCTTTACTGTTAAAGAAGTTGCCAGCTTTTTGCAACATTCCTTTGTTAAGAGTCCTCAGTGATAAGCTGGGCACCAGCTATTCCAACACTGGGGCACCCTGCAGTAACAGTAGCTGTAACCTGACGAAAGACCTAGAAAAAAGTGTATCCTGGCGAAAATGTTTAAAGGCTATGGACACCTTTCTTGATTGATTTATGTGCTTTCCTTCTTATATACAGTCTCTGTGATTCTTTCTCCCTTTTCCACATACATCTGCCATGTACAACCTTCTCCCCCTCCCTGCTGCTATCACTGCTATCAACAGAGAGAAGGGAGCGAGAGAGCAGAGACAGTCATCAGACGCAGAAACAGAGCTCTGACGTATGTATGTTATATTTAGAAGTGCCAACAGCTAGGTGAAGGTCTCACACACACTCTACAGAAGCAAAACAGTAGAAATTTTTAATGAAGACAATATAGGAAGCGGCTTTATTTTGCATTTAGGAAGAAAATGACAGTAAAAATAACTTGTGGGAAGGTGTCCATATAGACTTTATTTCCTCTACATCAACACCACAGTAAAAGTGAGGCATAAAATGCTGCTCATTGAAACAAATGGCCTACGTGTGTATTGAACAGCGTGCCAGGTCCTCCAAAGAGAGGGACGTTCTTTATAGAGGCTGTGACTAATAGATGAAGGTAGGGAGCTCTCCTTTATTAATTAGAATAGCCCAAATGGGCATATAAAACCAGTTGTTTCTTTGCACTGTTTTTCCATTTACACAAATATTGTCCCTTGTAGCTTTGGTTGGTATTTTAACACACATTTAGCCAGATTTATACAAGTAAATATATATGAAATATATATATTTATGTTTTTTATATGATATGATATAAAATAAACAAAGAAATATCTACTTTCATTCATTTCCAGAGTGGATATTTTTAATAGCCGAAAGGATTGAATAAAAATATAAGAATACATTTTGCATACAAATATATCTGTAATATGTACTTAGTATCACATTTTCCTTGGGAACTTTGTATTTTTATTATTATATAACATAATGTAATAATATTAGATTTGAAGAATTTATTTATTGCCTGCCTCCTAGGTTCTCAGCCTGCGGTACCTGTCGCCTTTAGAGGGTACTAACATTGTCCTCCTCTTGTACTTTTCATAGGTGCAGCACGGTGTACTTTAAAGTAATTTATTTGAGAAGATACTTGGCTTAGGAATGTTGAGAAACAATGTCCTAAAGCAAAGGCTAATGTACATGATCAGACTTTGTAGAAGTAGCAATCCACTAGGGACTTCTACCATGCCACATGCCAGAGAAAAAAATGAATCTTATACCCACCAAATTCTTGCTTTTGATTCTTTGGTTTGGAGATATTGGGGGTTATTTACTAAGGCTTTATACTGGGGGGTTTTGGTCTAAAAATTTGGTGCAAAGGGTATTTTACGGCTTCTTATTTTTCTTGCTTCTCTCGCCAGTTTTCAAAAAAGTGGGCAGGCTTAGTCAAAGAGGGTGTGGCTACCAGAGCCCAATATATTTCCAATAATTTATGCGAGAAAACAGAAATCTACGCCCAGCACCTAGCTGGCATATGTTATAGTTTATGGCGTACAGACAACACAGGCGTACACCTCTTAATAAATCGGTCACATCTTATTCCATCCTTCTGCCTTACTAAGGCCTCGTTCACACATCCATGTCCAAGATGATACCAGTGCCAAGACAGTCGATGGGAAAAAAAGTATGTGTGAATAAACACATTAGAATCAACACATCCATAATTTACTGACGCGTGGAAGAGGTCTTAGACTGCTGTGTGAAATACCGGTCTTGATAGAGGTAAATGACCCCCAGAGAGTTAATTTGGCTTCAATAATTGGCACATGACACCCAGATGGTAGCATCATGATATACCTGCATGAAAATTATTATATAAAGCTTATTATAGCATGACAATTCTTCCAGAACGCCATCTTTATAGTGGCCAAGCTCTATATACAGAGCTCCAGTTCCTCTGACATAGACATAGAGTTGACTGGTACTGACCCCACTGCGGCCACCACTAGAAAGAACATAGGAGCTTACTGCATATACATTTACAAATGTATATTAAATTAAATATTAAAGAGGCGTCCAAAATAGGTGTTGACACCTGTGCTTATTAAAAAAAAAAAAAAAACACTCACCTGTCCACAGTCCCACCTTCCCCTGCACTACTGCTCTGCTCCCAGCAATGGTCCGGAAGTGGCTTGGTCCACTGACTACTTTGGTCAATCACTGGCCTTAGAGGTAATGCGCTAAAATGGCAAATCGCGCTAGTGACATGTTGTCCTAGCACATGTGACCACCTCTGAAGCCACTGATTGGCTGGGAACACAGCAGCTGAGTTTTTGCACAGATTTCCACCATTGGGATTGTCTGGTCCTAAGTCCAATAACTTAAATTTAAAGGGTTCTTCAGGCTTTTAATATTAATGACTTCTCCTCCGGATAGGTCATCAATATCAGATCGGTGGGGGTCTGACACCAGGCACCCCTGTCGATCAGCTGTATGAAGGGATGGAGCGCTCAGTGTGCCATCTATGACGATGGCAAAGCAGCAGTGAGCAGGAAGACAGATGGGAGACAGCACGTGCACACTCTGCGCGCACCTGCCCTTCATACAGCAGATCAGTGGTGGTGTTGGGTGTCAGACCTTCGCCGATCTGATATTGATGACCTATTGCGGGGATAGGTCATCAATATTAAAAGCCTAGAGAACCCCTTTAAAAGCTTAAAACAGTATGGAATAAGCTCTTGAGTCAGTACATAATTCTGGATCTAAAAACCACATGACAAACAGCAGAGATCCACTTTAAACTCTTCTAACCGTAAGCAGCAGTGACTATTTTGTATATTGTAGGTCATGAGGACTTGAAGTGGGTTGTAGATCTTTAGGACTGATCAGAAGTGTCTTGGATACTTCCAGTGCTATTGTATCTTATACTGGAACAAATTTCTTTTCATTCTGCGTTTGCAGTATTACCTTTTAGTGTCAAAGTGGTACAAATCGCTCTCCTGGGGTACGATCTAATCAAGATACTCTAGTACATACAGATCTACTCTGTGTTCAGTATTAAGTATTATGATGAGACCATGAACCCTGAGAGGAATGGATATGTACAGCATAAATAATTGCTTGCCCTTTACCCCAGCTTGCTGTAGATTGATGCACGTTTGTATTAGTTACATTAAGGCCCCTTTTATACCACAGGTATCATTTATATTACAATAACACATTTCAGTCAATTATTTTCCAGGTGGGAATAAAACAATAAAATGCGTTCATGAATTGTGCAGTCTGGCTATTATTACAGCTTTTATGTTGATACTAATGTAAGATTTTTTCTTTTTACGGCTCTAGACAGATTTGCTCAGCTCATGCCAATCATGATTATTGTGTAAGTAACATTTCCATTGTCTGTGACTTTCCTGCAAAATACACATCGAAGGAGCTGTTAAAGATTAGACAACTAGGATCTTCAGTTTTTTCAAGAAACAGCATCACCCTTGCTCTTTGGTTTCCTCTGGTATTGCACCTCGGCTGCATTCAAGTGAATATAGCTGTTGTACAATACCATACACAGCCTCTGTACAAGAGTGGCGTTATATCTGGAAAATAAGAAGAGCTTTTTATTTTAATCTAATCTCAGACACCACCCATAATGTTTTTTACCATTAAATGTGTTTCTTTAACTTTCTCAATGTAATGTTGAGACACCTGTTACGTCTGCGGAATGTTGTCACCGGTGTAAAATAATTTTTAAATGTTTGTAAATAAAGAATTTCTTGAGCTTATATGTTTCCTTTGTTATGTTCGTATGATGATTCATGTTACTGGTTAGAAACAAACACAAAGATGAAGGAGCACTCTGTGGGCGCTAAGATATATGCAAACACCGAATTAATGAATTGTTTTAACTTGTATTACTTCTATACCTACTATACTTTTCTCATTACACATTTTGATCAAATTGTGTGAGCCTACCTGCCCCAACATGGCAACCTAGTAGACATAGGTTGCAGCAACTTCTCAGACCTGTGATATCAAAATGTCTACAAGTCCTTAAACGGGTATTACATGATCTAATTACATCAGATCAATCAATCTTGAGAATTGGAGTCCTGTGTTTCTGTTTGAATGGAGCCTTGGTCACTCATATGCACTGCAGCTTCATTTAACGCGGTGGGACTTACAGAGACAGTAGAAACGCTTTGCTATCTCCCATAGAGATGAATGGAGAAGCGCTGAGCATGCTTGGCCACCAATCCATTCAGAGGGTCCAAAGTGTCTTGATTGGCGGGGGGAACTCAGTGGTCATAACCTACCCTCCCTAATCAGACACCAGTATCCCATAGACAGGTGATAATTGTTTGCAATGGGATAACACCCTTTTTCGGCTTCATTTTTAAAGGATCACATAATGTTAAATAGGTAGTTGACTTGAGAAATCTATTCTTCTGAATGTGTCCCGAGTGATCAGCTGTTCCTCCTCTTTCCCTCCCACAATCTTGACTGTGCTGTCTGCTCCTTCCTTTAGTCAAGCACCACCCTATTGGCTAAATTAAGGCTCTTCAGATGTCTGCCAGCTGAAAATGGAAGTGATCAGAAGCAAATCAACATATGTGTTCTTTGTAAGATTTCTTGAAGATTGTTCCTCCTGGTGTATGTTGCTAATCCTGCACTCTGACAAACATGTATAATTAATTTTTAACCCCAGGATAGGCCATCAATATCAGATTGGTGAGGGTCTGATACCCAGCACCTCCTGCAAATCACCTGTTTTTTTTTCACCCTCGAGTTCTGGAAATGACACAGTGGACAGAGCTGGAAGTAGAAAACAAGAAAGTGTAGTGGCCATGCCAGCGTACTGTAGCTCATATTCTCTTGAGTGGGGGCTGAGCCCCAGTATTCTGACATGGCAGCTACACAGTATGTGGAACAGCTTCTGGCTCCATCCATTGAGTGTTTTTCTGGCATAGACAGCTTGGAAAACAGCTGATTGATGGTGGTACCAGCAGTCAGAAAACAGCTGATTGATGGTGGTACCAGCAGTCAGAAAACAGCTGATTGATGGTGGTACCAGCAGTCAGACACTCACCAATCTGATCCTTAGGATAGGTCGTCAATATATAAATTTTGGAAATCTTCTTTAAAGTCATTGTCTAGCCATTAACAGAAATTTGCACTCATATATTCCTTACTGAGAGCCCTCTACTTCCAGAACTGAATACAGGGACCGTTTGTCCACTAAATAGCCAGGAATCTAGTAAAGAACATTGAATAGTAATATGGTAGTTATGGTAGAGAAACTAAACGTTTGAGATAGATCAGCAGTCTTCAATTTGATCTTCAGGCGTTTCCATCCTATTCTACAATTGTCGTGTGCAATATCGTTCAGCTTATGAACTCTTAAAAGTTTAGAGTTCATGGGAGTTGCAGTTTAACCACTGATGAACAGCCTTAGACTGCTGACCACAGATGTATAGAAAAAGGGCCATAAGACTGATGGTTGTATTACCCTATCTAAACAATTTGTTCATTATAAGGACTGTTAGGACTCACTGAATGCTTTTTTTGAATGAACTAACCAAGAGATACCAAAAGGTAAGGGATGGAGAGAAATAATAGATGTTAACAGCAGGACAGGCTCAGTTGGAATTCAAAGCAAAGTATTCAGAATGCCTTGTCCTCCTCTGTCTCTGAAGGTCTTCATTATATATTCAAAATAGAGTCACAGTCTTATGACCACCACCTAATATCCAAAATAACCGCCCTGTGCAGCACTGACAACAGCTAGACAGGCTGGGAGTGACTCAATAAGGTCCTGGTAGGTTGTCACAGGTATCTGGAGTCATACTGACTGCAGTACATTCCACGGCTGCTGGAGGATATGTGGAGGAGGATCCAAAGAGCAACCATGATGATCGAGGTGGTCCCACAGATGCTCAATTGCGTTCCAGTTTGGGCAATTAGCAGACCAGGGTAGTACTTGTATGTCTTGCTCATGCTCTTCCAACCAATGTCGGACATGTCTAGGAAGACACCCCAAGGAAGACAATCAGTATGTATGGGTGTACGTGATCTGCAAGGATGGATTCATACCCAAATCGGTTGAGAGTGCCTTCCACATGGATGAGTAGGCCCTGAGAATGCCACGAAAACTTCCCCCAGACCATAACGCTGCCAACACCAGCTTGTGTTTTTTCAGAAATGGTGGAAGGGTGTTTGCTCACTGATGTTTCTCGCCTGACATACCAATATCTG
Organism: Rhinella marina; assembly: GCA_900303285.1. Taxonomy (NCBI): domain Eukaryota; kingdom Metazoa; phylum Chordata; class Amphibia; order Anura; family Bufonidae; genus Rhinella; species Rhinella marina. Next base: position 27,350 of record ONZH01002470.1, read on the forward strand.
TCCATCCATTCAATGAAGCAGAAAACATGACTCATTGAAGACAGTAATCATTTGCCACTCAGTGATTTAATTTCAATACTACTACAAAAATTGAAGCCTTTTTCTGCCGATGCAAATATGTTAGGAGAGGTGCAGTGACTATCCATCTGTTTCAGAGCCCCATACACAGTAGGGTTTGCTGAACTGTTGTTTTAGACACAAGTCTGGTTCATTGGGGTGGTGAGCTGCTTCACTGTAGCGTCTCAGTCCACCCTCACGCACCTTTGTTGCCAATGTTCACGTCTCACATCAATGGCATGTGGTGCTCCGTAGTTTCCATGTGGCTTATTCACAATGGTGCCATTTGTCCACTCACCATATACTGTCACCACAGCAGCATGTGAGCAGTCCACAAACTGTGCAGTTTCAGAAATTCTTCCACCCTTTGCCCGAAACCATTAATCATACCTTTTTGCTGATAAATCGCCCCTTTTACTTATGACAGTAATGAGGGATATGTGTGCAGACAGCCTATCGCACACTATACATACCTATCAAGCCAGCTCACCACACGACTTCCTTCATGAGTGACTGCTGACATTGAAAGTAGGAAGTGGTCATAATAGTAGGACTCAGCTGTGTATATTATTCATTTATTCATTTCATCAGTCAGTAATTCATTCAGTATGGAGCCCCCCTTATTGGTGTTCTAGATGGCCTTCTACTCCACCTATCCCTCCTGGTGCTGGACACTACTCAGGTAGAACCTTATATTGTATCTGGCTCATTAGTCCTGCCATGTCATTAGTGGTACCTCTAAGCAACTAGACCTACAAACTAGATTTATGAGCTGTATGTAGTAACACAGTCTCTTTTCTAAAGTCTTAAAGGAGTTGTCTGGCCTAGGAGCCAACAAACCTGATGATTGTAACATATGCATCACTGCCCCATTTCTGGTCCCCACAGGATCAGGAAGTGGCTTGCTCTAGTAACCACTGAAGCCAATTTCAGGCCACAGAGGTCACATCTGCTTGAACGGTACTGCTGTGAGATATCATTCAAGCAGATGTGACCGCTGAGGTCTGTGATTGGTCAAAGCGGTTATGGGACCAAGCTACTTACTGGTCCTTCAGGAAACTGAGGTGGTCCAGAAAGGTGCATGGTGGGACCGCATAGATTTTTTTTTTTTGGGGGGGGGGGCAAAAGACCATAGGGGTTGTTGCTTTCTTGGCCTGACAACCCCTTTAAGCAAAAAAAAAATTTGAACGGAGCTTGTACAGAGGCAATCAAAGCCATAGATACGGTATTCCATGTTCTACATGTGGCGCCATATTATCTCCACAAGTTATATCTATATGCCTCCATATGACATTTGTGATAAAAAAAGACCCTGTGTGAAAATGAAAGCATCTCAAGTTACAATATATACCTATAGATTTCAAAAGGTGCCATATTATGAATTTTTACAGTATGATTCCATAATTTATACTTTTTGTTATGATTTTGCACTGATTACGAAAATTGGTTGTTTTTGTTTAATTTTGTGTTCCATGATTCTCTATTACATTTAATCAGTTTAATTCAATCATCTTAGGTCTGTTTCACACCGCCGGCATTAATTCCGGCAGGCTGTTCCAGACGAGCACTGCCTGCCAGGTCTATCTGAATTCGGCATTGCTGGGTGTTACCAGAATACTCGCCGGCCCCATTGACTATAATGGGATCCGGCAAAGATCCAGACGCTACTCCACATATTCAATGAGACCGGCGAGCATTCCAGTAACATCTGGCAGTGCCGGATCCAGATAGCTCTAGAAAGCTGTTCTCTGCCGGAACAACATGCCGGAACTAATGCCAGCAGTGTGAAACAAGCTTTATTATGTCATTGATACTATACGTAGGTTATGTCTACATGGCGATTTTGGGTTACGTGGCATATGGCACTAGTAGTAAGCTGTGAGGCCACTTATCGCATGGCAAACCCGTGCACATTTTACTACGATTTTGCAATGCAGTTTTTGCCTGCATGGTTTCTACAGGTTAAATAAGCATTGTACAGTACGTGCAGCAGTTAATGGCAAATAACTGCTTATAGTGTGACTTTTTAATTTTAACAGGACAGGAGTGCCAAAAACACATCTAAATGCTGTGTGTGATTCCAGCATCATTCCACCAACTACCACTTGTGCATATGGCATAGTGACGCTCTGAAAGCTAATTTCTAACTGGAAAGGTGTGGGCAGGGGCATAGCTAAAGGCTCATGGACCCTGGTGCAAGAGTTCAGCTTGGGCCCCCCTTCCCTCAGTGCTTTGTGGCCAGGGGCAGGGAAGCACATAGACTTCATGCTGCCTGAGGCAAACCCAAATGCCAACCTCTTGACCTAACCCCTTCCCTCCAGTCAGAGGTTTAACTTAACCAGCATGCACTTTCTATAATACCAGTGTCTTCTTATGTGGTACAAGGGTCTTTGGGCCCCCCAGGCTTCTGGGCCTGGTAGCGACTGCTAGCCCTGCACCCCCTATAGCTATGCCCCTGGGTCTGGGTAATTTGGGGTAATTTTAAAGACCTAGCATATGTTGAGACCACCTGTACATTTCACCATTTACATTACCCATGGTAAAATCCCTGATAAAAACTGAAAAATACTTAGGAAATTGAGAATTTTGTAGGCATGCTAGGGATTTCAATATCTGCAGCATGCCCTTCAATCTTACAGTGAAATAATCTGTTAACAGGTTTTACTAGTACTGTGCTATAAATTTGTTCTGGATTTTTAGTGCAGAATGTGAACCGAAAATCTGCTACAAATCTACGACCTTTAGGCAATCACTAAGGTTCATGCAGCACGGATTTGCAACAGGCAAATCTGCATTCGGATTCTATAGCTGAAACTTGGATTTCTGTCACGGAATGGCACACAGATTAGCCAAATTGTAATTCGGTGGGGACAATCGGCTCCTCTTCTGTGTGTACTCTGCAGCAGTCATGAACGTGCCATGGCTTTTAAAAAACTGCACCGCTTTCATTATTCTACCAATGCGGCATAAAGTACCCTTTTGCCATTCTGTCAGGATTTAGGAGCATAGTCTGCGGGTAAATCCTCAGCTTGTGTACAGCCACGTGTGGTGGAAATACTGCAGATTCCACACAGCACGACTGAGTGCAGAAAATCCACAGAATTTACAGCAGCAGCAAAATGTATGAGAAGTAAAAAAAATGTCGATTTGTTTTATGGATATCCGCCGCAGATTTCACTCTTTGCAGTGCAGTACAATTTCATTTGGATTTTACCAGTGCAGATTTGTACAAGATGCACTGTGGATTTTCCACTACGGACCCACCATTCATGGCCATACCCTATGCCTGCAATGGCTAACATCCAGCACTCCAGCTGTGGTACAACTACAACTCCCATGATGTACACTTGCTTGGCTGTTCTCACAACTCCATAAAAATGAATGGAGCATGCTGGGAGTCATAGTTTCACCACAGCTGGAGCAGAGGTTAGCCATCCCTGGCCTAGACACATCAGACATCATCAACAGATTCTTGGTCTGGCTCCAAATTTAGCAAACCTTTAATCTCAGGTTTTTGAAAGATGATCATTTTCAACGACCAAAGGAAAAGTTCAGATGCAACAAAAAAAAAACATATAAAAAATGTTTTTAACAAACAGCGAGAGCAAAATCAGTAAGCAGAGCGAGGTAATAAGTTATGCTGTGTTCCTCCTTCTGACGTTGGCATTCCTGGCTGCTGTATTCTCTTCCCACAGAACGGTTACTGCAGACATTTGTATAGTAATATTTTACATTTGCATATAAATGGATTTGTTTGGATCTTCATTAATCATTGCAAGGGAAAAGACACCATTGTAAAGAATCACTGGAAGCCACTGATATCTGGAAGGCATTTATTTTCTATATCAGTTTGTGCTTATTTGAAAAGCTAAACTGCAGGTCAAAAGATCTTGTGTGCTCTTCATATATTTGATTTTAAGTTTTCTTTTAGATATTTTGTTTCAAACAAAAGCGGGTTTTCAAGAAACCCTAATACAGAGACATCTGCACAGATCTCTGTTATTCACATACTCTGGTAGCTTTTAGTAGAACATTGAAGTGAGGAACCTTGGACAGATATACACTCCACCACTTCTCCAGACACTCTGTCACACTAGTTATCTATTTGTGTCTTGTGCCATGTAGCAGATGTCTGAGGAATGCTGATTATGGTAAATTATTCCGGATTATTTTCACTTCATATAGTTCAGTGGAATGATCAACAGTTCTCTCACTTTTTAGATTCTCAAGTCCCTTGCCCTTTAATGATTATTCATTTGGACCAAGTCTATGAAGAGGCATTGCTACAGCTTATTTGCTAAGCGACTTGAGCTTCAAACTTGCTGTAATTATGCACAGCTTGAAAAAGAATGTACAAAAATGACAATTTATTCACAGAAAAAATAAATAGACCGCTGAAATATAACAAATGGTGTAGAAAAAGTACTTGGAATAGCAAAAGCTCAGTCTTATGAGGAGTGCACACAACAACTGGGAGTGTGCATGGTGCACAGGGCCTTAATGAAATGCATTTCCATATGCAGTACCCCATACCTCCCAACTTTGTAAAGAGACAAAGAAGGACACATTGTGCAGCACGCTTAGCGCACCACGGCAAATTTTTTCAGCACTAGGCCACGCCCCTAACTCCGCCCGCTATACACCTAATCCCACCCAGTCCCCTTACTGCTTTACCCACATAGTAAATATTCCCCAGTTATGTGCTCTCTTTAATATGCCTAGCTGTGCCCCCAGTAATATGCCCTGTTATGTGCTCCCAGTCATATGCCCAGCTGAGCCCCCAATAATATGCCCTGTTATGTGCCCCCCAGTCATATGACCAGCTGAGCCCCCAGTAATATGCCCAGTTATGTGTCCCCAGTAATATGACCAGCTGTGCCCCCCAGGAATATGCCCAGTTATGTGCCTCCAGTAATATGACCAGCTGTGCCCCACTTTAATATGCCCACATTGTGCCCACTTTAATATGCCCACATTGTGCCCCACTGTAATATGCCCACATTGTTCACCCCAGTAATAGTAATGTGTCCACATTGTGCCCCTCACAGAAAGTTAATAAAAAATAAAAATCATATACTTACCATCTTCCTAGCAGCAGCATCACCAGCAGGACATCGGATTCTCTTGTCTGGAGGGGGTGGAGCCAAGGCTGACTGTCGTCCTATGGAGACAGCTGCCAGAGACCGGGGCATACCTCTCCCGTACCGGAACAGCCACTGTAATCCAGGACTGTCCCGCTGGATCTGGGATGGTTGGGAGTACCCCAGGTACGGTGGTATATGATGGTATGTAAGATGACACACTTAGTATGTTCCACCAATGGTCAGACATGACCAGGGTTTACTATTCTGGCCTAGCTTCTAGTCTGGAGCTTCGGGTGGGGGCTGATCCTTCGCTCTTGCTTAGGTGAAAGATTTTAGTGTTTTAAAAGTCATCAGTGTGTGAGGAGGGGCTTGGAGGAGAGAGAGAGCAGACTGCAAGTTACTCTTTCCCCCAGTCATTCAGCTTCAAAGTTTCTGGACACTAACAGATCCCTGTGTGTCCTCTGCCACTTCTACAGAGAGAGAGAGAGAAAATATTTTGGAGAATTTAATGGCTACAATGTGAGAGTTAGCAAGGTAAGTAGCATAAAGTATTACAGACTTTGCTGCTGCAATGGGGCAACACGTTAAGACACCTGATACACCAAAGATTTGTGGATTCAAAGGCGGACATTGTAACAGATACTTGCTTAACTATTGGACGCTTGCACATCTGTGAGGATTTTGCACTTTGTATAGATAATTGCTGGATGTACTAAAATTCCTATTTGGTGCATAGCAAAGAAAGACTTTGATTAAGTTTAAGTTGGACTGGTTACCAATTCTCCTAACACCATACGCTGGCCATTGCATCACTTCAAGCCCTACCTTGCACTGATATGGATATTTAACATCAATGGCACCCCCAAACTACCATCGGCATATTGGGTGCCCATCCTTGACTGCACGACCCCTGCAATTGATGGCCTGATGGAGTATATGGTGACACAACATGTCATCAAGGTTACTAACAATGCTATCTTTTGCATTGGCTCCTCAGGGGGTTTCTGCACATACAGGGTCGGACGTGCTCACCACAGTACCAGAGCATTCTCCATTGAGCCCGGGCTCTGACAACATAATGGGCTCCAAAGATCCAAGAGGGAAAAAAAAACATTTGGCTGACTTTGGAGCCAATCACTTGCTTCTAAGGTCTATTTTTTTATTCAAACCTATTACACTTTATTGATTGATGCTAAAGGGGTTGGGCCTCAACAGTAATTTCCTCTGGTGAGTCCCAGGAACCCAAATCCAACACAGTATCGATGGTCAAGCAGCTGCACCCAAGCCTACAATGACCATTTGCAATGGTGCGTCAGTAAAACATACTGCCACTGGAGCAATGGAACCAAGGTATATTCACCAGACTTCTGGCTTAATTTGTACCAAAAATTGTATGCATGCTTTGCACCACATTTATTATGTGTTTTAGACACTTTTTTAACCCTTGTTTGTTTGACAAAGGATGTGGCTTATTGGGAAAGGCATAGCTTAAGATACTCCAATGTGCAACTAAATAGGACCAAGATTGTGCCACAAACTAAAACAACCATGCCACGAAAGATATGATCTAATGACTAGTAAACCTGCCTCATCTTCTCATGATTAAGGAATCATGTTTCACTATCTGGTGGTTTATAGGATGAATCTGGGTTTGGCAGGTACACAGAGAATGCTACCTACTAGAATGCATACTACCTACTGTAAAATTTGTTGGAGGTGGTATAACAGTATGTGCGGTACTTTTCAGAGTTTCAGCTAGGCTCCTTATTTCCCTTTCACTCCCAGCTTTGTGACAGCAGTTTCTCAAAGATCTTTTCTAGTAAACCAAGATTGTTCCCTAGTGCACAAAGACATGACATCAGATGCCCATATAATCTTGGCCATATAGTGTATGTACTATACGGTGTACTGTATATACAATGGAAAATTACTTAGTTTAGTCACCCTTTGCCTATACATTTTAACGTCTACTAGCTAAAGGTGACCATCTCAGATACCTGTCAACCAAGCGCCCATTTGGCCCACAGCTATTCCTGGCAGCCCACCAATACACATGAATGCTTGGTTCAGCTTACCATGCATGTTCTCAATAGTAAGAAATGAATAAACCATTGCTAGGCACTTCTAGCTGTGATGTATATTCCTTGAGAGCAAAGGATTGGACGTGAAATTCAACATGTCCGATCCTTTCTACCTCAAATATCTGCCATGAGGTGAAAGTTGGGAACCTCCTCATACACATTAGGTGCTTAACTGGTCCCGCTGAAATTGGGGGTTTTGGCAAATATTCATTTGATATGTACAGACATCTTAAGAATCTAATTTGGTCCGTGATCAGATTCAGAATATTTATTATCTCATTAGTAGCTCATCTGTTTCCCCATACAAGCCCAACAACTCTCAGCTCCAACGTCCATTAGCACTTTACCAGCACAGGCATTGGAGAAGACATTTCTAAAGTGGTTTAAAGTGGAATAGTTGCCCATGATAACCAATCAGAACGCTCCTTTGATTGTTCAAAGAGCCTCTAAAAATAAAAGACGAAGAATCTGATTGATTGCCATTGGAAGCTACCACACTGTTCCTTCGGACCAGTTTTGACTGATCTTGCATTCGTATTTAGCGAGATCACATTGTTTTCACTTTAATTTTCCACTTCCTAAGGGCGCATTCAGTTTTTACAGTCCGCAAACTGAGGATCCGCAAAACACGGATGCCACCGGTGTGCGTTCCAGGCGGCACCATTATACAATTGTTTAATAGGACATGCTCTATATTAGTTGAGGGGCAGCGGAATGGAACAACGGATGCGGACAGCACATGGTGTGCTATTTTTTGCAGCCCTATTGAAATGAATGGGTCTGCACCCGTTCCACCAAACTGAGCCCTAAATATACTGGTAGCTGCTTGATACTTTCCTTTTCCCGTTCTTATACATTTAAGTGCCTAATATGTCCTTTTTTGTCCCCTATCACTTAAGTTTGGTACTTTGGATATAATATGGGAGCAAAGAGAGTTTCATTTAATAGGTACATTAAATACAATATAGAACAAAGGACACATATTACAGATACAGCATTTCAAGTGATTTTAAGAGATTTGAAGTACAATATGCATCAAATAAGATGAACTGCGAATGATTGGAGCAATAATAATACAGCAATATAATGAGGGTCTATAAAAAAATGCTAGACACTGAAGCCCGGAGCATGACCTTCTATCATGTCCGCACAGATTTCCTGTTCAGAATCTGCATGCACCTACTATATTTACTGGAAAACTTTAACATATCTACAATGTGTGTCCCAGTAAAGGTGTCACCTCAGATCCATGTATTATAATCCCTTTGCTGCAGGTCATAACATGAATTATATTCAGCAGGCAGAGAGTTCAAACAGAGTCTTAAGAAACAATGGTTCACCTTGGAGCAAACATCTGTCAAAGCATCTTCCAGGATGAATATATGCATCTCAGTTCATGTTTTCATAGAGAAAAAAAAAATCATATTATTCCCATTATTAGTGCAGCATGCACACAAATGTATTACACCTCTGTAAATCTCTGAGTCGTACAGAGTCATAGTACACAGGGGAGTACACAGATCTTTGCTTTATTTGGTGGAGAAAATTTTAATAATAAAAAGTTGCGCTCTGCCTAACCCACTTTTTTTAAATCAGATATCATATAGTACATACATGACAATCGCTTTCTAACAAAGCTATAACCAGCCCTGTACCTCACATGGATCCAAAGATCTCCCCGTTCATTGCTCTGCTAGATTTATAACAAGCTGACAGCTGAAGGGGAGTGTCTTTTCTGCTGGAGCTCAGGAGGCGTGTCCATGCTCTCCCTATCACAGCTCAGGAGGCAGTTGAAGGATGAAACTGAGCATGTGCGGCCATCTCAGTGAGCAGGACAAAGAAATAAGAAAAAAACAAATATCAGGTGGCACTATACAGATACATTTTATTGAATAACTCAGTGGCTATGCTAAATTTTTAATTACATGCAATTACAAAAGTATTCAGATCCAGGTGCTGGTTTAAAAGCTGTAGAATATTTTTCATGGGACAACCCTCTTTAGTGGTCATTGCCAGAAAATACTCTAGGGTAGGTACACCACTGGTAATACATAAAGGGATAAAACCATGCCTCCAATTTTATACTGTATATTCACAACTTACGGTATGTCATTTATGTCTTTTTGTTTATAAGTGTCTAGATTTTTACACATTTTGCCTCTTCAGCCTTTTGTAGAATACGAATTGGCCAGTTATATCCATATCCTCATAGAGAATATCTGAAAACACTTCACCATTGCAGATATGGTGGTACCTGTTCAGATGTTTCTATGGTAGACTAGTTTGTTGACATAGGGCACAAGGATAAAAAGTGAAAATGTTTACACTGGACTGTACACAAATAGGAATGGTGGGTATTTCTTAAACTGGACCTGTGTATTTTAGTTATTTTTCACTGAAAATATAGTAACTGTGTTTTAATACACCAAAAATTGCAATATTTATCCAATTCCAGTGACCTGTGTGCCTGACTCTAAGGGAATACATGTGATAACTATCAATAATGCATCTAAAGAGAAATATAACTCAACAGATAACATACACATTCACAGAGCCCTATGTCTGAACTTACACTATATGAACAAAACTATTGGGCGCCTATACTTTACATTTACAGGAACTTTTATGACCTCCCATTCTAAAGCCATACACATTAATATGGAGTTGGTAGAACCTTTACAGCCAAAATAACTGCCATTGTTCTGGGAAGGTTTGTCAATGGTTGGCAGGAACAGAGTTAACCACCCTGTCCCTTCCCTTTTGGTATGCGTGGGCTGGTCCTACTTCCTGCCACGAGAGGAGTTCCAGTCTGGCTAGAGAGGAGAGAGGAAGCACATGCCAGAGCCCCTAGTCCTAGGGAACCTGATGTTCTTCTCTTGTGAGGACAACACTCCAGGGAGACAAAATCAAAGAAAAAAAGGTGGTCTCAAATGGCAGAAAATGCTCAAAACCCCAAATGCTTTTGCGCATTTCTAACCGGGGGAGCAAATCCTGCACATGTGGTCCATTGCTGAACGTAATCCCCAGCAAAAATGCATACAATGGAGGATGCCTGCAGCGGACCACATGTACCACAAAGACATCCTACACAGGACAGCCAAATGTGCGGATGTGACAAACTATATAAAACAACAATTCACAGAAAATGGTGCACTACAACCATGACAATATATGGCTAAACCCTCACACTGGTATAAAATGAGACTTTCACCAATATATTCTTATATCAAGAACATACCGGAGCCCGGGCACCCTGTCAAGGTATCTCAAGTGGCACGGGACCTAACGCTAACCCTACATGCCTTTGGGCATTTTTAGATAGGGGCATAAAGTCTGACACACAGCGACCAGCTCCCAGTTACCTCCAGAGTGAAATCACACATCGGATTTTATGCCCCTATCTGAAAATGCCCAACGGCATGTAGGGTTAGCGTTAGGTCCCGTGCCACGTGAGATACCTTGACGGGGTACTCGGGCTCCGGTATGTTCTTGATATAAGACTATATTGGCAAAAGTCTCATTTCATACCAGTGTGAGGGTTTAGCCATATATTGTCAATTGCATTTACCGTTGTAGTGCACCATTTTCTGTGAATTGTTGTTTTATACAGTTTGTCATATCAGCACATTTGGCTATCCTGTGTAGGATGTCTTTGTGGTACATGTGGTCTGCTGCAGGCATCCTCCATTGTATGCATTTTTGCTGGGGATTATGTTTAGCAGCGGACCACATGTGCAGGATTTGCTCCCCCGGTTAGAAATGCTCAACAGGATTTGGGGTTTTGAGCATTTTCTGACATTTGAGACCACTTTTTTTGTGTGATTTTGTTTGTACATTTATACCTGGAGGTGTGGTAACTCCAGGTTGAATGTGCCTTGATTTGACTAATGGGTAACATTCAGATGCACCTGTGCAGCCTGGGTCACATGGCGTCAGGGACAGATGGGACTCACAACCTCTGCTCCCCTCCCAATGTATGTGTGATTTCACACTGGAGGTAACTGGGAGCTGTTCGCTGTGTGTCGGACTTTATGCCCCTATCTGAAAATGCCCAGCGGCATGTATGGTAAGCGTTAGGTTCCGTGCCACTTGAGATACCTTGACAGGGTGCTCGGGCTCTGGTATGTTCTTGATATAAGAATATATTGGCGAAAGTCTAATTTTATACCAGTGTGAGGGTTTAGCCATATATTGTCAATTGCATTTGCCATTGTAGTGCACCATTTTCTGTGAATTGTTGTTTCAACACTCCAGGGAGATCATCAAATTCTCCTTCCAGAAAGCAACAAGACAGCAGAGTGATATGATTTACAGACACTGCTGCAAGATGAGGGACCATGGCTCAGACACCCATCACCTAAACCACCATTAGGTCTGACAAAGCTAAAGTCTGAATCTTACAGTGGATACATATACATACAAGTGCCTGCTAGTGCCAGTCTATAGTCATACAACCTGCCACCATATCTCCTCAACTAGTGCCAGAAACTGCACTTTGTATTTACTGCTGCTGGATGTACCACAAGATATATTTTCTACTAAGTAAAAAGAGACTATTATATGTTTACTTTTGGCTGGATTCTTCAAACTGCATTTCAACTGCACTGATACCAAAAGAGCAACTGGCTGTGGGAGTACACCATAACACAACACCTCATGATAGTCATTATCACTCCCTGGCTCATCAGGGGCTGGCTGCCCTAGCACCCACATGGACATTAACACCATGGACATGCCCAAAACTACTTGTTTCACTGTATTGACCAGAGAGAGCGACAGCCTGAGGGAGTACCCCATGACACATCATCATCAGGGCCACTACCACTCTCTGCTTCGGCTTCCATGCTTCAGCTCCTAAGGGGCTCATCAGCAGGACTTCTTCACCTGTGAGAGGCTGTCCCCACAGGTAAAGAAATAGCTCACTTCCCGCAAGGTTGACAGTGCTGGAACTTCATCCTGACCATGACAATTTCCCGCCTGCACCACTGCTCCAATTAGGAGAGAAAGGGCAGCTTCTGTGCATCTATACAACAAGGACACTGTTACTTCTACTTCTAGGGAATGTAAATGCTATGGGAATTTTCACATGACTCCAATTGAACTAGTGCAGCGTCCCACTAACAGTGGTTCACTTCAAACTGTCATATTGTATATATGGTAAGGCTATCCATTAGGCTGATGTAGATAGTTACACTCCTCGCCTGTAGATGGAGCTGGTCATCTGCTGCCACCCCTCTGTACAGAGAAGGATGAAGTTGGTGGTTGGAGAGAGAGTGCAGTGTAGTGAGTCAGCAGAACACAGTGAAGAAGCAGAGTCCAGCAGCTTTCCTGGAATCCTAACCTCAAATGCCACTGGAAAACCTAAAAGCCAGTGAAGTCATCATTAATTTCACAGCCAGATCCAAGTGCCACAAAGCGGTACACCAGGTGGAGGTAATCCATATTTTGCTTGTTTTGGACTCCATCATTACCAAACTCCCAGGAGATACTCCACAGCCCTGAGGAGATTACCGGATGATAAGTGCACTATTATCTATACATCTGAGTCACACTTTACCCCTCCGGAGTGTGAACCCAAACTTTATACTGTACCCAAAAGCCTGGCTGTTTTCTAGAGACTTTATATATGAAACCAGAAGGACCAGCCTTTTTGAAAACCCTACCATACCTATCATTTTGTATGCCATCTCTGTGTGCATAACCTGTACAATAAGGAGGATTCAGGAATTAAGTAAAAGTTCCCCTGTTTACATCAGAAACTGTCTCCTCATCACTTCTACTCCATTTCAAAAGTTTGTGTCTACTTCAAGACACTGGCGTCACGACAAACCAGGACCCAGCCGACTGACACTGCCAAAATTACCACCAAGGGCACCTCGTCTCACCATCCGTTGGAGTCCTGCGTTCAGAGTGTGCACCGAGGGAAGTCGTGTCCACCCTCCACACAACTGCACGCCGGTCCAGGGGACACTACTGGAAACCGTGAGTAAACCATCGGCAACACCACACTGTGACATATCCCTGACGCTCACGTGTTCCCCCTGCGGTACCAGCTCGCTGCACTAGTAATATGTTTTTTGAATGTGAAAAGAAACCAGAGTTCCTGGAGAAAACAGGAAAAGCACAGCAATAACATTGATGACTAATCCCAAGTAGATTATACCCTCGTCAGATTCAAACCTAGAGCTGGCAAGGTAACAGTGTTGGCCCTAAACTTGAGAGTTATAACCAAACCATAACTGAGTAAGGCTACTTTGACACTGGTGGCATGGTCCTCCGGTAGGCTGTTCCGGCTGGTGAAAAGCCTGCTGGATCTGTGCTGCCACAAGTGCACGCGTGCGGCCGGAACTCCGCTCCAGCCCCATTCACTATAATGGGGGGGCAAGCCAGAGTTCCGGCTGCAGCACGGCAAACATGCCGAGAGACGGCCGGAATAAAACTATGACATGTAGCCAGAGGACCATGCTGCTAGTGTGAAAGTAGCCTAAAGGTTTCTAAGGAATGCAGCAAAACTTTGCCTTAATACAGTACGGTGGACCATGCCGTGGTAGTGGGTAGTCGTCCTTTAACCATTCGGCAGCACAATGAGGAGGTTTGTATATTAGAAAGAATATCATTACAAAGAATATGGAAGGTGATATAATAATTAAGGAGGACAGAACCAATCAGTACTTAATCATGTAAATTACCCTAATAACACACTTATCAATCAAGTTTCCTTTCTGCTGTGTGAGAAAGAAAAAAATCTCATTGTTTCACTACAAAAAGTGCCTGAGACGTCGCAGCAGGTCATAGCTCCTTGACATCCCGCGGACGATAAAATGTATGGTGGATAAAGAACCATGAAGACCACAGCGAAAGATTTCTGTGTCATACAATTCATGTAACATTAGCAACAAAATTTATCCTGAAATATTTGGAAAATGAGTGCAAAAATTATCTCTGTATTATCTGTCAATCTGACAGATCCGTTCATCCAAACCAGCACATTCACGTTTGTCAATCAGCCCAGAGAGGTTTCAGTGTAACTAGAAAAAAGATCTATGTTATAAGGAACTACTTAACCGAAATCAGTTTTATAATGCAAGTCTGAATGACTGACAGGCAGTTTTCCACCAGAAAAAGATATTTTTAACTGTGCTCCTCATTATATAATAAATGTGTTCTGGAAGAATAAGTTCAGTCCCTTAAAAATAAGTCCTGCTCTCCATGTACAGAAGAATTGCATGTCTAGTAATGAAAAGGCAGGAGGATTTAATCAGTTCAGCACCAAAGGGACCAGAGGCAATTTAGACATTTTTAAGACCTGTTCAGAAATTTTAAGGTAGAGGCCACTCGGATAATATATTGTGTCACGGATTTAAAGGGGTTGTCCCATGAAAAATATTCTACAGTTTTCAAACCAGCACCTGGATTCCACCTTCCACCTTCCAGACTCAGGCAATTAGAATAACTCCCTGGATCAACGACCTATCTCTAGTAACTATAACCTGTAATATTATTACCCTCCAGAAATACATCCAGGCCTCTCTTGAACTCTTTTAGTGAACTTACCATCACCACCTCCTCAGGCAGAGAGTTCCATAGTCTCACTGCTCTCACTGCACTTACTGTGCCAGCCCAATACAGACCCCTGTGATACCCCACTAGTGACAGTGACCCAATCTGAGTATGTACCGTTAATAACCACCCTCTGTTTTCTATCACTGAGCCAGTTACCCACATACAGACATTTGCTCTCAGGCCAAGCATTCTCATTTTGTATACTAACCTTTTATGTGGTACAGTGTCAAATGCTTTAGAGAAGTCCAGATATACGACATCCATTGATTCGCCGCGGTCAAGTCTAGAACTTACCTCCTCATAGAAACTGATTAAATTAGTTTGACATGACTGATCCCTCATGAAGCCATGCTGATATGGAGTAATTTGTTTATTTTCATTGAGGTACTCCAAGATAGAATCTCTTAGAAAACCTTTAAACAGTTTACCCCCGACAGATGTTAAACTTACCGGCCTAAAGTTCCTGGGCTCTGTTTTTGGACCCTTTTTGAATATTGGCACCACATTTGCTATGCGCCAATCCTGTGGAACACTCCCTGTCAGTATAGAGACCTTAAATATCAGAAATAAGTCTGTGATTAAAAAAACAATCTGCAGTTTAAAACTTCTATACAGGGCCCCAAAATTAGGCGCTAGCATTGGTATAAGGAACCAGAACTGCCTGCTGTAAATTTATGGTGGGTGGTCTTTAAAGGGAACGTACCACCAGGTTTGTGCGGCACTATCTGAAGGCAGTATAACGTAGTGGCACAAACCCTGATTCCAGCTCTGGGTCACTTTTCATAAAGTCCCATTTTATTAGCGCTGAGTCCTGATATTCATGAGCGGTGCGTTCTCATGCCTTCCCTTAGATGATTGACAGCTTTTTTCTAGGGATGAGCGAACTTCTGTTTTAGGAGTCCTCTCTTGCATAATGTAAACCAGATGGATCTGTAATGCAGCCCATAGACTTCTATTATGACGGAATTCGTAATGGAATGCCTCTGCATTCTGTTATGCATTGTGTCCTTGAATTGCATTATGGTCCGTGGTCACGGAATCCATAACGCAATTCAGCAGTGACCAGAGCACGAATGCAAACTTCTAAAACAGAAGTCTCCTCATCCCTACTTGTTGCCTACACTGTGCATAAGGAGGAAGCTGCCAATCAGCAGCAGATATTCTCTTTACTTAATTATAATGGCGCCCCTTGGTGTTTCATCTGTATAACCAGCTACTGTGGTGGTCACACATGTTCAGTTCCATCCTTCAACTGCCACCAGCTGTATCTACTATTAGAAACTGAGCCAGATACAGGGAGAGAACTGTTGCGGAAAGGACACACTTCTAGAGCTGGGATAGGGAGAGAGCTGCTGCTTAAAGTACACACCCCCTTGAGCTGTGATAGGGAGAGAGATATAGCAGAAAGGCCATGTTTTCTGAGAAAAGACACGCCCCTTGAGTTGCCAGCTTGAAATAAATTTAACAGATCAATTGCTAACATTAGTGTTTATTGCCGATCACAGACATTAACTGCGGGTGTCTGCTGCTTATGGTGCCCGTTTTGTTTCAAAGCGGGTGTCATGTTCAAATGTCGAAATTCTGCCATACATGTACAGGGGAGGTCCAGAAAGGGTTAAATAATAGCTGTAGGAAAGTAAAGAAAGACTATCAGGGACCACCCGAGCATCGGTGCTGAGGCTGCAGGGAATAGCACAGGTGACTAAAGTATTTTTTTTTATTTTAACTTGACCTGCAGCTTGTTCAATTTCTTAAACTCTTGGGCAACTTGTTAATCCTTTCAAGACTGGGAGATTTGCCATTTTTTTGTTTTTGTTTTTTACTCCCAGCCCTCCTAAAGCCATAACTACCATAGCAACTAACATACAGCCGCCTGGTACCACTCCTGAGTACAGAGCCTGCTGGACACTACATCCAGCTCCCCAGCAGCCAGTACACAGCCAAGAGTGCGTCCTCCCGATGTTTAACCTCCCAGATGGTGTGGTCACATTTGACCACATCGTCTGAGGGGTCAAATGTATGTGATCGATGTTATCGTCGATCGCATACATTAGTGCTGGGTGACTGCTGTGGCACCTGCTCCACTTAAATGCCCAACCGCCGATGTAATTTAAATGGGGTGGTCAGGAAAGGATAAAAAGGAATTTGCCAGTCAAATTTTCCCCACTGAACTATAGTAGGAATTTATTCACGGTGGTCATTTACCAAGACCAGCATATTACATGTCCACATGCATCAGATGTGTCAGAGGTGCACTTCTCTTAATAATTGTGGTGCATCTGTGAAGGTCTGTGCGCCAACACGGAGAGCTGGTGTGGATTTTGCCATTTTCTGCTATAATCTATGCCGATCATAACAAAAGGGGCAGGGGTGCACCTAACCTTGCTGCTGCCTGAGGCGAAAACTAAAACAGCTCCCCCCCCTCCCTAATGCCAATTTCTTAACCTAACCCCTTCCCTTTAGCCCATGGCTCTTCTGCTGCCCCCCTCTTGCCCCTACCTGTTGCTGCCTGAGGCGATCGCCTCACCTGGACTCATTGGTGGTGCATGTGCCAAACTTTGTAACTTTTTGGCAACAGTTTCTGACATACAGGGGTAATAAATTCCCCCTAAGTATTTATGCTAAAATGTGCAAAAACACACTTCTAGAGCTGGGATAGGGAGAGAGCTGCAGCTTAAAGGGCACACCCCCTTGAGCTGTGATAGGGAGAAAGATATAGCAGAAAGGCCACGTTTTCTGAGAAAAGACACGCCCCTTGAGTTGCCAGCTTGAAATAAATTTAACAGATCAATTGCTAACATTAGTGTTTATTGCCGATCACAGACATTAACTGCGGGTGTCTGCTGCTTAAAACAGCATAAACCGGGCACTTATGGTGCTCGTTTTGCTTCAAAGCGGGTGTCATGTTCAAATGTTTTTGTTTTTATTTTTTACTCCCAGCCCTCCTAAAGCCATAACTTCCATAGCAACTAACATACAGCCGCCTGGTACCACTCCTGAGTACAGAGCCTGCTGGACACTACATCCAGCTCCCCAGCAGCCAGTACACAGCCAGGAGTGCGTCCTCCCGATGTTTAACCTCCCAGATGCTGTGGTCACATTTGACCACATCGTCTGAGGGGTTAAATGTATGTGATCAAAGTTATTGTCAATCGCATACATTAGTGCTGGGTGCCTGCTCCACTTAAATGCCCGACCGCCGATGTAATTTAAATGGGGTGGTCAGGAAGGGTTAAAAAGGAATTTGCCAGTAAACTTTTCCCCACTGAACTATAGGAGGAATTTATTCACTGTGGTCATTTACCAAGACCAGCATATTACATGTCCACATCCATCAGATGTGTCAGAGGTGCACTTCTCTTAATAATTGTGGTGCGTCTGTGAAGGTCTGTGCGCCAAAACAGAGAGCTGGTGTAGATTTTGCCATTTTCTGCTATCATCTATGCTAATTATAACAAAAGTGAGGCAGGGGTGCACCTAGCCTTTCTGCTGCCTGATGCAAAAACTAAAGCAGCGCCGCCACCGCCCACCTTCCCCCTCACAATGCCAATTTCTTAACCTAACTCCTTCCCTTCAGCCCAGGGCTGCCCCCCCCTTCACCCGTGCTGCCTGAGGCCCCCTAGGAATTTATGCTAAAATGCTCAACTTTTTTCCTTTCTTGACACTTTCCAAAAGTGATGAGAAAAGTGGTTTATCATGAATGGATGGGGTTAACAAGCTTCCAACTATTTTGTTTTTTTTTACATTTTTAGACAGAAATTCACTGTACTTGCTATTAGTCATAAATGTACAATTCTATAAGTTACATCCCTGCACCCAGTACTGCACATGTGGGAAGAGGTTAAGAAACAGCTGTGGCCTGCACAGGTGCTGTATCCTCTGCACAGATAAAGGAGAACATAATAAGGCTTTCATGTCTTAGAATCCTAGATATTTGACACAGTGACATTAAACCGTGTGATGAATCTCTACAATATAAAGCTATTGAATTCCAGCACAATGCAGTCTTAGGCTGTTACAAGAATACCGGTAATGTACAATCCACAAATAGTTTTTGCTCTAAATCATAAATCAGTGATGTGAAAGTTAATTAAAATAATAAAAAGTTTTCATTGACATTTATATCTGGGGATGATTAATGGCTCACTATAATTAGGTGCCCAATATTTCCAGGGACAATAGGACTGTGGAAATGTGAAAACTACTGTTCTTAAAGCGTATCATGTATTCACAGCAAGCTCTTGCTATCTGTAGGTGGTTTTACATTAACTCTTGATATTATACTCCTTTAATCTGGAATGTGATGGTCTGGAAATAGTTCCAAAACCAGACTGCCATAAATAAACGTGGCACATACAAAAGACAAAGTGGAGAGCGCACACAGGCCAGGCAAGAAAGCAACATAACTTCGTGTGTCGCACCAAGGGCACAGCTACCTTGCAGGCAGTGACTGTGCCCCACTCCCCACTCTAAGGGCACAGTATGTGGCTCAGTAGTCCGGCAGGCTCCTTGGCCACAGAGTTGGTGACCCATAGTCTGTGGCTCAACATCCCCCATCTCAGCATCTTCTTCTAGTCACTGATGCAGTCTGGGTGGGTACTATTTCTATTATGGAGACAGGTTGATACACGTGACGACTATTGCAGTCAAGGCAACGCTCCACTTGATTTCTGGAGAAAATATATGCAATCTGGAAGGAAAACTAATTTGAATATGTTTCCCAGAAACCCAGAGGAGCATCACCTGGCCTGCAATATTTCGTACACGTACTCAGTATACTAGGGCCTCTCCATAATGAGAAAGAATACCCCTTAGACAATGCATATATATTGTTGTGGAACAAACATTTGTATACTAGGTTCTCTCATTCTCTGTCTCTCTCCCTCACTAATGCCTGGTTCGCTCATCTCTATTCGAATGGAAGCTAATCTCAATCCATGGCTGGGCAGCAATACTTCATGGTCAGCCAGGTATTTATAGTGGTCTGCAGAGAGAGCACATGGTGATCAACTGAGTATATCTAGAAGTACTTATTGAATATGCCACTCTCTCAGGGTTCTCTGCAGCCTTATCTGTGGAGGTCTCTGAATAAATCCATCTTTCTCAACACATTCATCAAAAGTATTGCTGGACATCACACTTACTACCACCTCTACTCAATTTTAGTTTAATTCATGGCCCCAGACTGAAATATCACTCTCACACAGCACATGGACTATTAGAGGCCTTAAGGGGTAACCAGGTAGCGTCTTTTTTACAGCAAGGAGGAAAAGTGAGTTTCAAAGACTATCTTGCTCATGGTTGGTGCTTTGCATTCTGTGTCCTCTAGAAAGAATAGCCCTATTCTGTTAGAAATGACCATCACCACCAGACACTCACCCACCAAACCATTGGCTTCTAGTGGGGGCATAGTTCTTCCTCTAAAGTTTTCATCTCAACCACAGTTTGGTCTAGTTTGAATTCCTGTGGCTGGCAGTTATGGGACATAATGGGCAGTGCAGGGCCATATTCCCTTCTTGATCACATAGCCAGCACCTTCTTCTACCCCTTTCTCGAACTTGCCATCCAGTAACTTCATCCTTCCGAATTTGATATGTGTGGCACCACTTCATCTATCTTAACTGTCAGCACTGCTTTCAGCTCTTTCATTATCCCTTCCAGAGATACCATTCTGGCTTCCATACTTTTGCTTTCTAACACTAACGATATGTGATTGGCTACCAGGACCATCCCAATTTGCTCATGCTTTTCTAAGGTGGCATCCTTCAGCTCCTGGTGTATAGTCAATTCAAGTTCTTGCTTAAATTCCTACCACACTGTTCTCTGCAACAGTTAATTTTGAGGCCTATCACAAACTGGTCCTGTATCACAATTTCCTTTATAAAGGACATTGCCCTTCTGCTGTCACATTTCCATGAATTCTTGCAGGCAGGGAGGTGTGTCCTCCTGCAATCTCTTTTGCAGCAAGTCTTTCAGATGATGTATCTCCATACACAACCTACCAGACATGAGAAATCTGCTTAAATGTCTGTCTCTTGCTCATTGTAACAATACTGTTCTTCTTGCCTCACGCTACAACAAGCTTAGGGACCGTTCTGCTTTTGGGTTTGGGGTCACATCATACTATCAGGCTTTCCCTTTAGCATTGTGTGCTTAAATCAGCTACCATTGACGTCAAACCACCAGCTGTAACTGATAAGCAAATAATTAACTATACAACAAATAAATGCCATGAAGTTCCATCATTTTAGATTAAAATACATTAGTCCACTCCTTATTACACTAAGCAACTGGTCTGAAGCCAGTTGATGCCAGCCAAAAGCAAAGTTGACCTGTCCCTTCTATATTTGGCCCATAGGAAAATGATGGGGCCCTTTATTACTTTATACAGTATGTTGATAAGCTGAAGGTCAAGTAGTGACTATTAGAAAAATAAAATTCTATTGCCTAAAGGCCTAAAAAAACAAATATACTTTTAAAAATGTAGTCAGTTTAAAATAAAAATGTAAACATTCTTACAGAATTTTCATTTCATAGCATGTACATGAATTACCAAGAGAGCTATATTTTCTGGCTCAAAGCAGAGCTCAGACACCAGCCATCCTTTACATAATTCTCATGGCAGAAATCCCCCTTTAGCTCTGGCAAAGCTTCTAAAATATCACTGACTCCAAAGTAATTGTAACCCTCAGTCAAACATGATGCATTTAAACATTTTACTCAGTTATATAAAATAGAGGGAAACAGAAATGAAGCTTCTCTCAGAACACACTTTATATTGCAGCTCCCACTAAAGCAGTGACCAGCATTTTTATAGTTCCCAACTGTGCTGCAGGAACTTTGAAAACATACTTTGGTTTATCCATGAATTACCTTTGAAAATGTAACCATCATTTTATAAAACTTATTACGTCAAATTGACAGAAGTTTTTATCAGTGGGGGTTAAGGTGCTGAGATCCCCCACTGATTGCTAAAATGAAGGGACAGAAGCACTCAATCCAGAGATGTGCCCTCAGAAAGCAGAACATGCAGTGTACTGGCTCTTAAGGGCTTAGGAGGCATTTTTTTATTATTGCATTTTAGTCATTTTGGACTCAAAATCATCTTTCAATTGGTTTCAATCTTTATTAAAAATATTGAGCCGTCCTGTACTTTTTACTTTCACTTTGTGCCAGTCATCTAATAACCCTTATCTCTAATTAACAAAGGTGGGTTTACACAGGCTGAGGAGTAGCCGATTGTTGGGATAAAAGTGTTCCTTCCTGATAGTCAGTGAAGGAGAAAGCTGTACTTTACGAGCGGTCGCTATTGTAATCGTTCGTCCCCATACAGCTGCGCTGTTTCTGGGCAGCATATCACTGTTTAGACCGCTCAATCTGCTGCCTAGAAACCATAATTTACATGCCTGCATAAACGACATGATCACCTGCTTGTTCATCGGGTGATCGGTGGTACCTTTACACAGGCAGATTGTCGGGAGCGAGCGCTCACAGGAACATTCGTTCCCAAAACTCTTCCCCAATAATGGGCCATGTAAATCAAACTTTAGAGGTCATAAACACTGATTTAACCACATTCTTATAAGTAAGATAAGAACTGAGCTATAACGAGTGTTCATAAGATCAGAGAGCAGAGATAACAAGCCCATCAGGAGAGCTGGCAGATGAGGCAGAGATAAAATTCAGATCTTGCAACTAGAGCATCTCAGCCCTGTACAGAAAAAAGGGCTCCATATTTTTAATAAAGACCGAATTAAAAAAAAAAAAAATTAGCTGAAAATTAGTGTGATGTAATTGCCCCAAAGGAGTACATAGTCTTTAGAAACTCTATGGGGGAGATTTCTGCACTGATCTTGATATCCCTGATGCTGACGGAGAATGTGCCAAATTTATGATGAGGTGAAGACCTTGTCATAAACTAGTTCCATTCTCCGGTAGTAACTGTGCCTAATCAAAAATCTATGACAGCTCAAAACTTCAAACTTTATTTGCACTAGAAAACTGGAAAAAAAATTACAATATATTTGTCTCTGCTGTTGACACCCCTTTTGGAAAAAGTAGTGAGGGCAGGATAAAAAGAGGCACTTGCAACTTTTTTTTTTCAAATAGTCAAGAACATGCAGCTTTTTAAAGCCATTTTTCTGGTATGATAAACCTCCCCCAATGAGTTCATACATGCTCACCTGACTTTTGACTGTATTTACCGTGGGTTCTGTAGTTATTGGGGGCTGTAATTATTTTACCATCTAGGATATGTTCAAATATTTTATGTGTCACTTAACACTGCTCAAATTCTCAATGCCATGAAAATATGGAGTTAAAGCCTATATCTGTGTGAAGTATATGCTACAAATTTACAAGAGAAATACAAGTTACAGTGTGTGATGCTATAGGGCTGTAAAGGGATTACAGGATAACTTATCATTTTGGTTTATTTGCTTATGCATTCCCTACATTCTGTGCTGGTTCATCATATATCATTATAGGGGTCACTTTCTCTGATAATAGAGCTTAAAATGCTTTGCATTCCTTTATATATCTATAGGGTTACATGACAAAATTCTAATTAGCTGCCTCCACTAGAGGGAGCTCATTGCATACACGTGCATAAGGCTATTATGTTCAATGGAAGCAGAAGGGGGAATTACCAGCAATTTTATTGCTAGTAAAAGTGTAAAGCCAGGACAGTGCTGGTGGCAATCCTGTCCAATATATTTAGCTTTCTGCTATATAGCAACATAATTATCACCTTCAGCTTGCTTTCTTCCAATAGTAATGAACAAAGATGGTGGAAGGTCATACAGCTCACAGACATTTGGTTGTCAATGATAGTCTTGTTCTGCAATGTATCAACAGTATTTAATACAGGGAACTATTTTTTGATGACACTACTCACGTTATCATATTGTTGACTGTAAGCAGTACTAAAAGTCAAAGAACTGTGATTATTTGGTTTTTTACATGTTTTGTTCCTGTATAGATGTTCCCGTCCAGTTTTAGATATAGCCATATTAAAAGCTTTGCTGATGCAATTCTCACTATACCCACGAGCATGCAATCTACTTCTGATGATGGATGGAAGGAATTTCTATATAGGGAACATGATATCTGGCCCAAGAAACTATCCTCATTACACTATCTACGTGTCAGGAAAATGTAAATGACAAATTATATTGATTATCGCTCATCTATGCCATAAATGTGGGGACTAACAATAACGACCTCCTCCAACTAAGGAGAAGTCATCGATGTACCTACCACACCACACCATACTGTCAATGAATGGGTTGGAAGGAGAATACAAAAAATTCCTTTCCCAATACCACATTTACAAATTCAAATGTGATGGTGAGAAAGAAGTGCCCATAGGGCAACCCTGTAGCTGCAAAAAACAATTGTGCTGCAAAAGAAAATCAGTGATATACAAAAGATATTCCCTAATTTCTAAAGTGTAAGAAGTAAATTCCATCAAGGCTTGGGTTAATGCTGTTAATGCAGTCTCATGCTTCATGGAAGTATACAAGTCTGAAACATCACAAGACAACCAATAGTATTCCTCCCTCCACTGCATGCTATCCATCTGCTTCAACAAATCTGTGTTGTGCTTTATGCAGCTTGAAATACACCACACAATGCCTTGTAAAACACTGTCAATTTCCCAAGTTTTCCATAAGGGACCCCATGCTGGAAATAATGGGACTCAATTGAGGGGGGAAAGTGCCTTTATGAACCTTGGCTAAGGTGTGGAATATCGTAACTAGAGGAAACTGGGGAAGCATGTGTTCAGTGTGTTTAGAATAAAATATACCTATGCATTCTCCTTCCTCCAGGACCTTCCAATATTTATTTAAAAATACATCTGCGGGATATGAGTGTAGTTTTCTATACATCTATTGGTCATACAGCAACCTGTGAACCTCCTTCACATATAACTGACTAATCAAGACAACCACAGATCCACCTTTGTCAGAGTTCCTGACTATGGTATTTGCAATGTTCTTTAACTCATTAATGGCTTTTTATTCTGGTAGTGACAAATTGGCAGAACATGTTACAGAATCTTTGTATAAAGCTCTGAGATCTTTTTCTATGAGGTTCTGGAAGTCATCCATTTCAGAGGTGCAACTATCGTTGGGATAAAAATGTGTACACACCTGTGGAATGGAAGATTTCACAACCCCATGGTCAGCCTTAGAATGCCTCTCAAGAGATCCCAGTGTGATCAAGGCCAAGGAAGAATGTGAATGAATAGTTATAATATTGCTAAAATTTCCAACAACCTCCACACTCAACCCTACCAGCAGCTACCATATTGTAGTTTTGTGAAAGAAACTATTACTTATTAACTTTTAAAGTAACATTCACCACATTTCTTCTATAGGTTGCTATTTTACAGAGGTAGGACAGGATCTCTAACCATCTGAAAGTAAATGGGGCTGTGGTGCAATACTACAGACAACAGTGGCACTGGAGCCAGATTCAGGTGTACCGTTACAGCCAATGACTGTCCTCAGCAGTGACATGTTACCAAAAAGCAAGTCACTGCTGGATCACATTCTGCTTGGGGACACATCACCGCTGAAGTCAGTCATTGACTGCAGTGGCACACTTAAAGAGGACCGTTCACTGCTCCTGACCTGCCTATTTTAATAGCTTCATGCATTCCCCACGTACTAACAAATCTGGAGCATCTATTCTTATGACTCTATGTTGTGCCATTCCTTTATTATTCCTGCTAGAAGTTATAATTATATTGCTATTAGCCTTCAGTAAGGGTACAGAGGGGAGGTAAACAGTTGGGGGGTGTACCTACACAGTCTGAAAATGGCAGCACTGATTGGATAGAGTGAGTCTGTGCAGGTACACACCCCCGACTGGTTACCTCCCCTCTGTACCCTTACTGAAGTCTAATAGCAATTCATTCATAACTTCTAGTAGAAATAATACAGAAATGGCATAACGTAGAGCCATAAGAATAGATGCTCCAGAATTGTTAGTACATGGGGAACGTATGACACTATTAAAACAGGCATGTCAGGAGAGGTGAAAGGTCCTCTTTAAACCTGCACATGCAGAAAGTTGACAGATGGTTACCAGAAGCAAAAAAAAATCTTGGATAACTTTTGTAAGTTGGACCATCAATGTGTGGTTGATATAGGCCTGACTTCAGGGACCACAACTGATCTTCAGAATAGAGAGACTGCAGTGCTGTCTTAAATAGATCTCTATAAGCTAACACAGCCACAAGCATGAACAATCCACTGTGATACCTGATAAACCTTGTACTCACTGGAGCAGAGAGACACCTGGTCAGTTGTGGTAATGAGGTCTCAGTTAGTGTTATATCTAAGAAGGTCGATGGGGGCCAGCTAGAATTATGGATGTACTGTAGTATAAGATTTGTGTGGTTTTTTTTGTCAAACTGATGCAAACTGATATATATCCTATATGTATTGCCATCTAAAAAGATTTTGGAGCCCTGCAACAAGACGGTCCATAATAATAAGCAAGAGACATTTTTAATTAATTTTGGAGATTTAATAAACTGGAAAGCTTCTTAAAAGGGTTGTCTGAGATTTTCATATTGATGACCTATCCTCAGGAGGCCATAAATATCTTAGCGTGTGGGTCCAACTCTTAGCACCCCTACCAATTAGCTCTTTGAAGAGACCACGGTCCCCTATTGAGTGCCTCAGCCCTTTCCAAGGTCTGTGACATCACAGTCATCGGTCACATGGCCTAGAAGCAGCTCAGTCTCATTGAATAGGGCCGAGCTGCAATACTATGCGCCACTACTATCGAATAGATGGAGAAGTGCTTGGAAAACTGCAAGGAGGATGTGGAGCCTCCTCAAATAGCTCATTGGCGGGGTATCAGTAGTTGGATAGGTCATCAATATTAAAAAATCCCTTTACGTTTGAAATAATTCAATAAACTGGAAGTAATTGAAAAACTTGAAAACACAAGTACTGTAGGTATCTTTTTAAAGTTTAAATAGGTATTCCTATTTTAGGCAATATACGCAGGATATCTGTCCTACAGGCCTGATAGATACAAGTCCACCTGGTAACCTTCATTCACTGATTCTCCACCATTGAGTTACAGAATGAGCTGCACCTACTAGAGACAGCAGTGACATTGGGCATGTAACATTTAATTAAATGTAGCTATGTATAGTTTGAGCAGGTGCTGAATTTTATCAAACAGGTTTCCACAGTGAAGAATACGAAGAACCTATGAAGTTAGTGATAAAAGTTCTAATTAGTGTGGAGGAGGATGTCTCATTGCTTTCTATTTTAATAACTGACAGGTGATTTCTGAAGTATTCGAAATTACGTATTCCAATTTAAAGTAGTTCAATAATTCAGTCAAAGATACTGTATAAGAACCTTATCATTCTTTTGAAGAAACTTTAAGAAATTGTACACATTCTCACTGCTTTATCGATAGATTTAGGCTGAGTTTACACACTGCAGTACTTGGCCAGTTACTAAGTGGCAAAACCTCATGTGTTTGCTGCAGTTATGCAATGCAGGTTTGGTAACAAATGATGCACATTTTTGTAACATGTTTCAACTGTAAACTGTGCTGCCAAAATAAGGAAATACAAAACCAAGATGACTGCATGTTGGGTAACTGGCTGCACAGCACACTACTGCAACGTGTAAACGCTTCCTCAGATAGAATTCATATCATAACACCAAGGGGACTGCATGAGTGGTAATTAGCCACAAGGCACACTATGCAGTACTCCAGGGCATGGGGGTACTTGCAAAATTGTTTGCTGTTTAATACTTTTCATGTTAATTAATAACATTTTATTATTTTCTTACCCAATATGGTTATGTCTGGAAGTGACACAGTTAATGAACTCTGGAACAACCCTCTACAGTTTTGGATCCTGGATCTGCCCCCTAGCTCAGTTAGAGTTGTCGGTCAGCAAAAGAAGAGTGAGGAAGCAACACTAATGTACTCTGTTCCTCACCAGATTGGTCTAAAGCTGTTGAAAGATGATCTGCAGAAAGGAGGAAGGAGAGAAAGAGACTAGAAGGTTCAAAACTATGCATGGCTGAGCATCAGAGTCAGTAAGGTATCCTGCTACCTTGGCTGCACATTAACTGTGAAAAGTCTGTTCTTATGCTAGGTATTCTGCTACCTAAGCAAAATAGAATGTACTATATGTACTATAGGGAGAGGAATACTGTTAAGACACACTTCACACTTGAACATAACTTGGCAGGTCATGTCTCTGACAACCTGTATGCCTTAATTGTGAATTTCAATTACAATTGGGAAGTAACAAACAAGTAAAATAACAAATAATTAAAACATATGAATAAAAAAATGCAGAAGGAGAGACGTTCCTGCCCATAAAAGATCTACAGAAACGAAGACGCTGCTCAGAAAAGCATACAATCTAGAAAGAATGTAAGGAGAGAGACAATAGGCATTTGATGTTAATTTTGTCCTTGGGACCAGCCCCTTTGTTTTAAATAGGGAATGTAAAAACTGCATTAGTCACTGACCCGGTTACTGTCTGAGCCAAAATAAAGCATAGGGTGATACAACAAAGGGAGTAAAGGCCCTTTTAGACGGGCCGATTATTCTCCCTGCCCGAGCGCCGATCAGCGATATCGGCGCTCGGGCAGGGAGCCTTTACACGGCCCGACGAATCGAGCGCCGGGCCGCACGAGTGATCGCTGTATCGCTCGTGCGGCCGGAAAGCTCCATACTGTCAGGCGCACAACGCCTGTTTACACAGGGCGATGTGCGCCCGACAGATTGGATCTTTTGGTTTCTACAAAAGATCCAATCAGCCGACGAATGAGCGTTTTGCTCGTTCGTCGGCTGATTAGGGCCACTTTTACACGGGCCGATTATCGGCACTAGCGTTCCTAGGAACGATTTTTCAGCCGATAATCGGCCGGTGTAAAAGGACCTTTAGAGTGGATCTGTTACCGAGTCAAGTTGTGTATGGGCCTTGGACTACGGTTATGTGATATATGGTTGTTCTCTTTGAATAAATGAGTTTTCAAGGTACACTTTAAACATAGAATGTTAGGAGCAAGTTCCACAGAATAGGTGGAAAACAGAAGAACCCTGCATATGATAAGAAAGTCATGTGTCCATACAGTTCCCAATTAAAAACATGATTTTATTAAATTCATTAAAATTAACCAATTACATATGGGATCCAACAAAATGCCTACCAAAACCATCTCTTGGGCTATATTGGTATATAATTATTGCACACTTAAAGAGAAAAAAGAGAAATGAAAAAACGAAGGAAATGAAGTAAATAAAACTAATGTAAAGACTTTTTCAAATTAAATTTGCAGTTATTAGATATAGAAAATGAGATGGGAACTATATCATGGGAAATATGAATGGTTATTGCATTATGTTAATAATCCCTGTTATGTCTCAGTCTTCAGTCTTTTGTCCACCTTGACTGACCATTTACAGCTGTATAAAATTATTTAAGCAAGTAGTTCCGTCACAATAATGAGAATATTGCAAAGTGGACATTTCCTTGATGTGATATGATAATAAGAGGTTGTAAGAAAGCAGGATGAGAGTTAGTGGTCATCTGCTGAGTACTAGAGAGTTGATAGGTGGAGATAAATGCAGAGATAGATGATGGAGATCAGAGGCGTAGCTAGAGGTTCAGCACAGGGGGGGCGAAACATACTTGAGTGGGCCCCCCACTTGGCTTCCCAAACGCACGTTTCCAACTTCACAGGCACATACTACTAGTTGTGGTTATAATATTGTATTAGAAAGATTACTATATAAACTGCTAGATCATCTATGCTGCTAAGTACAGTACAATAGACTTTCTACATACCCTACTCTAAATACTCTACCACATAATGCAGTGAAATATAGGAGTAATAGGAGTAAAAAACAAGAGGACTCCTATGTTAAAGGAAACCTGTCCACAGTTTTTACATCACTAAACTAACAGTCCCCTGCCCCCATCAGACCTCAGATCATCAGAATGTGCCCCCCATCAGACCTCAGATCAGTGTATTGTGCCCCACCAGACCTCAGATCAGCGTATTGTGCCCCATCAGACCTCAGATCAGCAGAATATGCCCCCATCAGACCTCACATCAGCCTACTGTGCCCCCATCAGACCTCAGATCAGCGTATTGTGCCCCATCAGACCTCACATCAGCCTACTGTGCCCCCATCAGACCTCACATCAGCGTATTGTGCCCCATCAGACCTCAGATCAGCGTATTGTACCCCATCAGACCTCAGATCAGCAGAATGTGCCCCCATTAGTCCTCACATCAGCCTACTGTGCCCCCATCAGACCTCAGATCAGCGTATTGTGCCCCCATCAGACCTCCGATCAACAGAATGTGCCCCCATCAGACCTCAGATCAGCGTATTGTGCCACATCAGACCTCAGATCAGCATATTGTGCCCCCATCAGACCTCATATCAGCAGAATGTGCCCCCATCAGACCTCAGATCAGCGTATTGTGCCCCATCAGACCTCAGATCAGCGTACTGTGCCCCCATCAGACCTCAGATCAGCGTACTGTGCCCCCATCAGACCTCAGATCAGCGTACTGTGCCCCCATCAGACCTCAGATCAGCGTATTGTGCCCCATCAGACCTCAGATCAGCGTATTGTGCCCAATCAGACCTCAGATCAGCGTACTGTGCCCCCATCAGACCTCAGATCAGCAGAATGTGCCCCCATCAGACCTCACATCAGCCTACTGTGCCCCCCACCAGACCTCAGATCAGCGTATTGTGCCCCCATCAGACCTCAGATCAGCGTATTGTGCCCCCATCAGACCTCACATCAGCGTATTGTGCCCCCATCAGACCTCAGATCAGCTTAATGTGCTCCCATCAGACCTCAGATCAGCGTATTGTGCCCCCATCAGACCTCATATCAGCAGACTGTGCCCCTATCAGACCTCAGATCAGCGTATTGTGCCCCCATCAGACCTCAGATCAGCAGACTGTGCCCCCATCAGACCTCATATCAGCAGACTGTGCCCCCATCAGACCTCATATCAGCAGACTGTGCCCCCATCAGACCTCATATCAGCCTACTGTGCCTCTATCAGACCTCAGATCAGCATATTGTGCCCCCATCAGACCTCATATCAGCAGACTGTGCCCCCATCAGACCTCATATCAGCCTACTGTGCCCCTATCAGACCTCAGATCAGCTTAATGTGCTCCCATCAGACCTCAGATCAGCGTATTGTGCCCCCATCAGACCTCATATCAGCAGACTGTGCCCCCATCAGACCTCATATCAGCCTACTGTGCCTCTATCAGACCTCAGATCAGCGTATTGTGCCCCCATCAGACCTCATATCAGCAGACTGTGCCCCCATCAGACCTCATATCAGCCTACTGTGCCCCTATCAGACCTCAGATCAGCGTATTGTGCCCCCATCAGACCTCAGATCAGCAGACTGTGCCCCCATCAGACCTCATATCAGCAGACTGTGCCCCCATCAGACCTCATATCAGCAGACTGTGCCCCCATCAGACCTCATATCAGCCTACTGTGCCTCTATCAGACCTCATATCAGCCTACTGTGCCTCTATCAGACCTCAGATCAGCATATTGTGCCCCCATCAGACCTCATATCAGCAGACTGTGCCCCCATCAGACCTCATATCAGCCTACTGTGCCCCTATCAGACCTCAGATCAGCGTATTGTGCCATCAGACCTCAGATCAGCAGACTGTGCCCCCATCAGACCTCATATCAGCAGACTGTGCCCCCATCAGACCTCATATCAGCCTACTGTGCCCCTATCAGACCTCAGATCAGCATATTGTGCCCCCATCAGACCTCAGATCAGCATATTGTGCCCCCCATCAGACCTCATATCAGCAGACTGTGCCCCCATCAGACCTCATATCAGCCTACTGTGCCCCTATCAGACCTCAGATCAGCGTATTGTGCCCCCATCAGACCTCAGATCAGCAGACTGTGCCCCCATCAGACCTCATATCAGCAGACTGTGCCCCCATCAGACCTCATATCAGCCTACTGTGCCCCTATCAGACCTCAGATCAGCTTAATGTGCTCCCATCAGACCTCAGATCAGCGTATTGTGCCCCCATCAGACCTCATATCAGCAGACTGTGCCCCCATCAGACCTCATATCAGCCTACTGTGCCCCTATCAGACCTCAGATCAGCGTATTGTGCCCCCATCAGACCTCAGATCAGCAGACTGTGCCCCCATCAGACCTCATATCAGCAGACTGTGCCCCCATCAGACCTCATATCAGCAGACTGTGCCCCCATCAGACCTCATATCAGCCTACTGTGCCTCTATCAGACCTCAGATCAGCATATTGTGCCCCCATCAGACCTCATATCAGCAGACTGTGCCCCCATCAGACCTCATATCAGCCTACTGTGCCCCTATCAGACCTCAGATCAGCGTATTGTGCCCCCATCAGACCTCAGATCAGCAGACTGTGCCCCCATCAGACCTCATATCAGCAGACTGTGCCCCCATCAGACCTCATATCAGCCTACTGTGCCCCTATGAGACCTCAGATCAGCATATTGTGCCCCCATCAGACCTCAGATCAGCATATTGTTCCCCCATCAGACCTCATATCAGCAGACTGTGCCCCCATCAGACCTCATATCAGCCTACTGTGCCCCTATCAGACCTCAGATCAGCATATTGTGCCCCCATCAGACCTCAGATCAGCAGACTGTGCCCCCATCAGACCTCATATCAGCAGACTGTGCCCCCATCAGACCTCATATCAGCCTACTGTGCCCCTATCAGACCTCAGATCAGCCCACCCAGCCACATAGGATTAAAATAAAAAACTTTACTTACCTGTTCTGCGCTGCGGCTGCCCTCCGGTCCGCGCTCTGCTCTCTTCCCTGGCGGCGCGCACTATGACCTGACGCTGCGTGCAGCGTCAGGTCATAGTGCGCGCCGCCAGGGAAGAGAGCAGAGCGCGGACCGGAGGGCAGCCGCAGCGCAGAACAGGTAAGTAAAGTTTTTATTTTAATCCTATGTGGCTGGGTGGGCTGATCTGAGGTCTGATGGGGGTCCCTAAATACAAGTGAGCGCTTCCATAATGGAAGCGCTCACTTGTATTCGCCTGATAGAAGGCAAGGTCATCCTTGCTGGGGCCCCCCTGAGTCACTGGGCCCGGAGCCGTCGCCCCCCCTGCCCCCCCGGTAGCTACGCCACTGATGGAGATGTAAGCTAGTTAATGACAAAACCTGTAGGAGCTGTAAATATCATTCAGCTTTCCTAGGAACAGATATAGGCTACCTGAGGAGTGGAAGGGAAAAAGACAGAAGACTTCTACTGAGTAGCTTAATCTAGCTGGTGATTTTTTGGCCATTGTGTAAAGAGCCATGCCATCATTACGTGTTTTGCTATGCTTTCTTCCTCCACCAGCCTAATATCTGGGCTTTTGAAGACTAAAGACCAACAATTTGTTGCCATTATTAAATGTCAGGACACATAAGTTGTTTTTTTTTCTGAAAATTGCTGCTTATAAAGGTCACAATAACATAAGGCCATTTTATTCTGTTTAGGTAACTGCCTTTTACAAATATGAAAACCTCCATAATGATAAATGTCTGACAGGAGTTATACTCCCTATAGATAATGACATTACCAGTGAGTGTGCAGAAGCAGAAAGTAAAGAACATTATGATAAAATCTCATTCACTATTTTAAATATCAAGTTGAAATCTGCTCTGCGTGTTATACAAATAATGATTGTTTTCATTGTCTGCATATGCAGGCCCTTTTATCCAAAAGCAGCCAAATCTTTCCATTTTATATAGTCTGACTAGTGATTTTAATGATTGCAAGATTAATAGATGCTTGCTCTTGCTGGGCGTGCGGCACTAAGCAGCCTTGTGAATAAGTGGAGTTAAAGAACTGAAGTGTAAGACAAGGAGCAAGAAACTGAGGTGTGATAGATTTTCCTTGTGCATTGTTTGCTTGATTCTAGCAAGTTCTCCAATTACAGCAGACCGGGGTCTAAATCTAAATTCATATTAACTGTTTTCTTTCTTTACTGTTCATCCCCATTTAAACATGTGCTCCATGGACAATGCTACTAAGTGTGTGTCCTGTGCAATGTATGCATGCCTTGAAAAGCAATTTGAGAGTGAATACATTTGCACTAGATGCAAGCATGTTGCATGTTTGGAATCCCAGATCTTGGATCTAAATAGACAGCTTGCAACATGCAGAAGCATTGCAAAACTGGAGAGAGGCTTAGACCTTACTGTGCAGGCGCTGGCTGAGGTCAATGAAATGGAGATGGGTGGAGGAGCGCAAGATCAGGACTACGGCATCTGTAGTTGGGTTAATGTTGGAAGGAAGGGTAGAGGGAAAAGTGCCAGGGAAGCTAGTCCTGAGCTGGAATGCCCTAGTAAATATGCCTGTCCAGCAACACTGCAGCAGTGTGTTTCTCCCAGCAACCAGGAGGATGACTGCTGTAAGAAGGATGGGTAAAGGAGAGCAGCAAAGGACAGACAGATGCTGGTGGTAGGGGACTCTATTATTAGGCAGACAGACAGGGTCATCTGTTGCCGAGACCGTGAGTGCCAAACAGTGTTTTGTGTTCTGGGTGCTCGGGTTCGGCATACTGTGGATTGGATGGACAGATTGCTGGGTGGGACTGGTGGTTATGGTCCATGTTGGTACCAATGACAAAGTCAGGGGTAGATGGAAGGTCCTTAAAAATTATTTTGGCAAATTAGGAGAGAAGCTCAAGTCCAAGACCTCCAAGGTAGTGTTTTCAGAAATACTACCAGTTACACGAGCGTCACTAGAGAGACAACGGGGGCTTAGGGAGTTAAATAAGTGGCTCAGAGGCTGGTGCAGGAAGGAAGTGTTTGGGTTCATGGAGAAATGCCAGAAGTATAGCAAGCAAAATAGGGGAGTTCAAGTCTAAGATACTAGAGGAACACATAGATGTAGTTGGAGTGCCTGAGACATGGTTGAACTCTTCACATGATTGGGCTGTTAATATACAGGGTTTTACACTATTTAGGAAAGACCGGATCAATAGAAAAGTGGTGAATGTGAAAGAGGCAATTGTGGGTGAGGATGGTGAGGATGTTGAAACCTTATGGGTTGAATTACAAAGGGAAACAAACACTGAAGAAATAATACATTGTGTAATCTAGAGACCCTCTAACATCACAGAGGAGATAGAAGTTTATCTGTATAACCAAATAGGACGGACTGCACAGGCTGGTACAGTGGTCATAATGGGAGATTTTGACTTCCCAGATAATGACTGGGTTCATGGTTCTGCTTCAGCTGCAAAGGGGAGAAGATCCCTCAACTTGCTGCAGGGTCACTTTATGGGCCAGTTTGTAGAAGATCACTCTAGGAGTGATGCTCTGTTGGATCTGGTAATTTCTAATGATGCAGATCTTGTTGAAAATGTTACTGTTCAAGAAACATTAGGTAATAGTGACCACAATATAATTATAAAAAGTAAACTCTGGCTAGAGCAAAAACACAGAATTTTAAAAAGGTCCCAGGTTAAGGGCAGCATTTCAGGGCATTGACTGGGAGTAGCCTGGGAGTAGATACTGTCACATAATAATACAGGATAAATGGGAGAGCTTTAAATCCACATTGAGTAATTACGCTACAAAATGTATTCCTGTAGGTAATAAGTATAAACAGCTAAAATTAACCCCCCATGGCTTACAGCTACTGTAAAAAGGACAATAAACAACAAAAAAAAGGGTATTTTAAAAAAAATGCTAATCTGAGGGGTCAGCTGTAGCCTTTGAAGCTTACAAAGGACTAAATAAAATCAGTAAAAAATAGATAAAATCTGCAAAAATACAAAACATACAGCAGATAGCAAAACAAATCCCATACATAATGAGCTCTCATCGGTAATTAACTCTGAGAATCATGTACTCATATACAGTACTTGGCCAGCGACCGCACATTCAACTGCCCTGTCCCACATCTCACCTCCTTAGTCCCCTGCTCCATATCTTAATTAGAGACAACTGAAGGAGGAGGAAGACAGAAAATGGCATCTATAGATGGCCATCACAGCTTTTGGGACAATATATTATTCTGCATTGTGGTATATGGTACTGATGGGATGGTATTTTGTGCTATGGTATTGCTGACCCCACCTATTTGTGCTGCCCTGTCTTCTGTCAATTTGGACCCCCTACACCATAGGGCCACTCTTAGGATTTTTTTCCAGGCCGATTTTAAGTTCTTAGTCCGCCACAGCTACAAGGTAATACTGTAGCAGATGAAGGTCTATAAGAGTATCCAATGAATAAATGCCAATGTATATTGTATCCTCTACCATTGTAATTACTGCTGCCTGAGAGATATTGCATCACATAAAAATATCTTTTATGTGGCCCCCTCTATAAAGTTGAATCATCTAGAAAATCAACTAATCTCACTTTCTTATAATTGTATTTTGGATTGATCATTTTAAATCTCATCACACTGGAGATCAAGATGACATTTTTCTTTTATAAGAGCTGCAGACATTGCTGAACCGCTTTGTTCTGCACATATCCCGCGGACAATGATAAAAAAGGAAAAAAAATTATATTCTATTTTTAGAGGGTATTGAAGGAAGTTGCTTTCTGCCATTAACCCCCTGAGTGGAAATATCTCATACCTCACTGGCCAGACTGAACCTTACATTGTACCTAGGTACAGCTTTCACCAAGGAAATTGTTATTTTGTATTATGTTTTTGGACTGAGGGTTTTTTGTCTACAGTACATTTACCCAATAGAAAGGCTTACAACTAATAGAAAACCTCAGGCACGGTGGCTGCAGGTGGAAAATGTCTTGTTTATGGGTAGGGGATGTATTTATAGGTCATATATGCATGTATCTAAAATTTATTGACCAGAATAGGAAACAAACAGAGCTCCTTCAGCGTCAGTTGGAAAAATCAGCACTGAATTTCAAAACTCAGGGTGTGTTCACAAGCGGTAGATTTTTTTGCAGAAATATCTGCAACTGAAAATCCATTCCATTCATCTAAATAGGGCTGTTTTGGCAGCAAATACATGTATTTCTGCAAGCCCCCTTCAGATGGAATGCATTTCATTTTCAAAAATGTATCTCTTTTCATTTCTTTTTTAGAGATGTTTTTCCCCTCCCCAATTTCTCAAACACAATGACAGCAATAGTAAAATATGTCTGAGTGACACTGACATACATAGCTATGGGTACAATGTTTTTAAAAAGTCACTGCGCCGGAACATGTGTTAAGCTTTTTCACGGTGTTATGGAATAAAAAAAAAGAGAAAAAAAAGTAGTTTGGGGGACCAAGCATCCAAAAAGTATGCTTTGGCTGGCTTAGAATGCCTGACCTCACAACATGCACAGTGTTGATTGTCAGAAGAAAAAGTGGATTGTTGCGAACAAGTCTAAAAAAAGTTATTAATAGGGAGCAGCAGCAGTGTAGTGTGGATGTGAAAAGGGTACGGTATGGATATTGTGGCACATGGCTGCAATAGTAGGGGCAGCAGAGGCTGCATAGCATGGAGCATACAAAGCAGTAGAACGACTGTCTATGGGGAGTAGTAGTAATAGTAGCACTAGTAGCAGTGGCAGATGCTTTGTGTTAATAGTCGCATTAGTAGGGATTAGCAGCGAGGAGCAGCAGCAGCTGATGCAGCAGCAGCCATACAGTACATATTTGCAGACAGGCAGCAGCATGACTGAGGCAGCAGCATCCTTACAGAAGATGATGGTCAGCAGGATGTGGCAGTGGTATGATGGTGGTGGTGGCTTTATGGAAGCAGCAGCCGCCCAGAACATAATGGTTGACAGGTCACAGCAGTGGCATAATGGTGGTGGTGGCTTGATGGAGGCAGCTGCAGCCGTACAGAACATGATGGTAGGCAGGTTGCAGCAGTGGCAGTGGCATGATGGTGGCATGATGGAGGCAGCAGCAGCAACCGTACAGAGCCTGATGGTTAGCAGTTTGCAGCAATGGCATGATGGGGGTGGTGGCATGATGGAGGCAGCAGTCGTACAGAACATGATGGTTAGCAGTCGCAGCAGTGGCATGATGATGGCATGATGGAGGCAGCAGCAACAGCCATACAATACATGATGGTAGGCAGGTTGCAGCAGTGTCATGATGGTGGCGGTGGTATGATGGAGGAATCAGCAGCAGCCATACAGAACATGATGGTTGGCAGGTCGCACAAGTGGTATGATGGTGGCAGTGGCATGACAGAGGCAGCAGCAGCTATATAGAACATGATGGAAGGCAGGTTGCATCAGTGGCATGATGGTAGCGGTGGCATGAAAGAGGCAGTAGCAGCAGCTATACAGAACATGATGCTTGGCAGGTTGCAGCAGTGGCATGATGGTGGCGGTGGAATGAAGGAGGCAGCAGCAGCAACCATACAGAACATGATAGTTGGCAGGTCACAGCAGTGGGTTGATGAATGTGGTGGCATGATGGAGGCAGCAGCCATACAAAGTATGATGATTGACAGATGGGGTTCTACAGATGCAGGTAGTTATGATTATATTTGAATGGCTATGGCTTTTTTTAATCCTGCAAATCTTGCACATAGCTGTAGTTTTGTATGCCCTCCTTGTGGAGAGGACACGGCATGGTTGCTCGCACAGAGCTACAGGCAGTCAAGCTCGGCTTAGTTGTGGCATGTTTTGGACACCCACAGTGTCAGTGGCATCACCAGATGCAAGTCGTCAATATGGAAACTCTGTTGACTATGTGATGTTGGGTGTCGTGGGGTTTTCTTGCTACTTCTTTTGAAAAAGAAAGGTGCCCCACTAGGAAGGGGCAGTAAAGAGTGAGACAACTCCACTGAAAGCCTTCTCTGGGGCTGCAAGGAGGAGCAGCAGCAGGAGGAACACTGTGATCCCTGGCTCCACGTCATCCTGCTGTGACTGAGAGGAGGACTGGGCCATCCAATTAACAATCTCATCCTCTTTCATCTCAACAATAATGTTGCGTCTTTCCAAAGCCAGGGAAAACTGTAACCTGATACTACTACTTCTGGCTGGATGCCTTGTGCTGCTACTACCCACATTCTGGGTCTGGGTCATTCATTGGGAACCCTTCTGTAGCCCTGACATTTTTGGGTCTCACATATAATTTTATGTGCTACCCTGTGTATTGGTATACTGAGATGTGTTGGTTTTATTAAATTGAACAACCACAAAAAAATTTGTTTGGAAACGTGTGGAGACAGAAGTAAATGGAAACTGATTTAGGCTTGAATTTCTTATCACTGACATATCATTTTGTGCGATACCCTGTGTATTGATGTGTGGAGATAGAAGTAAACAGAAACAGATGATTGAGGACTGATGCCTAATTTCACGTGAACACTCCCAGATAATTTGGTGCACTACTCTGTGTATTGGTGCAATTAGCACCTATGTGCTGGTTTCATTAAATTGAACAAACCAAAATTAAATTCCAACCACGTGGAAATAAAGATTAAAATAGACAAATCTCCAGGACCGGATGGCATACACCCCCGTATCCTAAGAGAATTAAGTAATGTCATAGCCAGACCTTTATTTCTGATATTTAAGGACTCTATACTGACAGGGAGTGTTCCACAGGATTGGCACATAGCAAATGTGGTGCCAATATTCAAAAAGGGTCCAAAAACAGAGCTCGGGAACTATAGGCCGGTAAGTTTAACATCTGTTGTGGGTAAACTGTTTAAAGGTTTTCTAAGAGATGCTATCTTGGAGTACCTCAATGAAAATAAGCAAATAACTCCATATCAGCATGGCTTCATGAGGGATCGGTCATGTCAAACTAATTTAATCAGTTTCTATGAGGAGGTAAGTTCTAGACTTGGATGGATGGATGTCGTATATCTGGACTTCTCCAAAGCATTTGACATGGTACCACATAGAAGGTTAGTATATAAAATGAGAATGCTTGGCCTGAGGGAAAATGTATGTATGTGGGTAAGTAACTGGCTCAGTGATAGAAAACAGAGGGTGGTTATTAACGGCACATACTCAGATTGGGTCACTGTCACTAGTGGGGTACCACAGGGGTCAGTATTGGGCCCTATTCTCTTCAATATATTTATCAATGATCTTGTAGAAGGCTTGCACAGTAAAATATCAATTTTTGCAGATGACACTAAACTGGTAAAGTAATTACCAGGGAACAGGACAGTACACTGCTACAGATGGATCTGGATAGACTGGAGGCTTGGGGCAGAGAAGTGGCAGATGAGGTTTAACACTGACAAATGTAAGGTTATGCATATGAGAAGGAATAATGCAAGTCACCAGTACATACTAAATGGTAAAACATTGGGTAACTCTGATATGGAAAAGGACCTAGGAATTTTAGTAAACAGCAAACTAAGCTGCAGAAACCAGTGTCAGACAGCTGCTACCAAGGCCAATAAGATAATGGGTTGCATCAAAAGAGGCATAGATGCCCGTGATGAGAACATAGTCCTGCCACTTTACAAATCACTAGTCAGACCACACATGGAGTACTGTGCACAGTTCTGGGCTCCTGTGAACAAGGCAGACATAGCAGAGTTGGAGAGGGTTCAGAGGAGGGCAACTAAAGTAATAACTGGAATGGGTGGACTACAGTACCCAGAAAGATTATCAAAATTAAGGTTATTTACTTTAGAAAAAAGATGACTAAGGGGGAGATCTAATAACCATGTATAAATATATCAGGGGTCAGTACAAAGATCTCTCCCATGAACTATTTATCCCCAGGACTGTGACTGTGACGAGGGGACATCCTCTGCGTCTGGAGGAAAGAAGGTTTGTACACAAACATAGAAGAGAATTCTT
Source organism: Rhinella marina (assembly GCA_900303285.1). NCBI lineage: Eukaryota > Metazoa > Chordata > Amphibia > Anura > Bufonidae > Rhinella > Rhinella marina. The sequence goes on from ONZH01002470.1 coordinate 67,968, forward strand.
TATGGTAAGAGCAGTGAGACTATGGAACTCTCTGCCTGAGGAGGTGGTGATGGTAAGTTCACTAAAAGAGGTCATGCGAGAACCCTTTTTCCTCCCTAGTGTTTTTTTCCGCCATATGCACTAAAATGGTACTATATGCCGTTTCAGTGGATTCATCCGAAACTAACCTGAAAAGGTTTGGGTTCGTCTGCCATCCGAAAAATAGTAAAGTTCGGACCAAACCCGTTTTACTTCAAACTCGTTTCCTCATCTTTAGTAGTTAGGGTTTTTTTTTTTTTTTTTACAGAGATATTGGTATTGGTCTGTTTTCTTGTGGTGGCCATTTTTTTTCCTTTGCTAAGGTAGCAAAAGTAAGTTCAACCCGATGGTTTGTCTCATTTAAAGGGAGTCTGTCACCTCATTTTCACCAATATAACTAAGAACACTGCCCCACAGAAGATTGCATACACATACCTGTGTGCACTGTGTGTCTGTATTACTTGTCCAGGAAAAGCACTTTTATTCTGCAGGAAAACAGCTCCCAAGTGCCCGGCTCTGCTGCTGCAAGTGCTCATAGCAAACCAGACTGAAGAGGGGAAGGCTGCCTTAGCTGTTTATATCTTGGGATTGGTAGCAGATAGAAAAATTACCTTCTTTGAAAGATGGCATTCCAAGCTTTTAAATGCTACCAAAATCACATCATTATATCCACTATATCAGAAGATATAGCTGTTAGAAATCGAGTCGGGTGAGAAAGCTGTTTTTTTTCTTTCACTTTCAGCTGGGTACTTGGGAGCTGTTTTCCAGCAGAATAAAAGTGCTTTTTCTGAACATGTAATACAAACACAAAGTGCACACAGGTATGTCTGTGATGTGTATGCAATCTTCTGTGGCGCACTGCTGTTAGTTATATAGGTGAAAATGAGGTGACAGACTCCCTTTAAATGATCTCAGATGGTGATACTATAATTTTGTTATTGATGGAATATACTGACAAAATACAATCATGATTAGCAATTTTTTACAGTATATAATTATATTCATTTTTCTCTTTAGATGTAATTTTTCCTGTATAATAGAAATAAGTCTTCAGACATTACATCTGTTATTTAGTTGACATTGACTCATGGCCTTTGTCTACAGTAACTTTTTCAAAAGCCTTTATTCTTTCATTGATTTTATAAGATGGAAATAACAGGGACAACTCAGTTGTAGAATCCTCAAAAATATCCAGTAAACCTCAACATTTGTAGCTAACAGGTGATTGTATCAAAGAATGGGATCTGTAACTTGAAATAAACAAAAGGCTTAACAGCAACAACAAACTATGGAAATACTGAACTATAGGAGAGGATTGGATGATAGGTGTAAAAACCAGGGAGGCTGAAACCACTATAACACTGGAAGTTTTGCAGAAGCAGCAGGCTGAACATACATCAAATATCATATGTTGTAAGCTCTCAAACCAGACAGAAGAGGATGGGAGAAGATGGTCGACTTGTGGGATATACTCAAGAAACATCCATGTTATGTTTGGCATATTTCTGTTTCTTGCTGTATGTATTGTACATGTTGACATTTTCTTTCATTCGAAATATATTGTCAACCTTCTTGGTTGACACTGCTAGGTTCCTGCATAGTCACTCACCTTGCCCTATCAGTCAAGAAGGAGAGGGATGGGCTGGTTGATAAGCTGAGCTGCTATTGGGGTGCAAATTGGTGTCACTGGTCAACTGCTGGATGGGGATGGGTGGCACTGATCCGGTGCTTACTCCCACCTGCTTACTTTTACCTTAAAACTGAATTTATGGTTCAATAAATTTTTATTGAGGTTTTTCCAGTTTTTAGCAGTTATACAAAACCAAAGTATCAAAGTATAACAGTATAACAGGGCATGGTACAATCTTTACAAATGTATAAACATGTTTTACATGTTCCATTATAGTTTCTGAGATAAGATGTAACATGCATATAAAAGTAACATTAAAGGAAATAAAGGGTCCCTGCAAAGGAGGAGAAGTGGCTGATTTGGTAGAGAGTAGAGTTGTCATGGAAGTTGTTTCTATTTAAGGTATCTGGAGGTTAAGGTGTATCATGAGTGAACGTTGGTTGGCATGTTGTGAGTGGTGGGGCGGTGTGTGGTTGAATATGGGTATACGGAAGGCCAATGTTTCCATTCTCTATCATACTTCCCAAGGGCAAAGTTGCTCTGAGCAAACATTTTCTCATAGGATCTAGTGACCTCTACAGAGTTCAGTATTTCTTGGTAGCTGGGTATAGATGTGCTCTTCCAGTTTCTCAAAATGGCCAGTTTAGTAGATAAGAACGTGTGCATGGCTATCGTCTTGTATGAGGTAGGTATTTGGGACAAGTCTATAAGGAGTATGGCTAGGAACGGTTCTGGAGTTAAGTGACACCCGGTTGCGTCTGAGATAGATCTAAATACTGTGGTCCATAGTTGGGATAATTTGGGGCATTCCCATAATACATGAATCAAAGTACCGCTCCCGCCACAGTTCCTCCAGCACATTGGGAAGGAACCTGGGTAGATGTGGCTTAAACGCACTGGAGTGTAGTACCATCGTAGTACTGTTTTTATGTAAGACTCAAAGTGTGTTGTGCATTTTAGCCTGGAGACTGTATATCTAATAGTTGACAGCCATTGAGTAGTTGAAAAACAGTGGCCCAGGTCAGTTTCCCAAGAGAGGAATGGCGCTGATTTTATGAAGGATTCTTTACTGCCCAGGTATGAGTATATTGGTTGTATACCTGGTGGGGCAATGTTGCTGATGGACCAACGTTTCAGTAGGTCTATGTTTGCTCAGGCTGAAAAGGAAGAATTGTCTCCTAGGAGGTGCCTGATTCTCAAGTATTTGTAAAACTCAGTATTTAGCAGATTATATTCTGTCACTAAATGCCTTGAGGGAGGATTGAGATATTAGGTCAGCGACACTCGTTATGCCTTTGTCTTTCCAAGTCATTAATGGGAGATCTGGAAGGAGGCATTGTAGAGACTTAATTGGAGTAATCTGGGTTATCGAGCGGCTTGACCCACTCCCTTGGAATGATAAGATTTCCACAAGGCCAGTGATGTTGCAATGAGATACGGCTGCACGCGGAGGGAGTATGAATCATGTAAAAAGGCCATAAGTAAGGCTTTGAGATTTTGTATTGGGGCCTGGGTTTGTTCAATGTGTACCCAATGTTTTGAATGTATGTCTGATATCCACCAGTTCCGTAATTGATTTATTCTGGATGCTAGGTAATAATCATAGACATTTGGCAAGCTTAGACCCCCGTACTGTTTATGCCTGTTCATAATGCTTTTGGATATTCTGGGTTTGCCTTTAAACCATACGAAACGATTCAATAGTTTGTTGATTGCAGTAAAAAAGGAGGTATAGGGATGGTTCTGAAGAGGTACAATAATTTGTGTAGTAGGTGTTGTTGAAACACCGCAATACGTCCCAGCTATGACTATTCCGTTTGAGCTATGTTCTCTAGTTCTTTTTGTATAAGTGAGAGAATAGGAGGGAAATTTGCTTTATATAGACCTTTAGGGGAGGAGGTCACCTGTATGCCTAGATAAGGTAATTCTTGGTCCTGCCAATCCAGGGAGAAACTCACTTTTAAGTCTCATTCACACGTCAGTATTTTGATCAATGATTTCCATCTGTGATTGTGAGCTAAAACCAGGATTGGAGCCTCCATAGACATAAGGTATAAGGGAAAAATCTGCACCTGTTCTGTGTTTAGAGCCGCACCTGGTTTTGGCTCACAATCACTGATGGAAATCACTGACCAAAATACTGACGTGTGAATGAGGCCTTAGAGTGGAAAGATCATCCTGAGAGATCTGAAAGGGAAGGGCTTGGGATTTGCTCTCATTGAGCTTATAATAGGAAAGAGTTGGAGGATGTACATGTGGAGGATGTTCATTACTGCTGGTAAGGATGCTATCGGGTTAGATAATGTTAGGATAATATCATCAGCATAGAGAGATAATCGATGTTGTCTTTTTCCAATTTGTATGCCAGCTATATCAGGTGCTTGATCGCTTGGGCTAAAAGCCCAAGTGAGAGGATGAAAATAAGGGGTTAGAGCGGGCATCCCTGTCTTGTGCCATTTGATATTTGAAAGGGGTCTGATAGAGTGCCATTTGCCAGTACCCTGGCAGAAGGTAAAGTATATAGTGCTTTCAGAGCTCTTATGATATGCTCTGGAAATCACATGACATGGAGGACCGAGAAGACAAACGACCAGTTCACACGGTCAGTTCCCTCAGACATGGCACGAGACAGGGATGCTTGAAGGTGGGGTGTTAGAAGTTTATCATATAGTTTGTAGTAGGAGTTAGGAAGACCGTCTGGTCCAGGGCTCTTCTAAATGGGCAGTGATTTAATTATGTTGGAAATTTCTTCCAATGTGATTGGGGCACATAGGGATTCTTGCTGTTTGTTGGTCATGGATGGGAGGGTTAAGGTGTTGAGAAAACTATAAATATCTTGTGGTGAGGCAGGTTTAAAGTTAGGGATGTCTGCCAAATTGTATAATTGTGAGTAATAGGACATGAATCTGTTAGCTATAGATTTGGGGTCATAGAGTTTGTGAGTTTTAGAGGAGTTCCATAGGAAAGCAATTCGGGATTTTAGCGCTTTAGTTTTGACTCTCTTAGCCAACAGACTGCCTGCTCTGTTGGCCTTTACTTTCTTCAAAGAATGTTCATATTTATGAAGAAGGTTTTCCCTAAGCTTCATTCTGAGAAAGTTAAGTTCCTCACACAGACTCTTAGTGGGATTCGCTTTATTTTGAGTGTCCAGCGCATTAATGCGGGATGTGAGGTCAGTTATTTGTTTCTCCCTTTGTTTTTTGTCCCTGTGGCTAATTTTAATAAATATGCCTTGTATAAAGGCTTTATGTGCCAACCAAAACGATAGATGGGTTAGATACTGATGAGGCATTGAATTGAAAGTATTCTTCCAAGGCCTTTGTCACTTCAGGTTGGTATCTAGTCTGCCAGTAAGAACTCATTCATTTTGCAGATTGGGTTGAGAGGAGTGTCGAAAGTTTCTTCAATTACAATTGATATTGGGGCGTGGTCTGTCCATGTGATTGTGCCTATGGTGGACTCCTTAATAGTTAGTAGGGTCAGTTTGTCTACTAACATTAAATCAATTCGTGAGTATGAGTGATGGGATGGTGAAAAGTATGTGAAGTCTTTTTCAGTAGCGTGTTGGATACACCAGATATCATAAAGGGGGTATTCAAAAATTGAGCGGGCCAGTGATGGGGAAGTGTGTCTTGTGGGAGTGGTGGTGTCTAGTGAGGTGTCAGGGACAAGGTTGAAATCCCTGCAAATTATCAATTTGCCTTTCTAAAGTGAATGAACTTTTTTAAACAACTTATTAAAAAAATGTTGAGGTCTCACATTGGGGGCATATAAACCAACCAGGGTGTATAGCACATTGTTTAGATAATGAATATGGATTAAATAGCGGCCTCCTGGGTCTACAGTAGTAGAAACCGTGGTGTGTGCCACCGTATTACAAATTGCCAAGAGGACACCCCGCTTTTTCTTGCCACTATGAACCTTGAGCACTACTGGATAACAAATATGTTTGAGGCGCCCTGCATCTTGTGATAAAATATGCGTTTCCTGGGCGCAAAAAATGTCACATTTCAAAGAAATAGCTTCCTTCCACATCATGCGCCTTTAGTAAGGGCTGTTCAGGCCTCTTACATTCAATGAACCTAAACGGATCACCATTTTGAATGATAAGATGCTAAATTGTACAGACATGTGTCTGATCCGGAAGGAAACTGACAACCATCACATCTTATAAATATAAACTTATAGACATGCATGATGAATGCTCTACCAAAGAAAATGCAGAAAGTAACAAAACTGGAAGGTAAAAACAAGTGAAATGCAAAAGAGAGAGAGATCAATGCCCACGAAAAAGGGCTGAGAAGGAGGAAAAGAGAAGGCAGTGAATAATGCCTTCCAAATATGAATGGGGAAAGTTCAGACAGAAGCATCATTGTAGATCATACTCATCGGCTCCTGAAGTGACATTAATATCAAATATTCTTGTGTCCCTCAGCGTTGCTTTTTCTTTCGCCGGTTTTCCACCAGTTGCCACTCGTGGTCTGTGTTGATACGTGAGGTGGATCCTGAAGGGCCTGTGTCTTCTACTGAGATGTTCCAAGTGTCTAAGATTGCTTTTCCCTCCTCTATTGTATGAATAATCACGAAAGATCCATTCCTTTGGACTAGGAGCTTGACCGGGTACCCCCAGCGGTATGCCATAGAATTATCCCTCAGAGCTGATGTAATGGGGGCCAGTTTGCAGCAAAGTTGAAGGGTAGCCGCTGACAGGTCTGCAAAGAGTTTAACAGATTGATATGGGGCAGGTAATTCTTCTAATTTCCTGGCAGCCATCAGGACTTTTTCTTTGGTCTGGAAGAAATGGATTCTTGCCAGTACATCTCTGGGGATATCTTCCGATATGTGTTTTGGTTTGACAATTCTATGCGCTCTATCTATAATGACATCCTGGTCAGTGCAGGACAGTATGAGTGCTTTTATCAATGATTTGATATAGTCCGAGAGGTCTGCTTGTTGGACATTTTCTGGCACCCCACGGAGCTTGAGATTGTTGCGGCGAGACCTATCCTCGAGGTCTGCCACTTTGGCTCTTAGCTGGGAAATTTTCTCTGAGAGGAGGTCATGAGAGTCTATGAGGTTGTTGTGGGAAGTTGCAAATTCTCCCATCTTGACTTCTACATGTTGCATTCTGTCTCCCAGCTCAGATACTGTGGATTGTATCGGTAACAGGAGTTGCGATAGCTGCGCGGTCATGGAATGGTTAAAAGCTATAAACATGTCTTTCAATAAAGTACCTGATGCTGGTTTATCAGTGGTGGGGATTTGCTGAAGCACTTCTGTTAGAGGGGTGCTGTTGAGATGAAGCGGTGCGATTCCGTTGCTTTCTCCAAGCACAAGTTGTTCTTGCATGCACGGCCTCTGTTTTGCCGGGCTGTTGGATGGTGACGACTACTGGTTTCGCGCCATTGCGCCAGTCCGAGGTTTGGTGAATGCTTCACGGGCTCGAGTGGTGGGGTGCTGCTTTGAAGTGAAGTCTTGAGGCTTCTGGATAAGTACAGCAGGGCCTTTATCTCTTTGTTCTGCGTCTCCTTTGCTGCCTGGAGAGCGGGAGCTGTGTGAGGACGTCGGGCTGGAATCAGGCGCGGTAAGCGCTCCTCCACTCTCGGCGCCATCTTTGTCCCGGTCTTGGCTGAAGAAAAAGTCAAGTTTTCCTTGGGACCTCATGTTTTTCTTACCCCTTTGCATCATTAGGAGGGTTTTAGCACAATTGGAGTTGCTTTGGAGGGTTTTGCAAGACTGAGACGCTTTATAGGAGCCGGAGCACATGTTCAAGCTGCCATCTTGCTCGGGTGCGTGGCCACGACCCCCTTAAAACTGAATTTAGACCAAACTTTTCATGTGCCCATAAAGGGAACAGACTGTGCAAGTCTCTAGGACAATAACATACAAGGTGGTTGGGAGATGGGCATAAATCAAAGAACTATAAGGGGTTTACGGGGCTACAGGCTTACACTAGTTTATGAGCAGTACATAGAAGCACATGAAGTCTGAATAGTATTTGTGCTGTAATAGAGGCTGGTATTGACTGCAGAAGAGAGGGGCCTAAGATGTGTCAACAGTAAACACTGCATTCAGCAGATGTCATAGAGCTCTGGGCTGGATGGAGAAGAAATGTAAAATAAATGTCTACAATTAGTGATGTCACCTGTCAGTCACTGGATCTAACGGTAATTACCTATATGGTCTGCAGAGTGCATGTGTAAAATTCAGTAAAGTTCTTGATGCCGGCTCAGTGCTGCAGATCCTGGTGGGGGAGAGGGGGGGGGGCTACACCTCTGGCCACAACTTTTTTATTTTTGTCAATAGTATTGTTTGAAGGCTTGAGTTTTAATGGGGCTAGTTATTACAGTTGTGGCATTAACAATACTGTTTCTGGCTGTTTTTAAAAACCTCAAATATATCTTATTAGGGGGCATAGTACAGTTACATATTATAAGACTAGCTGTGTTTTACTTTCATAAAAGACCAATGACAATTTTATTTCTAAAAGGTATAGTGACTACACTGTAGGGGTTAGCTATTTGGTCTTAAATCTGAAAAAGGAAAAATTATTATAATGTAGAAGCCAAAACACTGAAAGCCAAAGGGACTTCTATAAAGAATACATAATTTTTCAGCCATATTTTTCATTCCTTTCAGTAGCAAACACAACCTGAGGGGTAATTGCAGCTGATAGCAATAATAGATCACATACTGAAAGGTATAAATAGGGACTGTATTATCTGTGCCTATTGTACAAGGTGAAAGTTACAGGGTGCCTAGACTTAACAGCATACACATACATGACATTTTCTTCTATTAGCCTTTCAAAATTTACGTCGCTCATTTCTAAATTACAAAATCTGATTTGTCTCCTACACAATTACAAGGCCCATAACAGTACTCACAAAGTTTATGAGTGACCCTGAATGGTAAATATAGGCTAGCTTTTACAACATCTGCCAATTATGGTCCGTGGGGCAGTTTATCATGGTCTGCTGAATGTACACCTCAGATGTATAAGACTGGGTACCAATACAATAGTGTTGAGGGAATTGAAGCATCAGAAGTGGAATTAAGTCCAAAGTTTAGGAACAATTTGTTTACACATGAATCTGAATTTCCTCACGGTCCGTGATTATAAATCAGTTTTTCCTAAAATAGCGGCTGTACGTGTTACAAAGTCAAAGTAAGAATCCCGGGAACACAAGATCACCCACAATGCCGTGCAGATTGCCAATCCGTAGGTAGCCATCCCCTGTGATGTCACAGCCCTATAAAATCTATTTTCAAAGTTTGGCCATTTTGGGATGTGGCAGTTCAAATGATCTTTATTTTATTGAATGTGTATTTATTTTTATTATTGGAAAAGGGGTTATTTGATTTTTATATTTTTAATATATATATATAATATATATAATTTGTTTTTACTTTTGTTACACATATATTAAGTCCCCTCAGGGACACAGGCAGGGCTCCATAGGATCTATCACTGTGGTAGCCTTGGATCCTTCAGAAGGACCGAGGCTACCACAATGAATAAAGGCCTCTCTTGATAGCAGTGAGGGGTTGCTGTTCGTGCTCCTGTGCTCCTAGGGAAAATCCTTTCAGACGCTGTGGTTATAATTGACCGTGGCATCTGAGGGGTTAAATGTCACCATGTTTGAAGATGGTGAAGGTCTGGAAATTTCACATGGACATAAGTATTCAAACTGTTTGCTTTCACAATAAAAATTTAGCTCTGGGGGCTCCCATTTCTCGTAATCATTTGCAAGATGCTTCTACACCTTAATTGCAGTCCACCTGTGGTAAGTTCATTTGATTTGACATGATTTGGAAAGAAACACCCCTGTCTATATAAGTTCTCACAGTTGACAATGCATAACAGAGCGAAAAGCAAGCCATGAGGAGGAGAGAACTATCTATAGAGCTCAGAGACAGGATTATGTAGAATTACATATCTTGAGAAGGGTACAAAAATTCTGATGTACTAAAATTTCCCAAGAGCACAGTGGTCTCCATAATTCTTAAATGGAAATAGTTTGCAATAACTAGGACTCTTGCCAAAGTTGTCTGCCCCACCAAACTAAGTAATTGGTAAGAGAGGTGGCCTAGAACCCAATGGTCACACATGGACACAACTATAAGCACACAGCTAAGACAACACCGGAGTCCCTTAGGGACACTGTGAAGGTCTTTCAGATAGTCCTGACTTCCAACCCAATCGAACATCTCTATAGAGACCTGAAAACGTCAGACCTGGGGGTATCTGGAAATGTTTGTAATGTATTGGATTATGATGTATTTTGCATTGTATTGGCCGTTTATTACTGTAGATGAGTTATTTGTTGGCAATGGTTGGCAGGAACAGGGATAACCACCTTGTTCTTCCCCTTCCAGTAGGAGTGGGCTAGTCTTACTTCCTGCCAGGAGGGGGATTTCCAGTCTAGTGACACAGAGAGAGGAGAGTTCCTGTTCTGATAGTGGGGACTAGGGAAGCATATTGCAGAGCTCATACTCCCAAGAACTGTATCTAATCCCCTTTGTGAGACCAACACTCCAGAGGGAAACTCAGGAACCAGATCTTATTCTCCCGTGAGAACAACCCTCCAGCAAAATTCAAGAGCACAGCTTCAAGAAAGCATCAGTGTAACAAGACAACAGAGTGATCTCAAAATACAGCTCTATACCCATAGGAAAGTTAACGGGGACCAAAGTACCATAAAATACCAAATTTTTATTATTATATGTCATCAGATTAAAACATACATACAGGTAGTATTATCATTATACAGGTGGTGGTGAAGTCACATGCCAAGGTATACAACATAAAACAGGGTAGACACAAAAGGCAATGTAAATAGTGCTAAGTGTACCAGGATCCCATTGTTCCACATTAGAAATTTATAAAGTAACAAAAACAAGTATATATAATATTATGTAGAAAAAATATAATAGTACATCAACATCATATACATATATAAGTCAGTACCTCATGGAAAATCCAACACAAGTATAATACCACCTTTTACTGCCGCCCCGTACCCCGACGCGCGTTTCACTACTGCTTCATACAGCTCTGCAGACGAATGCAAGGTGAGGGACAACAGCTCAGACACCACCAACTACCTAAATCATTGCTAGGTCAGACTTACATTAAGGGGCAAATTTATTAAGACTGGCAATTTAGACACCGGTCTTAATAGTGCCTGCACTGCTGGAGAAAGTGCCAAAGTTATATGGAAGAATAGGTCTGGCATACAAAATAATGAATGAGACAGGAATTCTGGCCCACCTTATTCCCTGCCCACACCACGGCCCCTTTTTTAGACCTGTTGGGAAAGTGCCATAAGAGGGGGAAAGTCGCAGATTTTGTTGAAAAATGGCTTGCGACAAAATCTGCCACTGATATAGGCCACACAAGTGGCGTATATCAGTACATAAATTGGCCCCTAAGTCTGTACTACAGTAGGCACAGTATATCCACAAGTGCCTGCTAATGCCAATCTATTGCCATCCAACCTGCCAGATACTTCTACATCTGGTGATAGAAACTGCGTGTTGTATTTATTGGTGTTGGATATGCCACAAGTTATATTCGGCACTTAGTAAAGAGAGACTGTTATAGGTTTACTTCTGGCCTAATTCTTCAGACTACTCTTTCACTGCACTAAACCCTAAGGAGTGACTGCCTGAGGGAGTACACTGTGACACAATATGTCATCAGGGCCACAACCACTTCCATCCTCTGCACAGGCACATCCAACTTGACAGAGCTTGAGAGGATCTGCATAGAATTGCAGAAAAGCCCCAATTCTAGATGTGCAAACTTTGTAGTATCATACCCAAGGAGACTGGAGGCTGTAATCGCTACAACATTAGTGCTTCAACTAATACCTGATTAAAAGGTCTGAAATATACTTAAGTCAATGTACGATTTTACTTTTTACTTTTCAATAAATTACCAAAGCCTACTAAAATTCTGTTCATTCATTTTGTTATTATGGAGTATTGAGTACTTATTGATGGGGGCAAAACTTGATTTTTTTTTTATTTATTTTTTTAGCACAAGACTGCAAAATAGCAGAATGTGAAAAAAATGAGAGGGTCTGAAGACTGTACAAATGCACTTTACACCAGCTCAGAGATGGCATAGATTTCTGCTATAATTTATGCCAGTTTTCTGTTCTGTTTTATGCTGGGCCAATTTTGCAAATTTTGGCTTCCAGACTGTTTTGGCCTTTATGACAAGACAGTTTTTGTCATTTTCATTTCCACATCGCCATATGGTGGCTTGTTTTTGGAGATGACTTGTAGTTTGAGAACTATTTTGGAGTACATATACAGTAACTTATTGATTGAACTTACTTTCAACTTTTATACATTCTTTTTAGGCGTAATGGATAAAACAGTAAGTAATCTGGACAATGTTTATACATTATAAATTTAGTGCACTTCACCTTGTTACATAAATAATAAAACTTTCATGTTATGCAACAGTACAAATATATTTAGCTTTATTATGTTTTACCACTTTTCCACAATAAAGGCACATTTTATGGAAGTATAATAATTTTTATGCTACTGCATTCAGCATTCCAAAGGGCATGAGGGCTTGTTTGTAACATAACCATTTTGTGGTACATATAACTCAATAGACTAAATCACTGAATATCACAGATGTAAACTAGTAGGAAGGATATATATACATACACCATATCTTTCGCTTTATAAGACGCAGCCGATGATAAGACGCACCCCAGATTTTAGAGGAGAAAAAAAAGAAAAAATATTTTTCATTATCATATCAGATCCTCAGATCAGAGCCCCATAAATATCAGTACATCATATTAGACTCCTATATCAGCCCTCCATGTCAGAACCCCATCTGCCCTCTATGTCAGACCCCCATCAGACCTCAGGTCAGCTCTTTATTTCTGTCCCACATCGGACCTCAGCTCAGCCCCTAATGTCATACCCCCATCAGACCTCAGATCAGAATAAAATAAAATAAACTCCTCTTACCACTCCTGTGCCGCGGCTCCTCTTCATCTTCGGCAGAAGTCACGCTTCCCTGTCTTCTCCGGCCCTTGCTGCGCTGTCACCTGACAGCATGCAGCGTCAGATCATAGTGTGCGCAAAGAAGACCAGGGAGGGTGAGTACCGGAAGTGCTTGCAGATCCTGGCACCTGATGCCTAATCCATAACGGAAGCACTCACTTTATAAGCTGCACGGCCATTTTCCCCCTACTTTTGGGGGGGAAAAGTGCGTCTTATAAAGCGTAAAATACAGTATATATATATACATATATAAATATATATATATATATATATATATATATATATATAGTCCTCCTCTTAAAACGTAACTTTTATTATTATCTCTTAATCTCTTAAAATAAATCCCACTATGTAACAGTCATATATCGCACAAAAATATATTAGGACAAGTGCTATAGAAGTTAAAGGGACATTCTTAGGATACAATTCACAAATCAAATCACAGCTGCAACAATTGAGGTCACTCACGGTTTGTAGCTCTGACTGCCCAGTAATGTTGATCACTCATCACATGTCGTGCTAGTTCTCATTTCAAGAGTGATGACATCTGGTGATCCTCAAGTATGATATCTTCAATGGTGGCATGCTGGAAATAAATCTGCTAATAGACATACAATTTACAGGGGACTCTAGGCGGTCCCTGCCAGAAAGCGGATTAAACCCCCCCGAAAGTAGTGGCCCCGCTTTTTGCTAGATGCCCCTACAATATTTGTCACCTTTATCTTTGTAAGAGTCACAGCTCTCATTAGCTAATTTCCAGCTCAGAATATCCTGCTCCCCTTTACTCACCCATATAGTAAAAAGATAAAAAATTCTGTCTGCAGTTAATCAACATTAGGGAGAGCTGGCTAGTGGCTACACATCTATTTGGACAGCTCTTGTTAAACTCAAGACTGTCCTGGTTTCCCCTAGTGATAGCTGCAGGTTGTTTGAAGGTTCATGGGAAGTAGATGCTCAACATCCCCCTTCCCCAATAATAAGGATATGTTCTAAAAATAATTAGCACATAACTTTAAGTATTAACATGACATACAGTTCCATAATTATATCAGCATATCGTTACATCGTGCTTGAAATAAACTTGGTGGCAATTTTCAGAAATTCATAAAAAATGATTTAGGTTAAAACAGTTTACATTATGAAAAAGGTTATCAAGAGACCAAATAATTAGATGGACCTAACTGACACAGCTCAAAATCTGTTTTGTCTGGACCTAAAGAGAGCACCACGGCTCAGGTTTTTAGGTTTTCCAAAGAGAAAAGAGCCCCCAATGTGGACACCAGGAGATCTACCAACTCTTCTCGAAGTCCTGGCGATCTTCCTTTTTTCACGGAGCCCCCTTGACTATATAGGATCTCTTTCTTCAGAGATAGCATAAGTATGTTAACATAGGTCAACAGCAAGTTATGATAATACATACAGTATACACCCAATAGGTAAAATTGGCACCAAGACCTCGCTGTGGGGACGGGGTTAAATCACAGTGCTGTTGCATTGTATAACATGTAACAGCACTGGAACCATTTATATGATCCAGTGCTCTTGCAATAAACATTATATTGGTAGAACATCTAGAATCCTAAAAAAGAGAATTGACTATGTTAAACACATCAACATCTCTAGACATTTCATTGGTGTGATTTTAGCCAATTCTTGTTTACAGTAATTCAATCTGTCAATAAGGACTGGAGAGGTGGGGCAGTTTTATCATAGACAGCCGTTTTAAGACAGACTTTGAAATCTACTCCATTGGAGGAAGCAACTAATTTATGACAAGATGCAGTCCTCATCATATATTAGTTGCATCCTCCTGCTGTCTGTGTGCCAGAATGAAAAGAACGGCACTGTCCCCACCCATGCCCCGCCATCGCCATGCCCCCTTTTCAGAAACTGTCAAGTGCAGCACAGAAACACCACTTGCAACAAAGGGTTTGCAACTTTTTTTTACACCAGAAAAGTGGTGCATATTGATGATAAATATCCCCCTATATATCTAAGATATCAAAAATTGAGTCTACAGGTCTCAATGCTGAAATGGAATTATTTGGGTTTCTGTGGTTTTGCTTGGACAGCTGCAAAAAAGGGGGTCAGTCAGCACATCCCAATGTGCAGGTGCACACTGCCATGGCTACAAATATAAAGGAAAAAAACACAATGCAGAAGCACTCTGCAAACACAAATACTGTACAATATTGCCATAGTAATAGAAAACATTCTGGTGCTAGTGCTACACTTATTTTGCAGAATTGAGATTCTTGGCAAATACATTTTGTACAAAATTATTTGAGCCCGTCTGCCAAACGTCAAGGCAATCTCTTTAAGATGGGAACCTAACACTAATTCCTACCTGTTATGTGTCATAATGGCCACCATTAAATTCAGGGAGTGTTGGTTCCACATGCATGCTGGGTCCACTCTGCCTTTGCCATTTTTGGTGTCTTAAAGGCCTCCATTAAATCCAGGGATGCAGGTACCAACATGCATGCTGAGCCAACTTTTTCCTTTTTTCCTTTGCCTGGACAGGTCACATCCCATTTTCCATCCATGACACACTTTCTACCAGTACATGGATAGATCTGTAATGTGTCCTCTCCCACTTACCATCATTATGGAATATTTGTATTGCTCATCTTTTTTTATTCCTTCATTACTATTATTATTTCTATTTATATGTATGAGTTAATTGTAATGTAATATATTGCTTTATACTGTTTTATCTCCTATTTTTTGTTTGGTAGTCCAGTCTATATTTTATGTATACTCCTGGTTACTATTTAAATTAAGCAAACAGTTGTCCTAATGTTTTTTCACATACCGTGGCTACTGAGGAAGGGGACAGGAGCCCTGAAACTTGTTTGGCCAATTCCCACTGCTACATTATCCATTATTTTAATAATTTTGGACATATTATCTTCGGTAGACTTGTCCTGATACTTGACCATTATTTTATATATGCTTGCCACCCCTGTTACTTCTCTGCTTGTACAGACCTATTGCTGCAAGACAGTGCCTGAGACTTGTACATAATAGGAGCTTGCCTAACATTTTCGGCCAGTGTCAGACTGGAATTCTTTGGGCCCACCAGAGGAAACTAATCTTTGGGTCTAAACCCCATATAATTAATTAACTATAAAAGGTTTTGATTGAAAAAACTAAACCCTAAACTAAAAACTAAACCCTCACTGGCAAGTGATTGGCTCAAAGGAAGCTCCAAGTTTTTTTCTTTCTTGTAGCTTTGGAACCCATTATGGTATCAGAGCCTAGGCCTCAAATTGGGTCACTGTCACTAGTGGGGTACCACATGGGTCTGTATTGGGTCCTATTCTCTTCAATATATTTATTAATGATATTGTAGAAGGTTTGCATAGTAAAATATCAATTTTTGCAGATGACACAAAACTGTGTAAAGTAATTAACACAGAGGAGGACAGTGCACTGCTACAGCAGGATCTGGATAGACTGGAGGATTGGTCAGAAAAGTGGCAGATGAGGTTTAACACTGACAAATGTAAGGTTATGCATATGGAAAGGAATAATGCAAGTCACCAGTACATACTAAATGGTAAAGCACTGGGTAACTCTGACATGGAAAAGGACCTATGAATTTTAGTGAACAGCAAACTAAGCTGCAGAAACCAGTGCCAGACAGCTGCTGCCAAGGCCAATAAGATAATGGGTTGCATCAAAAGGGGCATAGATGCCGTGATGAGAACATAGTCCTGCCACTTTACAAATCACTAGTCAGACCACACATGGAGTACTGTGTACAGTTCTGGGCTCCTGTGAACAAGGCAGACATAGCAGAGCAGGAGAGGGTTCAGAGGAGGGCAACTAAAGTAATAACTGGAATGGGTGGACTACAGTACCCAGAAAGATTATCAAAATTAGGGTTATTCACTTTAGAAAAAAGACGACTGAGGGGAGATCTAATAACTATGTATAAATATATCAGGGGTCAGTACAGAGATCTCTCCCATCATCTATTTATCCCGAGGACTGTGACTGTGAGGAGGGGACATCCTCTGCGTCTGGAGGAAAGAAGGTTTGTACATAAACATAGAAGAGGATTCTTTATGGTAAGAGCAGTGAGACTATGGAACTCTCTGCCTGAGGAGGTGGTGATGGTAAGTTCACTAAAAGAGTTCAAGAAGGGCCTGGATGTATTTCTGGAGGGTATTACAGGTTATAGTTACTAGAGAGGTGTCGTTGATCCAGGGAGTTATTCTGATTGCCTGATTGGAGTCGGGAAGGAATTTTTCCCCCTAAAGTGAGGAAAATTGGCTTCTACCTCACAGGGGGTTTTGTTGCCTTCCTCTGGATCAACTTGTAGGAAAACAGGCTGAACTGGATGGACAGATGTCTTTTTTTCGGCCTTACAAACTATGTTACTATGTTACTATGTTACTTCATTGTATGTGTCATTTTATTAACTTCCTGTTTTATATGTGCCTTGAGAGCCTGCATCTATCTTTCCTGTATTCTAAAAGAAAAAGTACATTTGTTTTGCTTGTTTGTTACATGTTTCTAGAATTAAGGCTAGCAAAAAGCTTACATTATAAAAGTTTTAAAAAATACATATCCGCAAAAACCCACCATGTCAACTCAACAAAAAAAAGGCTAAAACTTAATCTATGGGTAAAAAGGTGGTAGTATGATTACATCCTTATATAGCATGACTACATCCTTATACAGTGTGTTCGGAGTCTTCAAACCCTTTCAATTTTTTTAGATTTTATTATGTTGGTGTTCTGTGGAAAAAAAAATATCAAGTCTCCCTCATGAACTGCACTCAATACCCCATAATGATAAAGTAAAAAAAGAATTTTCGAAATGTTTGCAAATTTCTTAAAAATTTTGCATGGACATTAGTAGTCGGACCCTTTGCTATGACACTTTTAGGTCTATGGACCTCCCATTTCTGCTGATCATATTTGAGATGTTGCTACACCTTGATTGGAGTCAAACTGTGGTAAACTCAATTCATTGAACATAATTTGGAAAGACAAAGCCCTGGCTATATAAGGTCTCACAGCTAAAAATGCATATCAGAGCAAAAAGCAAGTCATGAGAAAGAAAGAACTGCCTGTAGAGCTCAGATATACTATTGTATGGGGGCAAAGATCTGGATAAGGGTTTCAAAGAACACAGTGGCCCCCTTAATGCTTAATTGGAAGAACTTTGGAAAAACCAGGACTCTTCTTAGAGCTGGCAACGCCAAACTAAGTAATGGGGGGGAGCACCTTGGTAAGAGAGGTGACCAAAAACCCAATGGTCACTCTGGCTGAGCTTCCAAGATCCTGTATACAGATGGGAGAAACTTCCAGAAAGTCAACCATCCCTGAAGTATTTCACCAATCTGGGCTTTGTGGCAGAGTGACCAGAAAAAAGACTTTCCTCAGCATAAAAAAAAAATATGAAAGTTTGCAAAAAAGAAGCACCTTAATGACTGTGAGAAAAAAAGATTCTCTGGTCTGATGAAACTAAGATTGAACTTGACCTCAATTCTCAGTGTCATGTTTGGAGGAAACCAGGCACTGCCTAATACCATCCCTACAGTGAAGCATGACGATGGCATGCTGTGGGGGTGTTTTTTCAGCAACTGGGACACAGAGACATGGAGACACGGAGTCCTGACTTGAACCGAATTGAATATCTCTGGAGAAACCCAAAAATGGCTGTCCACCAACAGTCCAAACTGACAGAGCTTGAGACGATCTACAGAGAAGAATAGCAGAAAATCCCCAAATCCAGGTGTGCAAACCTTGTGGTATCACATCCAAGAAGATTAAAGGGATTCTGTCAGCAGCATTTCACATATTGAGATATTTATACCATTGGATTGGGCCAGTTATAAGCATTTCTAAACTGTAATTGTTATAGGTCACTGAGGCAGTTTTTCAGTTAAAAAAACGATTTTTAGGAGCTGTCACTCACAGTAAATAAGGAGCCCAAGGGGAGTTCCCAACCGTTGCTGGAGCCCGGGCTCGGCGATTCCTTGGAGCCCAGGCACGCCCACCTACTTAATATTCACTTCACTTCGTTCAGTGAAGCTCCGGCTCCGGCGAAATCCCGCGCATGCGCAGTACATCCAGAGGCCGGCGCCCGCAGACTGCACGGGCGCCGGCCTCTGGATGTACTGCGCATGCGCGGGATTTCGCCGGAGCCGGAGCTTCACTGAACGAAGTGAAGTGAATATTAAGTAGGTGGGCGTGTCTGGGCTCCAAGGAATCGCCGAGCCCGGGCTCCAGCAACGGTTGGGAACTCCCCTTGGGCTCCTTATTTACTGTGAGTGACAGCTCCTAAAAATCGTTTTTTTAACTGAAAAACTGCCTCAGTGACCTATAACAATTACAGTTTAGAAATGCTTATAACTGGCCCAATCCAATGGTATAAATATCTCAATATGTGAAATGCTGCTGACAGAATCCCTTTAAAGACTGTAATCACTGCCAAAGGTGCTTCAACTAAGTCCTGTGTACAGGGTCTGAATACTTATGTCAATGCAAGATTTTAGTTTTTCCTATTCAAAGGAACAATGTACAAATATTTTAGTAAAAATGATCTAGTAGAATAAGAAGCATGGCAGGACACAACAGAGCAATGACGAGAGACACATTTATTGGGATGGGTACTTTTAATGTGGTGACTAGAGATGAGCGAGCATACTCGTCCGAGCTTGGTGCTCGTTTGAGCATTAGGGTACTCGTAAGTGCTCGCTGCTCGAACGAGTATCTCGCCATGCTCAAGGAAATGGCAACTTCCGCATCGTGCTTTTTTGGCGCCTAAAAACACAGCCAATCACAAGCCAGGAGACTCTGCGTACCACCCAGCATCACGTGTGGCCCTTACATGTCGATAGCAGGGGTTGGCTGGCCTGATCAGGTGACCCTGGAATATACTACCGACTGGCCGCGGTGCTCGGCTCAGATGCCGTCTGGATGTCGTTAGGGATAGAGCTGCTGCATTTCAGGGACAGTGTTAGGGCCTGCATTTAGTTGTCTGTTAGGCAGGGATCACCCACAAAGAACCCAACAGCCCTTCTAAGGGCTAGAAGACATTTTTATTTTTTTTTTTGTCACTTGGCTGGCTGGCACTAGTAGTGCAGCTATCGCCATATATAACCCCCTTTTTTTATGTTATATCTCAGTGATACAAATCCATTGCACACAGCAGTGTGGAACCATTCTGTGTGTCACAGTTCAGTACACTCACTATTTTCTGTCCAGGTGACACTTTCTGTATGTCACCGAATACAACCAAGTCATTTGCTGCCTGTCACGTGTATGACTTCATCCCAAAAATCTCTGTGTGACATTTGTCTGGGTCGCAGTCTAAATAGCTACCGTCAGTAGGGTGTCAGTTAGCTCTACAATAGTTTCTGCACGTCACGTTCCCAAAAAACCAAAACTAAAAGAAAAAAATATTTAAAAAAAATATAGAAAAAAAAATTAGTTTTTTGTTGTTTTAGCTGAGTGATACAAATCCATTTCACACAGCTGCGTGTAACCTTTCTGTGTGACGCAGTTCAGCATACTCACTCCAAACCGTATATACTGTCCAGGTGACACTTTCTGTACGTCACAAAAAACAACCAAGTCACCTGCTACCTGTCACGTATATATAGCTTGATCCTAAAAATCTCTGTGCAACATTTGTCTGGGTCGCAGTCTAAATAGCTACCGTGAGTAGGGTGTCAGTTGGCTCTACGATAGTTTCTGCACGTCACGTTCCCAAAAAAACAAAACTAAAAGAAAAAAATATTTTAAAAAAATATAGAAAAAAAATTAGTTTTTTGTTGTTTTAGCTCAGTGATACAAATCCATT